>QTSX02007148.1:0-457721 GCA_014839935.2 Entomophthora muscae | reverse complement strand
AATAGGGAAGGGAAGAGCTGAGGTATTTCCACAATCTCTTGGTCACTTGCACGAGGTCTGTAAGTGAGGCCTTACTTAATGTACTGGTAAGGTGTCCTTTCTTGTGTTTTCCTGGAGGCTTTGGATAGGTCCTGAAGCCACCATAGGGGCATGGATAGCCAGAGACGTTATCAGGGTAGCTGCTTGGGGAAGCAGTTGCAGAACTTGATAATTAACAGGTCTCTGGGAAGTAAATTAGGTTAATTTACAACTGAATCTCATAATTCATCACCTGGGTGAGTAAAGACAGCTGAATAGACATGAGGATTGTCTGTGGTTAAATTTCCCAAGTAGAGGTCACTTACAGGGGCCTAGTCAAATGCTAGTAGCCTTGTAGATTTATTGCCTGATTCTGAGGTATTAGTAATGGGGACTGTAGTGAGGAATGTAACCTAGGTGGTTCATAGTGAGGATGAAACCTTGGTGGTTATAGATGAAGGACTTGAAGATCATGAGGCAGGACTAGCTGAAGGACTGGAAGATCATAGAGAAGGACTATCTGAAGGACTGGAAGTTAGCTGAGAAGGGCTATCTGGAGTAGAAGAAAGAGCAGGCAGAAAGAACTTGGACTGCTGGAAATAGAATTAATGAAAAAGAAATCAGCAGATAAAAGAACTAATGTACTGCAAAGATATGATAAAGAGATTAAGATAATTAATATAAAAAGATAAGAAGAAATAATGAAATAATTTACAGTAAACAGACTGTAACATTTAATGAATTGCTTGATTAAGAAGGAGCCAAAGTAGCCAGAAACAGGATGGAGAAACTTTAAAGACAAAGGCTGGAGTTTTGCTGAAATGATTAAGTGAGGCAAGAAGCAAGTGACAGACAAGTTCAAATGGTTAAAATGTTAAAGAAAATTTGGGGAAAATAGGATAAACATTGAAGAAATTAGGATTTGAAAATCCCCTAAGTAACACATAGTTGGAAGCGCTCAAGTTTGCCTGGAGAAACATGACGGGAATCACATCAAAATTGTTTCAAACATGGGGCAAGTGTTTACCTGGAGCAAGACAACGCCAGATTCAAACCAGGGTCAAGAGAAAGTCATTTGGGCAAACTTTTTAGCAAAACAGCTCAATCTGGGTGTTTGATTGGCTGCAGGTCAAAGCTTGTTTGATCAAGGTTTTAAGGGCTTTAACTGAAGAGTTTAAGCCTAAAAAATAAGGGAATTGACCAGGAAAAGCTGTTTTTAATTGGCTTAAGTAATTTAAAAGGTTTAATGTATTATAGAGCAGAAAAATGGATAGTTTAAGCCTGGAAAACCAAATATCTGAGAGGAAACAGGGACTGAAACAAGGAGCTATAAAAGGGGATCAGTCTGAAGCGTTTCAGGGACTGGAAAAATGGATAAAAAAGGCCACTAAGACTACACAGAAAGCTGGAGACCAAGATAAAGGTGTAGGAGACTAAGATAAAGGAGCTGGAGCCTAGGATAAAGAGCAAGAGCCCAAGCAAGGAGCAGAAGTCCAGGATTAAGGAGCAGGAGTCCAAGACTAAGGAGCAGGAGCCCAAGTAAAAAGAGTCCAAGAGAATGTTGGAGGATTCCAAGTATTGGCACATATCAATTGATTCCCATACCTCTGGGCCATATAACAGAAGGCTTCTAAGGGATCTTCCTTCTGAGACAAATAAACACCATTTTGACCCTTATCCAAATTTCCCAGCAGTAAAGATAGACCCTATGAGTGAGTTACCCATAATCTTCTACCCTGGTCAAGGGGAGGAAGACACCTACCGCCAAAGCTGTCAAAGGTTTGCCACTAGTAAGTCTTCCCAGGAGGAGTGGAAAAGGTTAACTAGAAATCTTGAGGTGACAGATAGGGGAAGTAAGTTTATTGGGAATGAGTTTACTAGGTTCTTGAAGGATTGGTACAGGACCACAGAGAGACTAGCACCAGCTGAATTACAAGTGCATAGTGGGGATGCCTGCCTAGTGATAGGGAAAGTATTGGAATAGTTTGCTGTAATGCAAGCCAAGTATAAAATTCAAGCTAGCCACTCACCTCTACAGGGAATGACAACTCTTTCCAGCTGGTCCCTGGCTATGACCCAGGACACATTATGGGGACTGGCAAAAAGAAACTTCACACTCCCACTTGTAAGGTACATAGGGAGTCTTTAAATTGTGTCTGACAACTCCTTCATAGTGTCACCCATTTTAGAAGCGGGAGGAGACATGGTACCTTTCTCTCTGTTTTGGTTTTTGCAGAAGATTCTGGGGAATAGGTAAGTGGAAAAGCTTACTTCTGAACTGGTATCAGCCAAAACAACTGATAAGGATGTATGACTCTTTTATGTTTCTTGGAGCATGAGTTTCAGGGCCCAGAATGGACCAGACAAACCCCTATGTTACATAGGTTTAACGCCTGCAATTGAGCAATTGCGCAACCAAACAATTACATTGTCAATTACAAAGATTAACCCAAAGGAAACTTTAATTCCAAGTGGAGAATTGAACCTTGGTCAAGGCCAAGCCTGGGGGCAATTGGAAACCGTCCTAAAGCCAAGCAAAAAATATTTTAATTGGCCCACACCCTCTGAAACCCAGAATTGGGGACTTGGGTTGCTAAATGGCCCAAAATTCCCCTGCCAGCTTCCCCAGGGCAAAAATAATGAAAGGATCCATCTAAATGACAAATCAGGAGTCACCTTTGGAACCCTGCTTGATAATAATCCATTAAAAACCAATAAGAAGTTACCAGTAAGTCCAATTGCAGTTTCTCAGAAGGATATAGCTGGGAACACTGGCATCCCCTTTCTTTGTTGACATTTTCATCTAATAAACTTTGTTGGTTAATGCACACTGAGAATTTATACTTTGCAGGGGTTTATTAAATTATCACAAATTTTATACTTCCAGTGCTTTCAAACAGAGAGTACCTCTAGTACCAACGCCAACGCTGGGAAACAGAGCAATTTCTAGCTGCCTCCAACCAACCACCGCCAGCCTTTACCCCATATCTTAGAGTGCTGGACCAAGAAATAATTCCTACTCCTGCACCACACCCCTCCTTTCCTGGTGTCCCTCTTCTCCAACAACTTGCCCAGCTAATCCTGATCATGAGTGCCGCCACAGGAGAACTTCCTCTCGTTCCTTCTGCTTCATCATATGACTACAGTAAGCTTGGGTTTGCCTATTTGACCATGCTGGGGCTCACTGAGCAAGTGATACTCCACATGGGAGTATGGCGTCCTTGGGCCACTGCTGCCAATTATGTGATGCAGATGGCCCCTGTCATCTACTGGGCCTTCCAGGCTCAACCCTTCCCCTCAATCAAAGGTTCCCCTGGGAGTCACCTAGGCCATGACAATGAGTCTCAATATATTGATAGTATTATTGTGTAAGTGCTTCACATAACTGATCTAACCCTTGAGTTGCTAAGAAAAAAGCCTTTCATGTTTTTTTTGAGGTTTTTTTTGGCTAACATAGACCATATCTTAGTACTGTATTAGGGCAGCACTTATTTCTTTAATAAACTCATCTGTTCCTTGGAAGCTTGCTTGATTGATTAACTTTAGTTTCAGGAGAGTTCCTTATACTCCTTCACCAAAACTTTCATAGGCAAGAGATTTTCAATAAAACCATGTTAAGTCATAGATTATAGAGGTGTGCCACAGAGAAGCACACCCAGACAGGAAGTACTGGGCTTCTTCTAGGCAGTCCTCTTCACAGATGTGGTGCTTCTTGCAGAACAAGTCAAAGCAAGGGAACCAGGATTGAGGATCAGTAATGTTGAAGACAGGAAAATTCTGGGCATCAATGGCCTTTAGAAATACCAGAGTGTTTACAGAACCAGCTGGCTCTGTGACAGAAGGATTGGAAGATATTTCTTGTCTTCCCTGGTAGGATCATCAAGTAAGATGTAGATGGATAAAAGGCCAGTTCATACAGTCTTGTAGTTTGAAGATAGAGGTATCAGAATTTGTCATGAATGGCATTTTGATTCTGGTATTGAGCAAAATTTAAAACCAATAATTCAACCCTGGTCCTCAGGAAGCATGGCCTACATGCCAAGAGGGCCAAGGGGCCAGCTGCCTGCATTTTTTTGGCTTGAATCCAAAGACTGGGACATTATTTTTCTTGTTATGCCTAGGCGCCAGATTGGTTATTTTATAACTTAATCACATTATTCATATTCAAATTATTCAGAAAGAGTAAAATACAATCAATCCCAAATATTTAATTGATCCTGGGCTTGGGTGATTTTTTAAAAAATAATTCATTGATTTTATAATTGAAAATTGCAACTTATAGTACTACTGAAAATATCTTAAGTGCTACTACAAACCAAAAATATTTATGATGAGTTGCATGGGAGAGTAATAGCAGCCCCAAAGCTATAAATGCTATTACCCTATCTTTGGCTCATCATAAATATTCTTAGTTTGTTTCAGAAAAAAAGGTTGTTGTTTTTGAAAGACTGATAACTCTATTTAAAATACACCCTCTAGTAAGCTGCCCTACTTCATGAACTTGCCCCAATACACTACTAGCATCTTCTGATATTTTTGTTTCTCTGGTATCATCACGTGATTTCAAATGATAAAATATCTCAGAATATTCTGAGAAGCTTTCAAATGTTAAAGGTGAAGTATATAACTTCCCATCTTTCATCAAATATGAAAGATTAATGCGCAGATTTTTAACTTCAAGCTCTCTTTTTATAGGCCTAAATTTCCTTTCATAAATATAAAAAAATGCTTTTTGGGAAACAATTGAACCAGTTAAAGATGAATTGTATAATTCTTTTCTTCTTTCTTCTTTCTCACAAATATTTTTTAGATCATTAATGTTGTTAATATAAAGTACATTTTCTTTTTCCTTTAAAATTTTTGATATTACACCAAAGTGACCATCAACAATGCTTTTTCCATGGCATTCAACAAAACGGTTATATTTTATGGAACCCTTAATATATTTAGGTGCCTCTTTAAATAAGTAATATAAAAATTCATATGATCTAAAATGATTTCCATTATCTGTCCATACTTTTATATTTTTTATTTTTTTAAATCTATCTAATTTAAGAAGACTTATTAGACATTCACCTGAAAATAAAGAATCATGTGATAATATTTGAGACAAAAAATCATGATATTCATATTTAATTTTATTGTTTTCTTTAAAAACTAATGCAAACCCTAATAATGAGATTGGTTTTTTTGAATAAAAACAATTATTGGTCTCAATTGGACCACCTCCAACCTTTAAGTTTTCTTTATAATCTATAACTACAACACAAGACTCATCATCTAGTTCATTAATATCTTTTTTATATTCACAATTTTGATGAACATAAAAGTCTTGGTGCTGATTAATAGCTTTTAAGTCACTGTTTATAGATTCTGGTAATGGTAAGTTTTTACTTTCACATTCTTCCTTCTTTTTTTCTAGTGAATTTTTTAAATTACAAATATTGCACATATCAGTTTGTTTTTTACTTTTTATTATATTTTTAGGGATTAATTTATAGTAAGTAGAAATTGAAACTGAAATTTCATTTTTTATTTTCATATTTTCATATATTTCTTTTTTTGTTTTAAGTAGAGAGTATTTAATTTCAGTTGAGTAATTACTCATCTCTTTTTCTATATCTTTATAAATTTTTTCAGGCACTTTTTTTGTAAACTGGCTTGTTTCAAAAGAATTTTCCAGCAATTTTTTAATTATTTTTTTAGTTATTTCTTTTTTTAATGAATAGTTATTATTTTTTTGGCTTTTTTTGTTTAAGCTTACATTTTTATTTTTATTTATTTTTCTTGAGTATTCAAACTCACTTTTGGTTATATTAAACCCCATATCATTAAGCTCTTTTAAAGAGTAACTGGAAGTAACCAGAGATCGCAAGGCTGGGAGATGTTTTTGGGGAGAAGATTTCATGAGATCCTTTAAGTTTTCAATGAACTCATTGCCTTTTTGATTTTGAATAGTTGGCAGGAACTGAGCTTTCCCAAATTCAGTTTGAGTAAGGAAGTGCTTGATGAAATTATCAAGATCATCACCAGCAATAAAGAGGAATGCCTTTTTTAACATTGCAATTCTCTCTCTTTTGTTGAAGCTCCCAAGGAAAAAAAGGGTAGCATGGAAGAAGTAAATTTAACTGAGGACATGGTAGTATTTTGAATCTGTAATTAGGTCAGATCTTTGATGTGTGCCTTAATGATGGAGTAGTTATGATCAGAATGTGGTCTTTGAATTGGGTTATTTGGATTAGAAGCTTTGTGGTACTTTAGCTCTTATATACCAAGCTAAATGACACCATTCTGAAAGAAATGGTGTGATAGCTTTTATTATAGTTTGAACTTGAATTTATGTTTGCAGAAATTAATTAAATACCCAGTTTTCATGCACAAGTGATATATGTGAAGCAGCTAAGCATTATTATTACATCATATCCTCTTTGTAATCAATGCAAATCAATTAAAATGATGTATTTAGTTAATTGTAACTCTTCCGCATATTTTTAAAATGATAAAATATTAAAGAATTCCATTTAATGAATGCTCAATTTGAGGTTCGAAGCTCACTTGAACCTTAAAATCAATCTAAACAGTGATAAAAACATCCTAACTTCAAACTATCATAAAATCCTAGAGAATTGAGCTTTTTAAATAAAATAAAATGCGAAAATAAAGCTCTCAATCTTATCTTTAATTTCGTCAAATAAAAAACATCTGTTGTGTATTCAAAAAAAAGTATTTATTAGCTTTGAAGTAATCTACTTTATATCATTAGATATAATCATATAATAAAATCTGGATTATGCTCTTTTAAATTACTTTTGCTTTAATATTGAGCATAGTATACATATTAAAATTTTTACACCAATAGAAAGATAAGATTCTTAGCTTCATTTTGATAGTTTACAGTGTGAAAAAATATTAATTTTTCATTGAGTTATTAATGTTTTAAATATAAATTGTGTAATTAGTTACTTTTTCAAAATCGAACTGTGTTATGCTGCGACTTGAGCAGCATGTGCATTAGAAAATGGCCTAATCTCTAAAATAATGACCCACTGTTTGATGACCCGTCCATAAAACCAAGGAGATTCCCTAAAAGAAGCATTGCCCCCAGTAGAATGCACACCATGGAAGATCCAGACTTATGTAGAGGTAGCTGCTTGCCTAAAGGAAGTTAAGACTGAACTTAAAAATATACCTTCTAAAAAGTGCCTGTCAATATCAGTCCCCAGCACTGAATCAATGATGCATTTAGACAGGCCGCATGATACAGAGAATAGAGATGGAGAAATAGAGTATCACCACTTTTATTCTCCAATAATAGCCAACCCAGAATTAGCCACCTGTGAAGCCCCCCTCAAATGACAGAGTCTTGCTAGAAGAATGCCTGCAGACCTAAAGCCCATAAATTTTGGAGACACAAAATTTAATAGTATAAGAAACCTGTTATGTTGAAAACAACAGTATTGTCATTCTGATAATAAAGTTCAAATGAACCTTTGGTTCACACAAAAATCTATTGTATCTAGTTTTAGTATTTTACTATCTCCATTACAGTCTCACAGACTCACAGGCCATATCACTCCCACTGATGAACCTGTGGTCCCCTTGCCTGTGTTATTCTGTCCACCTGGATTACCCTTTGGACCCACAAATTTCACTGAGTACTCTCTAAAACCAGCCTATTATGATTGTACCCTGGGATATATACTCCTTGCTGACCCCTTGGCAAGGACTAGTGCCACAGAAACAATTGGACATGAAGGAAAGCGGTACACAGTTCCATGCTGTCTATTCTGTGATAAGTTCAATTATCTGCCTGCATATCTGGTACCAATGACCCCACCTTGAACCCTGCAACCTGACTGCCCCCAAGAAATTGCTATCACTCCTGATGCCACTTCCACCCAGATGTTTGGAGTACTCTATATTACTCTTACAGACTTGTTAGACTTCATGGTGTTGAATTCTGGCCCTTGCTGGGTTGATACTTATCCTACATTATCAAGTTGGCTTCCATCCGATGGTGGGCATTACCCTCTGGCCCAGCAGCCTCTCCACCTGTGTCAAACAGTGTTCTCACCAAAAATTGATATCCTGTCAGCCTTCCAGATATTGATAGCTTTAAGGGCAATACCAGGAGTAGAATCAAGGATTCCCAATAAATTTAAAAGCAGCCAAAACCAAAGATTTGATAGAATACTTGTGTCTTTATTTTAAATAAAGGTAGGGGTTAAATACTCTTATGATACATTTTAATTGGAAATATTTGGGGTTTAAGAGGGTTGGACCAAGATTGAGTGGGTCTTGGCAATGTGGGGTTCTCATAAGCGGTGCATGGCTGAAGTCCAGAAATTTGGCAGGTATACCACACTACATAGGTAAGCCCCTTCGATATGGTTACAAAGTTGAACAGCTTTTTTAAAATTAAGAAGTAAGCTATAAATTTATTAAAGTCTGAGAAGCCTACATTTCCATTTCAACATAATTTAGACCACACTCCAGTGAATTCAACCTGTGTACTTTCAAAGATACATGTAATGGATCGTGTGTAAGGATGAGCCAAATCAAGCTTTTGGCTTGGGCATCGGCTTTAAATTTTAACAGTATGGATCAATTGATTCAATTCAATCCCTTACGGCTTGAGCCCACTCGAGGTAGCATTACAGATAAACTCGCTTTATATGTATTGCTTAAGAGCATAGCACTGAATTTGTTGAACATTTCTTTGGTTGAAGCAGAACTCAGATTTTTTAGTTATAAGGTTTACTACGATGGTTTATGTTATATTGATTTGATTGGGTAGTTTATGATAGAATTGATTTTATTGGATGTATTATTATAAGATTGATTTGATTGGGTGGTTTATGATAGGATTGATTTGATTGGGTGGTTTATAATAAGATTGATTTGATTGGGTAGTTTATGATAGAAGTGATTTTATTGGTTGGATTAAAATACAAGGCGACTATAGTTGATTTAAATTCTAATTTGGTCTAAGTAGAAGGGCGTGGGCTGGTATGGGTAAGGAGCCAGGTTAGAGCTTTCGGAAAGGGGTGATGAGTAGGGGTTGGCGGGCGATGGGTTTATGGTTGTTCGCATGGTCAAAAGAGGGCAGTGTTGTAAAAGCGTAAACAGCTGCATGCGCAGGTCGGCTGCATTGCCGAGAAGGGTGTGGGTGCTAGAACCCTGGTCGGCGGGGATGAAGCTGGGGCATGGAATCCAAGCGTCGTAGTTTGATACAGCGAATAAAGGGGAGGATTTGAGGTAGAAGGAGATCTTAGCATTGGCTTGGTCGATGGGGTTGAATTGAATTGATTGGATGTTATCGAAAGAGAAGCTAATATTGAAGTTGGAGCTGAGATGGCCAAGTGTCCATGACATGGATGAGGTAGCAACATTGAATCCACAGATAAGGGGGGTGCTGGGTGTGTGAATGCGTTGCCAAGTGCCAATGGTCAGTGCGTCACAGGTGAAGGTGTCGACTGTAGGATGGGATTTAAAATAGCGGCGCTTTAGGGCTTCTTCTCTTAGGAAGAGGGCTCTCTTACGCAGGCTGGCCTTAGTCTTTGCACGCTTGTTCTGAAACCAAATCTGCACTGAGCGCTCCGTCATGCCTAGCTTGGTTCCCAATTCCTCGCGCACCTTCAAATTGGGATGGCTGTTGATGGCAAAAGCGGCTTCAAGGATCTCCAGTTGGGCACGGGTGGCTCTGGCGCGGCGCTGATCTTGTGTGTTCTCCATTGTTGCCATCTTCCACCCAAGTTGCGGGCATTTAAAGGTATCTAATTTACGCTTTACCTGCAGGACATATGCCCTTTGTTAGGGTATGCCATATAACACATCCCTGAGATGGTCCCAAACGACTATGTATGGCTTACTTTCTTACGTCATTAAAAAATCTAATATTTATTTTTATTAAACATGTATAAGTAACACTAGAATTCATGTAAACTCTATCAACTGCTGATTCTAGCCCATGTCACTACCTTGCATAAGTTTCATACACCAAGCCAATGCTAGTCCACTAACGGTGAATCAACTTGGTTTATTTCATTTGCGCCAAAAGCGCATACCAATAGCTTAGCTATTTGAATCGACAAAAACAAATATATGAAACATTATATTTCCTTCATCTTCTTATTCGATCACTAAAGCATCACTCAACAATTCTTAAACATTGACTCCACCCACTAAGGCTTTTGATCTCCGAAAAACTTTATTTAATTTTCAGTTTAAAAAACTTTTAATACAGTGGAATTAAAGCCTTCCTCCAACCCATGGCAGTTCATTTTGTCATGGCAAATACAGGCTGAGACCGCTACATCTTAATAAATCTTAAAGATATTGCAACTCAGCTTAGACGTCGTCTTGATCAAGCGGGTCAACTTGTACTTCTGAGTTTTGCCGCGTCGCATAAAAATCCATTTGAATTTTATATCGGTGCCGAGTTTCTCCAGCGGCCAAGTTAATATCAACCAGAAACCAAGCCCCAAACCAAATTATGATGTCAGAAATAAGCGCTGCGCTTGGCAAACTTCCTGCCATACAATAACTTCAAGCGGCAAATCCAAGAGCTAGCGTACATGGCTGTTTAAATTTTAACTTCAAATGAACCTTTGGACTGGAGCCAGTCCGCTTTAGAAACGAGACCTTCGCTAGGAAGTCAATTGATTTCTCAAGACTAAGAATCTCGCTTGATGTAAGGCTCCATGGTTGGCGTGCTCTAAGAACTAGGGTTGGGGCGGTCAAAGCAATTGTATGGTCACAAAGTCACAAAAATGGTTTTTACAATGTTTTAAATAGGCCAAAAATCAATCCACCCATCTTTGTGTTGCAACCCACAAGCACATCTAGATTTGTGCCTCACTCCATTGCATAGGTTTAAAGTATAAAGGGAAAGTGATTTTCGACGATGAAACAGTTGATTTCATCTTGTGCTAGGCACATGATGTAAAACTAAAATGGGTTTCAAGGATGAAACACATGCCATCATTTTATGCAAGGCGCATGATGTGAAATTAGAGCATTTTCAGTTTTTGAATTCTATTTTTAGCTGCAATGTGTTAACAGTGTAATGCCGATTTACAGATATATGATATTTAAAATAATTTAGAGATAATCCAGTAAGCTTTATTGCAATTGATTGAGACTTATATATCGGTTTTGGAAATACATTCAATATTTGATATTTGATGATGAATCAAATTTGGCATCACACTCCGCCACTAAACTATTCACAGTAGTGTTTCAGATGGGCGCTGTTGATTGGTTGCATAAATTGAACGCTTTCTTGATTTTCAAGATAGTAATTATTGTTATTGCTTAGTCAATAGATGGTGAAGGGTCCTGTCCACTTAGTGCTAAACTTCCCTGAATGACTGTTTTCTAAGCTTTTCTTCAATTTCAACACGTGTTGACCTATTTCAAATATAGGTAAGTTGAATCAGATTTCCTCTTGTGTTCTTTCTATCTTCTTAGCCTTTTCTTTGATGGCTTCCATGGCCTTAGTCCTGGCCACTTGTCTGTGGTTGGCTGTGTTGTTTGTCTCAGGTAAGATGTCAGGTCAGATTGTTGGTGGTTTCACGCTGTACATTACTTCAAATGGTGTCAGTTGTGTTGTCGCGTGAACCTTGGTTCTGTAATGCCACAGTGCCGCAGGTAAGGCGTCTGCCTGGACCCGGTATCCCTCAGTGGAGTTTACTGTGTAAACTCCATTGAGCTTGTTTGGGATGTCCTGGCAACGCTCCCAAACAAGAATGTACCAGAGATGGGCCAGGCTCATGCAGCTGCTTGCTTCTGCTTCCCCGTGGAGCACAACATATCTTACCTGTTGGAGAACTTTGGGCGCACAGTGGGCAAATAGGCTGTTGCAGACGCAACAGCTGTAAAGAAGACAAAAATCCTCCTGGCAGACTTTGGGCTGGCCTGGAGTGCCAATGAGACAGGAGTCCCTGCAGCTATGGAGCTGACCTTTGCCAAAACCAAGCACGAGAAGAAGATTAGCGCTGTATACAACAAATTGTGCTAGTTTACAGAAGGCTTTGCTGGACAAAGGCTTCACCTTGTTGTCTACCTTGGGTATCTTTTCTTCTTTAGGATGAGCGCCAGTGTAGAGGACCTAGATAGGGTCCTTCTTGGGGTTGACGGGGCCAGGCTCTCACTGGACGGGAAGAAGGTCCCCCCTGGGTACAACTTGGTGGATCACGTCATCCAGGACGCCCTGGTCCTGGCTGGCATCTTTGGGTTTGCAGCCCCGCCAGAAAAGCTGCTCCTCCATTCCCACCTCACCATCCAACTTTTACCAGCAGGCGTGAATACTTCCAGCAGGGTGTATCCACCTTACACCGTGTGGTGATGGAAACTGTGCACCACCTCCATTGTGGGGTGGTTACATACCGCTGAACCCACTACAGGCGCCCTTAAAACTCTCTTTTCTAATAAATATCTTTACACTTTTAAATAATTTTTATAATTATTACTTTAGCAAACAAGTTTTGCAAAATATATTGCTGAAGTAGGTTTCATAAAAGTATAAATAATACAGTAATAAAATGGAGTTCAACCTTACAATTTATGTTTAATTTTTATAAGACTATTTTATATTTATTTGACAAAAATGATATAAATATATTTGCGTAATCCAGTATCAAGTCTTTGGGATAACCTCAGATGGAATAATAATAAATTAATATAAAATAAATAAATTACTAACCTCCATTGATGGTCCTGCTGAATGTGATTGCAGGCGTGGAAAGATCTAAATATAAAATGATAATTAATAAATCTTGAATAGTAAATAAGAGAATATAAAAAAATTGGATACACTAAGCCTTTAATTGATTGGCTGTTTGGCTAGGCACGCGGGGATGAACAAATCAGTGTGGCCATAGAATTTGGCCACAGTCTCAGCTGGAAGGGTATGGATCCCAGCCTGCAGCAAATCAAACAGGTTTTCAGTCCCTGTTGGGGTTCCTCACTTGACAACTTGCTTGAGCCACCCAAAGACTTCCTCAATGGGATTTAGGAAGGGCATAGCCTGGGAGGAAGAGAAGGCGTAAATTTGCTGTGGCCAATTTCTGGGGGCCCACTGCAATGCTGGTGTCAATTGATGGAAATTCTTCAAGAATATCTGCCACCTTGTGGAGACCAACATTGTCCAATACAATATTGTTGGTGAAGCCCGGGCTTGTGCGCCTCAGGTGCTCCCGGACCAATTGGAGAAATGATAGGAAGGTCCAGCTATTGTGGGAGCCTAGTATCATTTGGTACAGCTTGATCCTCTTTGGACCAAGGAGAGCCAACATTGAGTATCCTGTGGCGCGGACTGCAGCACGCTAAGCCATTCCGTCATTGGAGCCTTTGGGGACATAGCCAGACCCATTGTGCATTGATGAGGCAAATACCAATTTGTTAATATAATAAAATTTGACTGTACCCTTGGCTTTGAGGGCAGTGTACGCCTCTGCATAATTTTTCCAGGTCTCAATATTGGCTGGGCTGTTCCAATTGTAGGGGGATACCCCAAGCTTTTTCCAGAAAAAGCACATTCCCTTGACCAAATGATAATAGAAGGAAATTGAGGCCTCAATCCCAAAATCAGACTTGACCATGGCCTGTATATTTGCCAGTATAAGATGGCAATTTTGGGTTATCCACTGGCAGATTGCCCATTTGTGCTCCTTGGTGAGCATGGTTGAAACACGCAAGGATTTCTCCGCGGCAAGGACTCGGCCAGTATCAATGAACTTGTTGAAGGTCTTTGAGGTGTACTTGGGATACACCCCAACAAGAGCCGCAGCCGCCTTGTAATCACCAGATTCCTGCATGAGCCGGAGAAGGATGATGTGCTTAATGTCAGGAATGTGCTTGTGAGCGGGCTTTTAGCGGTGGGGATTGGCTTGTTGGCGTTGGGCACAACACAGGGCATAGGTACCTTGGTATAGAAGGCTGCAACCTTTTTTAACACCAGCTGTCCCTCATCAGTTTGATAGAACTGGGGCTCCTTGTCATCCTCCTGATTGCCATCACTGGCGTAGGGCTTCTTAGATAGTATCAAGTACAGGCTTCACCTTCTCCAGAATGGCTGACGGGACTGACTCTTGCCGGTACACAACGTCAAACACATACAAAGTAAGTTCTACTTCCTTGTTTCTAACTGTTTTGGTAGTGGTAACCTTGGTGGGCTTCTGGGTCAGCTTTGGGACCTGAGGGTTTATGCTCTGCACCCTAGCAA
Organism: Entomophthora muscae; assembly: GCA_014839935.2. Taxonomy (NCBI): domain Eukaryota; kingdom Fungi; phylum Entomophthoromycota; class Entomophthoromycetes; order Entomophthorales; family Entomophthoraceae; genus Entomophthora; species Entomophthora muscae. The sequence continues at coordinate 443,476 of QTSX02007148.1, read as the reverse complement.
CTTGTGCTCCTTGAACTGGTTGTGTCAGTGCAGCGTCACTATGGAACTCTCCTCTCCCGCCACCCTCCTGAGTAGGCACTTGTGTTGTACTAAGTCTATTCTTTGACCCGCGGGGGCAACCACAACTACGGCGCACAACAGGTGCAATGGTAGTCTGTTGCTGTGTTCCTTCCATTTTGAGAATTTAATAAAATATTAAATAAAACTTAATTAAGTTACTCCCTATTTTTAATTTTTACTTTTATCTGTTTATGGATATTCAATTAATATTTTTCCCACCCAATATACCAATTATAGATTTTTTATTTCTTAATTAGTTGTTTTTGGTTTTACAACACCCATTTTAGAACACCCAAAATAATTTCCACCCATTTTCCCATCTTTTAAGCCAAATTAAGCACCCAACACAATATTTTTAAAAAAAATATTTCAGATCTTGTGTCTTATTTTAGATACCTTGGTATCATTCTTGATTACAACCCATTGCACAAACTGATTAAGTGATTTTGTTTACATAGTGAGTTGCTATTGTGTTTTGTTTTTGGATTGAGTTTTGACATACCACGCTTGGATGTATTTTGTCACTGATTCACATAGTAAACATATGTACACAGAAAGTCAACATACACCTTTTTGTTTGTGAATCCATGTATTTTGGATTATATTTTGAATGTTTTTGCTTTGCGCATGAGTACTTTGTTCTGTGTTAACCCATTTCACCCATTAATGCCAATAAACCCTGTTAACAGAGTGTATATTTTAACCTGAGAGTTGGATTTTGTTTAAATCTGAAGTATTTTTGCTTGTCACCATAGCTTTAAAACTACTGTATAGAAGGTTGTTCAGAAGAATGATGCATGATGCAAAAACCAAATAGACAGGGTAACTAAACTTGCACATGCATAAACTGTAAACAAGATGCCGCCAAAACGCTGGTGAAGTAAGCTGAGGCCCAGTAATCTATTGAAGTCCCATTCCAAACTGGCATGGCTGCCTAGCTCTGGGGGCTGAAACTAGCAGGCTGGGGAACAGATAGACTTGCTAGTAAGAGTTAGATGCTTCAGATAACTATCTGGAAAGAGGGCCTATCCACCCTATATAAAGTGCTCTCTTAACTAGAGATCAAGCAGAAGAAATATCACCCTTGGCTTAGAGATTGAAGATCTCTAAGTATAGTATCACTACTAGCCGACACCTAGTAGTCAGTTGTATCCAGATAGAGTGCGCTGTTGTCTATCTGCAGAACTGTGTTTCTTCTCCTACGGCCTTAGGATTCCGCCAAACCATAGCCATATCCCAAGAACCAATTGGTAGCTATAGACTGTTGCCATAAAGTCCCCTATCAACACATATAATACAATGTCACACAATAAAAATAATACCTCAAGACCCCAAAATCTTGACAATGCGTTTGATGTTGGGATGCACTTCTGGGCGGGCTTTTTAGCGGTGGGGATTGACTTGTTGGAATTGGGCACAACACAGGGCATAAGTACCTTGATATAGAAGGCTGCAACCTTTTTTAACACCAGCTGTCCCTCATTGGTTTGATAGAACTGAGGCTCATTGTCATCCTCCTGATTGCCATCACTGATGTAGGGCTTGTAGCTAGTATCAAGTACAGGCTTCACCTTCTCCAGCATGGCTGATGGGACCAACTCTTGCTGGTACACAACGTCAAACACATACAAAGTAAGTTCTACCTCCTTGTTTCTAACTTTCTTTATAGTGATGACCTTGGTTGGCTTCTGGGTCAGCTTTGGGACCCAAGGGTTTATGCTCTGCACCCTAGCAGCTTGTGCTCCTTGAACTGGCTGTGTCAGTGCAGCGTCACTATGGAACTCTCCTCTCCTGCCTCCCTCCTGAGTAAGGCACTTGTCTTGCACTAAGTCTATTCTTTGACCCGCAGGGGCGACTGCAACCGCGGCGCACAACGGGTGCAATGGTAGTCTGTTAATATGTTCCTTCCATTCTGAGAATTTAATAAAATATTAAATAAAAATTAATTAAGTTACTCCCTATTTTTAATTTTTGCTTTTATCTGTTTATGGATATTCAATTAATATTTTTTCCCACCCAATATCCCAATTATATATTATTTATTTCTTAGTTAGTTGTTTTTGGTTTTACAACACCCATTTTAGAATACTCAAAAAAATTCACCCATTTTCCTAGATTTTACTGCCAAATTCAAACACCCAACACAATGTTTTTAAAATTTATGTTTCAGATCTTGTGTCTTATTTTAGATACCTTGGTATCATTCATGATTACAATCCATTGCACACATTATGTGAGTGATTTTGTTTACACAGTGAGTTGCTAGTGTGTTTTGTTTTTGGTTTGTGTTTTGACACACCTTGCTTGGGTGTATTTTGTCATCAATTCACATAGTAAACACATATACACCAAAAGCCAACTCACACCATTTTGTTTGTGAATCAATGTATTTTGGATTGTATTTTGAATGGTTTTGCTTTGTGTGTGAGCCTTTTGTTGCTGTGTTGACTCATTTTGCCCATTAATGCCAATAAACCTTGTTAACAGAGTGTATATTTTAACCTGAGAGATGCATTTTGTTTAAGTATGAAATCATTTTGTTTAAATCTGAGGTATTTTCAGTTGTTGTCATAGCTTTCAAAACTACTGTAAACTACCAATATAGGCCATGTAATACAGTCTAAAGCATCAAACTATCAATAAAAAACCAATGATTTTATAAAAACAGTACCATAAATTATTAATGAGTTATTTGGAATAACTATTTATTTAAAAATATTATACTTAACATATAAGAACTATATACAAAATTAGGCAATACTCAATAAATTTAATTGAAAGCTAGACTGTGATCACCTGATTGCCATTAAGAACTGTGGCAATCTTCTTGATGTATTCCCCAATTTCTGAAAGCTTACATTTGGCCTTGACAACGTCCTTGATCTTCTCTTGATACTGTTTCTCTTTGGTGGTTCTCTTCTTCTTGGATTGGCAGTTCTCAATATCTCTGATGGATGCAGCAGTCTTCCCCTGTTGGACTTTGATGTGCTTGTAAAAGGTGCTGTATATGGGCTTTATTACAAAGGAGGACTTGATATGCTTATGCCAGCCCTCCAAAGATGAAGTTTTTTTCATCTCATCCTTAAGAACTGCCTGATAGCAGTTCCAGTTGGCTTTAGCTCTGGGCTTGCTCCGGCGCTTAGTGACCTTACGTCCAATCCACTGTGGTTCATAATATTCAATGAAAGGGTAGAAGGCACCATCATGTTTCTTGGCATATGGATCCTGGCATTGGAGCTCAAAGGCTTGTCCAGCATGCTCTGGCTTTACAAAGGCTAGTTCTACAAACTTCTGAATTAAGAACTTGCACTTCCCTGATGTATCTAAATGGTGAAGCTTGCTGAGCTCATGTAGACCCTTTAGTTGCCTGTTGACAGCCTGTCAATAATGGAAAAAACATCCCTGGACCTCTCCATCAAAGGTGCTTACAAAAGCGTTATACTGGGAAGTTTCATAGTCCATGATTATAATTTAGGGTCCAAGTGCTTTATCTTGAGCTTCTTGTTCTGTAGCAAGGGTGGCTTCATCCTTTTCATCATCATCTGGATTAGCTCTAGTGTTATAGCCAGGGGGAATCTTTTTATTACTGGGTAGGGCTTTGATGCCCTCCTGAAGAATTTTAAAGGCCTTTGTGTAGATCTCTTCTGTTGCCCCAGGAAGCAGAAAGTAGGCAAAGTGGAGCACCTTGCCTTCAATAAGGGAATGTACAACTCATAGTTGGTAAAAAGGTGGGGGCATACTGCAAAGGTACCATCACATAACCAGGTTTATGAATACCTTAACTGCTCTAGGTTCTGTTGTGTAGCATAGCATATAATTCTTGCCTCTGCTGTAGGCCCATCATCATGTAAAAGGAACACCTCATCATCATTGAACATCTTTAACTGCTCTTTCAAGACTAACTATCCTTGTACCATGGCAGATTTCTTATGGGGGAATAGATCACGGTGTTTGTCACATATGTACTTCACTAACTGGTTGCGGTCAGGGATGAGCTTCAGGTTCTTATTACTTAGGTGTGTGGTGGCCTTAACTGCCAGATCAGAAGCCTTGACGTCTTTGGAGACTGGGACCATTTGGTAGAGGTACCACTTTAGAAGCTTTCCAATAAGATTGGAGCATTGCATGTGTGCTCTTCTTTTTCACTAGTGACTTTATCCCATCCTTCTGTGTTGATCCTGGTAGCCCAGCTTCTATCTTCACACACATAATGCTTGCTTCTTCCTGCTCTCTTTTGATTGTTGCAATTAAAAACATAGCCATTACAGACTAAACTTGCACCTCCTTTGACAGACATTAGATGTAAAACCTGAGGGAACTTCTTTGGGAGCTTAAACTCTCCTTTGACATTACATATATTATGAACCTTTAGGGGATTCCATGGGCCAATTGGTGCTTGATGATAGTCAGACAGGTAATCATCAGGATTTTCTTTATTGATACTTGATGAGGAGGATGAAGGTGCAGATTTGTTGGGCGGTGGAGGGGAATTATCTTGAGTTAGATTCTTGAGCTTTCTGGACTGGGATGAGCTTGATTCCATAGGGCTTGATTCCTTTGAGCTTGATTCATCTGGGCTTGACTGGGGTTCTGGACTCTTGGGTGTCTTCTTTCTTCCTTGCTTGTTTAGTGGAACCTCATCTCCTTCTGATTGGTACTAGCTTGGAGAAGAGGAGGGGGCAGGGGAGGGCTCTTTGCTTTCAGGGTCTGGAGTCTTCTCCTTTGTCTTCTCTTTCTTTGAGGACTCTATGGCTGGTTTTTTGTTGGGGTAGGGACTTTGGGCCTTTCCAGAGGCTTTGGGTACTTTCTTGGTTGACTTGGGGCTCTTTTATAGCTTCTTGGAAGATTTGTCCTACAATAATCAGAGTAGAGTTCATAAAGTAATAACAATCATGTGAAACATGAATAAAATTAAATAACAATAACTTGTTTTATTTTTTATTGTTAATTAAATAGTTTATAGAAGTATGGAAAGTAATTTTAGAGCTAGTTTATTAGTAAAGAATAGAAAAAACCCAAGTTTAAATAAAAAGTTGACATTCTGGTAGTCACAATAGTCAAAAATATTTAATTTAGTTTGTCAGCATAAAAAAACGCTTTAATTTTGACATTCACATACTGACAGTCAGAATTAAAAAGTAGAAAAAAACTATGCAAATCACTTATAAAGCTTGGTTAATATTTTCCAGAGTTGGTTTTTTAAGGCCAAAATTGATTATTTTTAAATTTAAAAAATTTAAAGATTTGAATATGTAACTTATAAAAACTAAATAATAGGGATTGTAGAGGGAAGTCTAAAGTACAGCCCTGGGTACTTTGGCCTGAATTACCATACTATTATATGTGTTCTTTTTGTTAAGCGGCAGTGTTTTACTAATAAACCAGTGAAGGTGTCAACATTCAGGCAGTCAGTGTTATTTTATAGTAACTCTCCTACTAAATCTTGCTTAAATTAGGTCACTTTGTTTGCTTAGCGGAACCCCTTTGTTGCAATTTAGGCAACACATTGATTTGACACAAAGTTGACATTATAAAAACATATATAATTTTTAGTTTTAACATATGTGTTTTGGCTTAAGTGGACTTCCAGAAATAAGCTATAGGTTATCCAGTGAGTTTAAAATAACAGTAAATATCTAAATAATACAAAGAACACTATGAAAGTTGGCATATGTCTTTGTTCAATGCTTATCTTATTATATATTTAATAAAAACAGTAGTATAAAATATAAAAAATAGTTATTTTTGGAATATTGTGTATTTTATTAAGAAATTTATGGATTCTTATTTGGGGTTGACATCCAGATATTACTTACTGTAGTTGACCTTAATGTAAAAGTACAAAGAAGCTTACATTTTCATAGTAAATTATTTTAGTTTTTTGGCTTAAAATCAAGCCTTTGTTTAAATCTTGTTGACATTATGCCTGTTCCTTTTTAATTTTGCAATTCTGACTTAATAATTCACTATGAAAAATTAGCTTAGTTTTGGAAATGCCCGCTTCTGGCGGATAAATACTAAAATAATGTTGACTTACTGAATGTCAACAAATTGTCAACATTCAGTAAGTCAACTTGTGGAATGAGTTAATTCTAGCGGTTGCCTAATGGTACCAGGGTGTTATAGGAGGAGGTTTGGAAGCAGCAGGAGGGAGCCAGTTAGATGCGTCAACCTAATCTATCTATAGCCTGGGCCCAAGAAATAGGAGCAACAGGCCTGGGTTCAGGGGACAGCAGCCTGGTTGGATAATCACATCCTGAGGATCCAGGTATGCCATTATCATTGCTGATTGCAATTGGCGTCACAGCCAGAATATCCCAAGAACAATTTTCTCTGGGCTGATGGACTCCTGGGCCAGAGGAATGATTTAACCAGGATTCCACCTTATGTAGAAACTTATAGATAATTTTCCCAGGTTGTGAGACAGACAGGCCCAGTAATGTGTGGGCTGTTTTTCTTTGTCCTGCCAATTGTTTTAAGGCAGGACAACACCAGGAAAGCAAACAATCTAACTGGATTAATGTCTCCTCTGTAGTGGGAGGGGACTCCAGTAAAGGGGGAAGATTTGGCTGTAAAAGCCAGTACAAAGCGCTTGTCCACAGTGTGGACAAGATCCTCAAGGTTGCATAGAGGTTGTGCCTGGACATGGCCCGCCTTTTTTGTGGTCCTAGGGAATATATCCCTGTACAAGGCTGGTGGGACCCCTAAGTACTTTACACACACCCTGTATATTGTGAGAAACGCTGGTGGACAAGGGGATAATCAAAGTTGCAACATCAGTGTATTTGTTGACTGACTAGTAAATCACTTGACCTACACTGCCTCCATGATGTGATCTGTACAACTTCATTTTTGATCTGGTTTTATTTTGCTGGCTGTCCTGTTTTTGGGATTGTATGATCAATCTTATTCTGTTATGTGCTTGACTATTGCTGTAACTGTGCTGTTTTAGTAGAGTTTCAAAGGGGAAGGTTTTTAAACTAGATAATGCTCTTTATTTTGAGATAAGTATTATATAGTTAGTGTGAATTGTGGATAACAGGAACATGATTGTGTTGATCAATTGGTTGGATAGTGAAGGGGGTGGCCTGATCCTGTTAATGAGTCAAGCGCCAAACAAGGTATCCACCGTAAGATATCAGCTTTTGTTCATGTTGTTGGATTTAGAAATTTGAGTCAACTTCCTAGTTTGGCTTCAAGTCACTGGGCAGTCGGGTTGCAGGTCACAAACCTGCTTACTTGGAACCTTGTTGGCAGGTCAAGCCTGCTGTTTCAACACTATTTTTTAAATTTGATCCCTGGATGGGGACTAATTTTGTGGTTGTTGGATATATACTTCTGGGAAGTATACAAAATGATATTAATTGGGAAAATCAAGAAGGTGAATTATGATTTATTTGATATAAAAAATAATGTTATAGTATCATGACAAGCCACCAACTATCCATGTATGTCATGCTAGTCATGGGGCTTGTACAAGTAGTGTTCCTTATAGGATTCAAAATGTCTTATCCTTGTACAATATGGGGATGTGGCAATAGTGCCACTGACTATTTGATAGTTGAAATTCCTTGGGGAAATGATTTTCCAAGAGGGAGCAATAAAAGATGTTATGATACTGTATACAATTGATCTTGAAGTGAAACCATTGCACTTTTGTTTTGGACTGAACTGATTTTGTTTTAAGCTAGTATATTTTTTATCAATAGGTTGTAAAACTAGTGTAACTTGACTCAATCCACCCAAGACCTGTAGCCAGAATGTTTTGAACCAAGTTTACAAGTGATACACCAGCTAGATGGTTTCATATATGGAATACAAGTCATTTCTAAGGAATAGCACTCCATAGAGCAGGAGCATCCATCTATGATTGAATGCTATACTAGACACTATATAATTTTCTATTTTAATACAAAGACATTATCTAGTTCAATATCTGTTTCCCCTTTTCTACAACTCTGCTAAAACAGAAAAATCACAACAATAAATAGAAAGAAGCTATCAGCTTTTTATTGTGCAGTTCAATGTTGCCCCTATCTCAAGGCATGGAACCCAACTAAACAATTCCATATTTCGACAGTCCTGACCCCACCTGCTCTAACCTTCCACAAACCAATAATTCGGAAATTGTTTACATCGGAATTCTTTGTTGATTTCGGATAAGGATCTCGAACTAAGCCTGGGACCAATCAATTCGCCAGTTCTGATTGATGTGTCACCTAAAAGTCTTCATAGCAAGCTAGGATCTTTTCAAATTACGAGCCAATAAAGAATTCCAAAGTCCTGCTCAACCTTTGTTTTACTACCTACCCAGCATAAGTTGTTTTTCGGGTAGGCTGAATTAAATTTATTTCCATTGGGTTATGTTGATTCCCAACCTTGCTTTTCAGATATTTCGTAATTTAGCACAATTTTGATCATCTTTTCTGTTTTTGCTGGCTTGGTGAGCTTTATGCTTCGGGGGTTAAACCAGCTCGTTCATATAATTTTAATGATTTCAAACACTGCGCTAAGGCCGCTTTCAAAGCTATTAAGACTTGGGTTACACCTTTATATGTTTGCCTCTTGAGTTTTACTTTCTGATTTCCGAATTGTTTGGTGCTTCTACCGTAGCTAAATCGACACCAAAAAAGATTCTTCAAACCAACCTTGGGGTTGCGGTTGATGTTTTATTTCTCAGGGAACCTTGGTTTCGGGTTAAAAGCCCTGAATGTTCCGGGTTTACCGCTGCTTCTTGAGATTTTTATTCGCTTTTGAAATATTTGCTTTAATGAGTGATAAATTCCTAAAGTAGTCTTTTACTAGCCCCAAAGGCAATAGCTTTTTATTTTTATTTACCCTCGACTTTTATCATGCTGCATTACTTGGTTTTCACATTTAGCACGCATTGTTTGGTTTTTAATGTCTTGTCCCTCTTAGCTAAACTTCGAGATGTCAGGCTTTGGAGGTTTCAACTCGAATGCCGGTGGAGCCTTTGGGGCTGGAAGTGCAACTACCCCAGGAAAAAATGTGTTTGGTGCTGCCGGAACTGGTGGCTTTGGGGCCAACACAGCAGGAACAAGCGGGTTTGGCGCAACAAAGACCAATGTGTTTGGTGCTAATACCGGAACAGGAGGATTTGGTACGTCGGGAGCAGCCGGGTTTGGAACCACTAGTACTTCAGGGACAAGTTCTTTTGGTGCAACATCAGGGGGACTGGGTTCCACAGCCACTCCTACAGCCAGCGGATTCGGAACAGCGAACACCACAGGAGTTGGTGGTTTTGGCTCTTCCAGCTTGGGAGGATTTGGTGCAAAAAGTACAGCTAGTACCAGTGGTTTTGGCGCAGCAAGCACAGGAACCTCTGGGTTTGGTACTTCTAACGCAGGAGGATTTGGTGCAACAAACACTGGAACCTCTGGGTTTGGTACTTCTAGCGCAGGAGGATTTGGTGCGACAAACACTGGTACATCTGGGTTTGGTACTTCTAGCGCAGGAGGGTTTGGTGCAAAAAGCACTGGGGGGTTTGGTACTTCTAGCGTGGGAGGATTTGGTGCAGCAAGCACAGGAACCTCTGGGTTTGGTACTTCTAGCGCAGGAGGATTTGGTGCAGCTAGCACAGCTAGCGCATTTGGGGGAACTGGGTTTGGGACAAGTGCTTTTGGTGTGGCTGGCTCTGGAGCTAGTAGTTCGTCTGCTCCTAGTATGTTTGGTGGATTTGGAGCAACAGCCTCCAAGCCAACTCTAGGGACAGGATTCGGTACGACAAATACAACAGGTAAATGAAATCCAAAGCTTTGCTAAATGTACAGGGGTTGGTGCACAACAGCAAGCTACTGCGTTGTTTGATGCTTCTGAATTGAAGCCTTGGGAGCTGTATGATAAAATCTCCAGTCTATCTGAAGCCGAAGTAAAAACGTTTGATCTCGGCAAGAGGCAGCCAGATTCCTTCTTTGAAGACAGCCAGCATGTCCCCCAGCCCCAACCCGAGAAGCCCTCTTTAGAAGCCCCCTTGACAAAAGGCAAACTAGACTGCATTCAAACATTTGCAATGCCCAATGTCGATCTTATTTCTGACTACATGGCCCATGGAAACCATTCAGTATTTACCTCTGGTCTTTATTTTAGTGATGAAGTGACTCCCATCACCAACAAAAATTTGGACACGCTTAAGACTGAAAGTGGAACTGAGGATGAGGATGAATACGATGATCAAGAACTACTCACCTCGTCTGATTCTGGCTTTCTTACTACTCCTACACCACAGCAACTGAGTGTCCTGCCAGAAGATGAACTCCGACGGGTAGAGAGATTTTCCATCTCCTTGCCAGGAATTGGAAGGGCAGATTATGCCCATCCTGTTGATTTATCAGCGCTCATTCCAGATTTTCAAAAAAACCTTCAACTAATCTTCAAAATGCGTCAAGGTGCCTTTTGCCTCAGCCCATCCCAGTCACCATACCCCCTCAAGGACACTGGGTTGCTTGGCCCCATCAATGTGATTCTTTACAACCTCTGGCTTATAGATCCTGTCACTGGCGCTCGCATTTATTCAAAGTCTCACCCTTCTTGTGATGCCTTGCTAGCTCCTCTTAAACAACTTCCTGGGATCTCTTTTGGATCTCTTGACATCAAGCTGGGACACTGGAAGTTTACATATAACTATCCCAGTTCAACCTAGTGTCATCTATTCCCTTGTAAATGCTACTTTCAAGGCTTGACAAATATGCATGTATAGATTGGCTTTAGCTTGAGTGCGTATGTTCAACCATAAAATTTATCTTAACTTTGTTTGATCTTACTTGAAGGTATTTCTAGCCAAATAAGTAATCTAATATGACATCTATCATGTGAGGTTTGACCATCTAAACTCCCAAAAATCAAAAGGATATTATTCAATCAACTCATACCTTTGAAAATTAATTGATATTTTTTGTGCAAAAGCTCATCAGTACCCAATTGGTTCTAATTATCTTTATGAAAGCCATTTTCAAATTCAAAACTTACTCATGTTTTCTTTAATCTTGATATCGTTGCCTTACAATCTGGGCAAATATTTTGCAGCCAAGCTTACGAACATCCAATATTCTGGCAATTATTTTTCTGTCATAAAAAGATAAACATATTGATATTTTGCCATGTAATAAAACCAATTTCAAACATAACAATTTCTGCAATCAAATCAGAGCTTCAATAGTGCTAACTGCACCACAGTTAAAAAAGGTACCCTTCAGAGTTAAACCGGCCAGAATGGAACATCCTCATTGTTGACAATCATAATTAAACTTTTAAAAGATAAAGCCAGAATAGGTTTTAAAGCCTTAAACTGGAAATTAAATCTAGCTTTTAATATCAAGACCAACTATTTAATAAAAATACCTAATATTTCTGTGAATTGTTGCCCTGGAGGATGTCCCATTCTGACTGCTTGAACCAGGTTGGTCGCCATAAAAAATGTGTACCAAAAAGGGCAACTTTTAACCAAGCTATAAAACAATAATAAATTGTCATGTTTGACTCCTGGGGACAACATCCAGGAGGACACAGCAGTAAATCTTTATAACAAAAGATTTGAGGTTCAAAGCTAGCCTTGGGTTAGCCTTAGGTTAGCCTTCAGGGCAAAATTAAGGGCACATACCTTAATTTCCTGGAATGCAAGAAGATGGTTTCATTTTGGCTAAAAGGAAAGGAAAACCCATGAAGAATGCAAAAGTAAACACAAATGTAGATAAACTTGTCTTAATTAGGAGAATTAATTCTACTTAAATAGTAGACAAGGGTCAATGATCACTCAATAGTAGACAGAATGGCAGAGGGGGTTGCATTAGGTTGAAATCATACCAGGATCAGTTGAGGGCAGGTATGGTAATCTTGAATGGGTGGATAGTGAATCAGACCCATTTACGGAAAGCGGGGAATTCCCAAAGTCAAAAGCAAAGCCGACTAAATCTTTGCACATATCATTATTTGAAGGCCATATCAAAATAGCATTAACGGCGCAATTTCTGACATCTCCTCCCTCAATATTGGACACAGGGAGTTGATATTTGCGGAGGAATTTGGAATGGACCTGGGCAAAAGGACGTCCAGAGGACAGCAGCTTTACGGTATACTTGACGCCCTTCTTGAAGGTAACTTCACAAGGTCCAACCCAGAGAAAGTCTAGCTTATGGGCTCTGCTCTCAGTACAATTTTGATAGTAGAGGACTAGGTCACCTACTTGATACTCAGGGAGGGGGGCTCTAGAAGCATTGGAAGGCAAGAGCTCTAAAGCCTTGACCTTATAGGCAGTTGAGTATGCTGTTGCTTGAATGTCAATGATGCAATTAGTCAAGTCCTTGACATGGGTTTCAGGATTGACAGACACATCTACTTCAATCAAAGGGGGTCCTAAGATTAAGGGAGTTGTGGCTTCACGCCCATACAGCATGGCAAAGGGGGATTGGCCAGTCACTTGGTGCCTACTGAGTCAATAAGCAACAAGGGAGTAGGGAGGAACATATCCCAACTGGCGGCATCAGAGAGGGTGAGTTTCCTCATGGTGGATACAAGGGAGGAGTTTGCTTGTTCAACAGTCCCATTGGTTGATGGATTATACAGTGCAGAGAAAGACTGGTGAGTCCCCATAGCTTCTACAATAGATGTGATAAGGCGAGCATTGAAGTTGGTGTCATTATCAGACAGCAGGACTTGAGGGCACCCATGTTAATAAAAGATATCCTGCAACAAGAAATTTGCAGTAGTCTTGGCAGTTATATATCTAGTAGCTCTGGCTTCAGCCCATTTTCTAAAATAGTCTACTGCTACCAAGATGAAGTAACACCTGGACCTAGAACAAGGGAGAGGCCCAACAGCATCAATACTCATAGTGTGGAAGGCATGTTTAGGCAGGATGAGCTTGAAATGATGTTGGGATGGTTGAGGTTGTTGGAGTTAGCAAGAAAGACAGGATGAGAGGACATCAGGGATTAAGAGGAGCATATTTTACCAGTAGAAGTTCTTGCACAACCAGTCATGAGTTTTTGCTATATCTCCATGTCCAGTATCAATGTGGGCCTGAAGGATGATGACTATTCTCATACTAGGGCAAACGTAGGGCAGATAGGCGTTGTTGACCTTCTTGAAGAGTTGCCTATGCTAAATGATGGTATCCTTTGATAAAATTTGTAGAGCCAGTCAGATTTCTTCTGGTTCAGTTGTCCAAGTGTCAGGATATCCTATTAACTTGTACAGGCAATCAGAGTCAGTGGGATGGATGGCCATTATAGGCATTCTAGACAGCCCATCAGCGTTCTGATGTTCAGCCCCAGGTTGGTGTACAACAGTGAAATCATATCCTTGTAAGTGCAGCGCCCAATGAGCCAGTCAAACTTCAGGCTCTTTTAGATGTTGTAACTATTTAAGGGATGAGTGGTTGGTGACTATAATAAAGTGGGTCCCATAGATGTAGTTTTGAAATTGCTTCACAGCATATAAAACTGTGGGGCATTCTTTTTCAGTGATGCTATAATTCTTCTCATGTTTGTTGAGAACACGTGAAGAATACACCACAGGTTGATCTATGCCCTCATCATCAAGCTGAGCTAAGATGACACCCACAGCTACTCCACTGGCGTCAGTGTATAAGATGAACTCCTAATCATAATAAGGGTAGACTAGAATGGGAGCCTCTTTGAGCTTGGCCTTTAGAGCATCAAAGGATTGTTATTGGCTATCAGTCCATTCAAAGGGTACATTCCAGAGGAGTTAGACAAGGGGTTCACTTAGTTCAGCAAAGTCAGGGATGAATTTTCAGTAATATCCCATCATGCCAAGGAATGCTTGGACCTCACATAGATTTGTGGGAGGTAGCATCTTGTCAATGGCTTCCACCTTATTATTCATGGGGTGTATTCCAGTTTGGGTGACTTTGTGGCCCAAGAATTCAAGTTGCTCCTTAAAGAAAGTACACTTGAAAGGTTTGAGCTTCAAGCCTGATTCTTGAATCTTGAGGAAGACAGCCTTGAGATGGTCCAAGTAGTCAGTGAAGATGGAGCTGAACACTGTTATATTGTCCATATATACAAGTACACAGGAGAGTGTAAAGTTCCGTGGCCCACCTTTGGCCCTGAACCAAGATGTATTTCCCAGAACATTGAAGAAAGTGGCCTGTGTGCAGGCAAAACCCCTCCAAAACCTGGAGGACCTGCCCACACAGTAGATGGACGCTTTGTGTTGGCTTTTCTGACCAAAGTCTCAATCCTTCCTTTGGAGTCCCCTCCAACTGCAGAGGAGACACTAATCCAGCTAGATTGCTTGCTGTCCTGGTGTTGCCCTTTCCTAAGACACCTAGTGGACCAACAGGAAAATCCAGGCCGCATGGAGCAAGGTAGGCTTAACCCGCGGCCTGGGAAAATTGGGTATCAAATCCTGCAATTGGTGGTATCCCAGGCAACCAATTCCTCCAGCCCGGAAGTCCCTCAGCCCAAAATAATTGGGTTCAGGAGCCCTCTGACTGGGACGTCAGAGGAAGGCATTAGGGAAATGCACACCCTGAGTCCTTGGAAGGCTCCTAGTCAATTGGGGGACTGATCCCTACATCCATGTCCTCTGCTCCTATTTTTCTTGGTCACAAACCAGGGGAAGATTGGCCAGTGGCTTTTAATAGGCTCCCCTTTAGATTGCTTTCCAATAGCCCCTTTCAAAAACTCCTGGCCCTATCACTTCCCCTCTGCATATAATGGAAGCATGGGCTGTCAGGTCCCTTGCTTACTAATTCCATTTGTTGAATAAAACTCCTGACTTTGAAAATCTTTTGTATTTTGAAGTTTTATTTAAATAATAAAGGTATTTGTCCCGACTCCCGCTGCTGTCCCCTCCTCACATTTTTTCCTGGTCTGTCTGCCCGTCTGTCTGCCCACCTGTAGTTTTTGTTGGGAATTGTTCTGAGAAGATCTAAACCAGCCTGTAACCTGTTACTTTCCCAGAGCACTTGGTCTGCCTCCTGGAAGTTCTAGTAAAAGGGACCCCTCTGATATCATGTTGTCTCCTTGGTATAAGGTGGCTATGTGGATATTGGTGCCTATCTCCCTATTGTTCTGGTCCACCAGCCCTGTCTTTTGGAGCAAACTTTCCCTGATTTCTCAAACTCTGGGTTTTGCTCCTGGTCTGCTTTCTAATGTCATTGGACATCTCAACCAGGTCCCCACCAACTTAGCATACTATGTTTTGTTCCCTTATTCAGCTTCTTACCTTGATGGATTTTTGCCCCCTCCAGAATCCAGAACTACTGAAACCCCTTTTCTAACTTGGCTGATCCTCTCCCCACAGCAGTCTCAGCTCTCTCCCTACCCTCCTTGCACCAGATCCCCGTGTTAGATCCAGATTGTAAAGACCCAACAATTGGGGGAGTATTTTAGCAAAATAAGGTACCAAGTTGGCGACTTTGAAACTTGTGAGTGCCGTCACAATGGGATAGACCGTCATCATCCATCTGAAGACCTTGGTGTGTACGTTATAACATCCAAAATTACTGGCAAAATACGTGAGTACATAGTATATACAGGTGTATCTAGCTACAGACTGGGTGGAGTGGGGCAATACCAGTGTGGGCCAGGAGTACTGCTTGGAGGAGTTTAGCTGTGCTGGCTCCTTGTAGGTGTACTTGCCAGGTAGTCAATTGAATGGCCCATGCTGGTGATTGTATTGGTGGCCCCCAATCCCTAGGCAGGCTGTGAGAACAGCTGAGAAGATTAGATTTTTCATCTTCTGATCCTGGGAAAGGGCAGACAAAGCTTAGTGTATTTAAATTTCTTGTAGGGTAAAGTTCTGATTGATTTATGTGATACTATAGAGGGGTAATTTCACTCAATGATAGCACAAACTGTCATCAAGTGAATTGGCTTTATTATATAATATATCCTTGTGGGGGCATGAATAGAGTAAAACACTGGACAGGGAACCCCAAACACTTGGTGTTGCCTGGAATTCCCTTTTGGGAGGAGGATTGGAAGTGGTGTGCAGGCAATGAATTGTTCTGAGCTTGAATTGGCTTGGTGTATTATTGGATGCTTTCATGCATCCAATTTTGAATTCTGCAGTTAATGCAGGAATGGGTGGATTGAGCAGCTTGTCAGCCCATCCAAATTTGGTAGATTCCAAATTTGGGCAGCAGTTCCCCCTCCATTTGGGTTTGGAGAAATTGCCTTTTTGGGTTTCCTCATTTGACAATTTCCCCATTTGGAGGGCTGGCCGGGGGACTGGCTGGCTGGCAGGAGCAGGCGGGGTATAAAAACCGTCAAAATTAAAAAAATATTTTTAATTCTTGTTTTCTTGGCTTGGCCTTTTGCGGCAGTTTCCCCAATAAGGGGGAACTGCTGCAATTTTTCATTTTTTTATTGAGTCCAATCAGGACCAAAATATTGTCCTGAATCAAGGTGTTATCAGGAATATTCCTGACACAGATTTCCCTCCCACCCAAGATGCTCTCTGTGGTTGCTTACCGGGGCCTTGGTCATGGCCTTGGATTCATATTTCCCTCCCCTTTCACAGCTGGTCTCCTTTGAGAGGCCTCTTCAAGTGGCTATCCCATTATTGCACTGGATGGCATCCTGGTGGTTGGTTCTACCAGGATGGGAGCCAGACTTTGTTAGTCTAGCCCCCCCTCTTACAGAGAGCTTCAGGTCTTGTAGAATGGAGTCCATGGCTCTTTTGAATGTAGCTGGAGCATTAAGAGTCCTTGAGGCATTCAGGTGGCTTCATAGAGACCTTCTGATGTGATAAGGGCGGTCTCTATTGATCCTCTGGGGACAAGTCAACCTTCCAATACCCTGAGGCTAAATCTATGGCAGAGAAGAATTTTGAACTTCCCAATTGTCTAAGGGCATCATCAATTCTCAGCAGAGGGTATGAATCCTTTTTTGTGAGAGGTTTAGGCAGCAATAGTCCATCACAATATGGTGGCCTTCATCTTTATTCTTAAGGATCAGTAAGAGAGAGGCCCAAGGGCTCTGAGAGGGAGCTAAGAGTCTAGCATCTAACAGTTGTTTGGGTTCTTTGAAAACCTGGGCATCTTCTACCCTACTATGGCGGTAGGGTTTAGCACAGAAGGGGGGAGCATCACCTGTATCAATCTGGTTAATGCCCCTTTTCTAGACCATAGTCATTGGACCCAGAAACAAAAATGCCATTGAACTTATTGAGCAGTTCTAATCCATATTTCTTCTGGATAGTTGATAGCTGCAGAAAATCAGCAGCTGTAAACAGGGATAGCACTTGAGAGTCTTGTTCTGTAATATTGAAGTTACTGAATGTCCTGAAAGGGTAGAGAGAAGCCGCTTGCTCTGCTCCTAATATGCATCTGTGTCCCACAACTTGGCCTCTAGAAACCTGCATGGGCAAAGCAGTCAGATTGGCTAGCAGTAGTTAACAAGCTCCTTATTAGTTCAATCTAGAATTCCAGGGCATAACCAAGGCTCTTTGCAACTCAGAGATTCAGGAGAGGATAGCTTAAGAAAGATGTCTCAGGTAACTCATAGGAGATCTGAGAATCAATGATCACTTGAGAACCAGGTGGAATAGTGACAGTCACAGGAGCCAACAAAGGGACACCTTCCTCTGCAGGACAAGAATGAGGTGGGGAATGCATATTAGAGGAGTGAGTTCTATACTTCAGCAAGAAGATACCTGTGGGATATTCAAGGACACAAGTCTTAAGGCGCTTACCAGGGATGCGCGGAGGTTCTTCAAAGATTAATGGGACCTTATAACCTAAGAGAGATAGGTACCCATCTCAAAGATTGAAAATTACATTATATTATTGAAGGAATTGAGTGCCTACCAGGAGGCCATAGCCTTTTTTTCAAAACAACAGCAGGTAATGCTATGAGAAGCTTCTCAAACCTTGTTGGCAGAGAATAGTAGGCGCCAATAGCCCAAGTCTGAGCCATACCAGAAGTTCCATAAGACTGAGTATAGTTGAGATAAGGATTCAGCTTGAGCTTTTTTATCAACTTGGAGAATAAAACATTGACAGGAGAACCTGTGTCCAGGATGGCCTTAATTTTAACATTCTGGCTTAATACCTCTACACAGGTATTATCTTTCCAAAGGGGGGTAAGACAATTAGAACATCTTGAATTGCTTCTAGCTCCTTTTCCTACTTTGCTAACATGAAACTCAATGCAGGAATTTCCTTATACACAGTGTGCAATAGGAGGGACATAGTCACATTTTGGAAGAGAGCTTCAGCTAGCTTAGAACCTTCTTCCAAGGAGTCTACAAGAATGGGGGTCAATGAGATTGAGCTAGGTAAGGACAAGCAACCATAGTCTTGGCTTCAGTAGGAGATGGGCGAGATGTAGTTGTGGTTTTCCCTGAGCAAAGTTTGTAGGGAACTAACACAGTCTCAGGGACAGCCGGCACTGAGTAGCCATAGCTATCTGATTCATTGCAGTCAGAATCTTTGGGCTCAGATTTGCTCAAAAGATCATGAAACAGGTGAAGGATAATAGGGCCAGACAAAGGAGGAGATTCTTCATCAGAGGGAGGATCAGGAGGAGATGGGGGAGATTAGTCAGCAGAGAGCGTCTCCACCTCTAAGCTGACCTCTCTTTTCCCGCCTGTTCTTTGAGGTTGTATCCCTCTACACAAGAGTTGGTGCAGGTTTGCAAGTGGTGTCTAATCTAACCACAGTTGTGACAACCTTGTTGCTTGGGTTGCCCATTAGAGCCAAAGGTCATGATGCATGGGGTGCAAGAAGTAGTACCAGCACTATTGGCCTTATTTCTGCAGACCAGAGTTCCTTCATGCTTCAAATGCATATCTTTCAGGAGGGGTTTGATGCTCTTTGTGAATGTGAGAGACGCTTTATGTGCTTTAAAGTGTAGACACAGGAGCTAATTCACTTTTAACACATTGGAGCATGCCATATACACTTCCTGGGGAGTTGATTGACAACTGGTGATGAGTTGTTGTCCCTCAATATAGAAGAAGTCAGTAAACTCAGTCAGAGTTTCCTTGGTTTTGAAAGTGATGTGCATAAAAGATCATTCTTAACCTCCAAACTGAGGTCTCCTCTGAATTCCTTGATAATCAGGCGTTTCATATCCTCCCAAGTAACAATAGATGGGAGTTTGGGGGTTACTACTTCTTGGCAAGTGGGGTGCAGAAAGGTAAGAATATGCTTTTTCTTAAGATCATATGTAGCCCTTTGCATTGCAGTTTTGTAGATTGTCAAGAAAGCAGCAATAGTAGAGGTCCTAGGATTGAAAATCTTCTTAAATGTGGGCTTATAGTTAGGATCAATGGACAAGTAGTGTTAGGAAACCAGGCATAGGTAGAGGCATTGAACGGCTTGGGACAGGGTTGGGCCAACGGGTAAAGCCCACCATAGAATGGGTGCTAACTTGATAATGTAAGACATAGATTGCCTGAGTAAGGACCAGGGTCCAGAGGTAGGGATCATGGAATCCACCATTCCTGTCAAGGTGATATAGAGTACTCCAAACAGTTGAGTGGACGTGGTCTCTGCAGCAGTGGGGGTCTCCATTAGGCAGTCGGTTTGTGGGGTTAAGGGCAGAGTCATGGGGACAAAGTAGGCAGGCAGATAATTGTACTTGTCTTTGAACAATCTTGGTGGCCTTTTGTACCACTTTCCTTCACGTCCTATGTATTCAGTCTCTCTAGTCCTGGCCAAGGGGTCAGCAATGAGGATGGTCTACAAGTTGTACTCTGCGTAGGCCGGGTTGGGCGGGTATTCAGTAAAATGCACAGGTCCAAAGAGGGCTCCTGGGGGATGGTGTAGTGCCTGGGTAGGATTGGCAGGTTGGTCTCCAGGGGGGGCGGTTGCCTGATGGTCTACTGGAACAGAATTAAGATGGAAGATCACTAAGACTAGGTAAGGTAAGATTTGTTTGAACCAAAGGTTCATAAACTTTATTATCAAAAATGACAATGTGGTCATCACCACACCGCCTGGGTTTTTATACCATGGGACTTTGCTTCTTCAATTTTTTCAGGGTTCAGGTTTGCAGACAAGGCATTGGTGGGGCATGGGTCTTGGCTTAGAGTCTCAAAGATGGCAGATCCAGGTTTTGCCTGCTCTGATGAACATAAGTGGCAATGCTTTGTTCCGCCACCACTGTTCACTATAACACCTGAGTAGTTCAATTGTACTACCCCTTCTGGATGGAAGGCTTGCAGTTGCTGGTGGTCATTAGCAGAGTTAAAAATAGGTTTTGTTTTAACCTCCTTAAGGCAAGCTGCAATCTATGCATAGGTTTGGATCTTTGGTGACTCAAGGTTGGCATCAATCTGGTGACCATTTGGGGAATTGTCCTTGGGAGACTGGCAGGTCTCAGAGTAACTTGTTAACTTGGGTTTGCAATTTAATGAGTGGGCTTTCTCCTGTCCACTTTGTGTGACTTGAGTAGTCTTTGGAGGATCAGGGTTTGATTCCAGGGTTTCTAATGTTGGTTTCTAAACTCCAGTATTGGCGTTAGGCAGCTTGGAAGAATGTCCTTCCCCAACCTCTGTTAGCCAGGTTACATCTTCTTTGCAGGTATGGGTCTTCATTGGCACCAGTTTGGCGGCAGACTGGCAACTATTCATGGAAATCTCCATATCAGGCCGGCGGGTTTCAGGGTAATTTAACAATTTGAGCCTGTGATTTAACAGATTGGCGGGTCCTGGTCTGTCCTGGAGGGTTTGATACGCCTTCAGGGAACTGGGGTTTGACTCTTGGGTTTTCAATACAAGTATTGAAATTTCATTCATGACAAGTAGGTAGATTGGCTGTTATCACCCTGGTTAAGAACATTAATGTAGGGGTTTCTTTTAAACTCAGATTCTGTGGCAGGTTGTCTAGCCCAAAAGAGCTAGATGCTCTCCTCTAAGTTGTCTAGAGTAGAGCTGTTTTGCCCACCAATGTCCCTGGCAGTAGTGGCAATAGTTCCAAGACTACCAACTTGTATCTGTTGAACAGCCAAGGGACCCACAATTCCATTGACATGGGTGGCTAAAGTGGTATCCTGAGACATCAAAGAAGCAACCTGTTCATTCATAGTCTCTGCTAAGCAGGTAAGGTTATGCACTTCTCTTTCCAACATTTCCTGTCTTTCTGAAACATCATTGGTCACTGCCACCAAGTGGTCTAAAGTGAGGGCACAATTGACACAGGGTTGTCCTTCCAAACCAGGACATCATCTGTGATCTTTATGATCAGGAACATCAGTGCCCTCTGCCTCTCCTTTGTCATCAGATTCAGAGGACAAACCAACCTGGTTGGAGAGGTGTTGACGTAAATACTCAATCTCACCATGCAATGTAGCTACTTGGTCTATCAACAAAGCAATGCAAGGGTCAGGCATAGGTCCTACTGGTGGAGGATTTTGAACAGAGACTTGGCATTAGGTAGTAGCCTTGAGCTCAGCTATGGCTTCCCATACCTTTGACTCAAAGGCAGATGGAATCTCAGCAGAAGGAGTAGGGGGAGTCACTTAAATTGAGGCTACTCTGTCATCAACGTAGTTCTGAACCTGACACAGAGTGCTGCCTAGGACTGTCTTATCCAGGCTGTATTGCTGGTGTAGTTGTTGGCCCCAATCAGCAATGTGGGCTCCAACTAACTTAAGTTGAGAATTGATATGTTCTTGGAATTGATTGAGTTTGTCAACCAAGGTCTCAAAATTTTGTCAATATTTCAAGAGAATCAATTCAATCTATCCTCACCACATAGCTTGATGGTTGTCTAGCTCACATAGTCAATCTCTAATGTACCCTGGGAGCAAGAAGCAAAGCAAGTTTACTGACAAGGTCAGGTACTTCTGTGAAGCCAACAAGTCATGTTGGTTATCAGAAAAACAAGCAAAGAGGCTATAGATCCATTCCTGGTAAGTCATGTTCTGCACATGATTATTGGTGACAGCAGTGACCACAGCATACAGAAGTTGGCTTTGCAATCCTAACACTAACTGGTGGTGAACTAAGGCAGGCTGGATAAATTGATTGACCAGCACACCAATAGCTTCCCTGGACTCCATTAGAGAGGGGGAGGCCAAAATCCAGTAGGGAGGAGTACAGATCCTCAGATACATAGTCAGGGTGGAGGTCAGGAATGGTATGCATTACCACTGTGCCCATGTGAAGGAGGGAGCACATGACAGTGCAAGCCTTTTCATAATTGAGAGAGAAAGCGGGAAGAGGGGCCCATGAAAGCCCAAGAAATAACACCATTACAATTGGCGTAGTGGGGGAATCAGAGATATCCTTCTCAGGAGGAGACTAGAGACTTTGGGTGGTTTGGGTACTTCAGAGACAAAGGGAGAAAAACCAGAGAGGGCACAGGGAAAAAAGTCATCAAGGGGCTTGCAGCCCCTGTAGTGAGCATTGTTTTGTTGTGTTTGGCTCCTTGGGACAACATCCAGGAGAACACAGCAGGAAATCTTTATAAAAAAGATTTGTGGTTCAAAGCTTAATTTCCTGGAGTGCAAGAAGAGGAATTACTTTTGAAGTTAAGGAATAGAAAAGGCTTAAAGAATACAAAAGCCAAAACAAATGTGTATAAACTTGTCTTTATTGGGAGAAGTAATTCTAATTAAATAGTAGACAATGGTCAATGGTTACTCAATAGATAGACAGAGTGGCAGAGGGAGTCACATTGGGTTGAAATCATACCAGGATCAGTTGAGGGCAGGTATGGTAATCCAGAATGGGTGGACATTGATGTCAAACCGTTTATGGAAGGCAAGAAATATCCAAAGTCAAAAGCAAAGCCAACCAAATCTTTGCACATATCATCATTTGAAGGCCCTATTGAAATAGCATTAATGGCGCAATTTCCGACAATGTTGGACTCCACAAGGTGGCAGATATTATCAGAGAATTTCCAATGATTGATACAGGCATTACAGTTGGCCCCCAACAATTGGCCACATCAAATTTGCATCTTCTATTTTCCCCTGCCTATTCCTCATTACTAAACCCTACTGAGGAGGTCTTTGGGTGGCTCAAGCAAGTTGTCAAGCGGGGGACAACAACTGGGACCAAGGACCTATTTGATTTGCTGCAGGCCATAATCCACACTCTTCCAGCCAAGACTGTAGCCAAATTCTATGACCACACTGATTCATTTCTCTCTGTGTGCCTTGCCAAACAGCCAATCAACTAAAGGCTTAAAAATTCACCTTTTTTATATTCTTTAATTTACTATTTTGGATTATCATTTTCATCTTTGGAAGCTTCCAAGCCTGCAATCACATAAAACAGCACCACTGATGCAGATGCTTAATTTTTGTATTGCAATTTATTTTTTCTTTTGTATTCTGTGGTGGCTTTCCCAAACACTTGGTAACAAAGTATAATAAATATATTTATATCACTATTGTCAAATAAATATAAGAATCAAATTAAAAAAGGTTAAATGTATAAGGTACAAAGTAAAATAGTATTTTATTAATGTATATTATTATGCTTTTATGAAAACCTTCTCTGGGATTTATTTTGAAAAACTTTTTTTGCTAAAGTAAGAATTATAAAAATTATTTATAATAAAAATAATCTAAAGTGTAAAGATATTTATTAGAAAAGAGTGTTTTAAGGGCGCCTGTAGTAGGTTCAGCGGTATGTACCCACCCCACAATAGAGGTGGTGCACAGTTTCCATCACCACATGGTGTAAGGTGGATACACCCTGCTGGAAGTATTCTTGGTGGCTATTAAAAGGGAGAATAGTGAGGTGGGAATGGAGCAGCAGCTTTTCTGGAAGGGCTGCAAACCTGTAGATGCCAGCCAGGACCAGGGCGTCCTGGATAATATGATCAACTGATTCATAGCCCTGGGGATCTTCTTCCCATCCAGGGAGAGCCTGGCCTTGTCAATCCCTAGAAGGACCTTGTCAAGGTCCTCTACAGACGCGCACATTTCAAAGTAAAAGAGATGACCCAGGTAAACAACAAGGTGAAGCCTTTGCCCAGAAAAGGCTTCAGTAAACTTGCACAGCTTATTGTATACTGCGCTTTTTTTCTTGTGTTTAGTTTTTGCAAAGGTGAGCTCCATTTCTGGAGGGACCCCTGTCTTGTTGGCGCTCCAGACTAGCCCAAAGTCTGTCAGGAGGGTCTTAGTCTTCTTTACAGCTGCTGCGTCTGCAACAGCCAATTTACCCACTGTGCGCCCAAAGTTCTCCAACAGGTAAGAGATGGTGTGCTCCACTGGGAAGCAGAAGTAAGCAGCCACATGTTCCCTTTCCATCTCTGGTATATTCTTGAATGGGAGTGTTGCCAGGACGTCCCAAACAAGCTCAATGGAGTTTACACAGTAAACACCACTGAGAACCACCGGGTCCAGGAGGACCATCTGGGCATCCTTGTAGGCAGTAACTGCCCACTCAGATGCCCCCTCAGCATGTGTAAGCTAAGTGAATGCCTCCTGCAACATAGGATAAGACCTGTGGATGCGGTTCTCCAGCTCCTGCAAGACAGGAGGAGACAGAAACAGCTGCCTTGCCACATGTTTGGCATAGTTGGCATAGAAAGTGGCAGGGACAAAGGGGGCCAGGACCTGGAAGATTTTACTGTCTATGTTTCAAAAATAAGGTAAGAATTTAACTATTTTTATTGATTCTTTTGTATTACCTTTTTTGGTGTCCTCCTTGCTGCCAGCTTTGACGTAAGCTGTTGTGCCAGCAATTAAGTATTCTCTGTTATGGCGCACTTTACGGGTTGAGATGTTCATACATCTCTGGGTCATCACCCAGACAAATGGCGCAGAAAGATGGTATGCCTTAAATTGCAGGCCCTCAACTACAATTTTTTGAACGTTAAGAAGATGCTCAAGTGTTTTCTCTGATGTGTCTGGCATCTTGACCATGAGTGCCTTGGCAGAAACATTGCTGATTTTGTCTTTTAAGGATGTAAGACTTCAACTTTGCTTTGACTTTTCAATCACTACCTTTGATCTTTGCAATTGCAAGGTTAAGGACTTTAAGCAGCTTCTCTAATTACCTCATTGGTTTTAACTAACCTTTGCATGTGTTTTTATAGCTTTCATCCCAATAAACTCTATGTTTTCTGATATTATTGCCTCTTTGTTTATCCTTTTGTTTTCTCATTTACACAATATCTCATATTTTTACCCATTGTGTATATGTTTTACGCTTATTTTAATGTGTTGTTTGCTTTGTGTTGGCATTGCTTCCTTAATTTCCATATTATTTTTGGCGCTTTGCACTGCCCCTTGTGAAAATATTAACAACAATTTTATGATCAACTAAATTTGAATTAGAAAATTATAGAAAAATTGTGTTTAGGTAAAGTTGTTACTGATCCAGATTCAAAACCTTCATGATAAACTTTAAGCCAATCAAGAGCCAAGTGAGTAAGTGATTATTGTGACATAAAGGGTCATTCAATAATTCTTTGGTGCATGTTTGCTAATTAATATGATTGGATGATTATTTTGCCGGTGCGCACCATTACTGCTATGGCAAGTTTTTGGTGGACTAGTTCCCAATCAGCTGCTGGGTTAGCCCTAGTTCACCAACAACTTGCCACAGCGGCAATGATGCACAATGGTAAAACATCCAGCCAATCATATTAATTAGCGCACATGTATCAAAGAATTATTGAATGAACCTTTATTTCACATTAATAACTTTCACACTTGGCTCCTGGTTGGATTAAAGTTTATCTTAGGGTTTTGAATTTGAATGAGTAACAACTTTCTCTGAACATAATTAACTTAGAATTTCCAAATTTAAATTTAGCTGATCACTAAAGTGTTGCTAAGATTTTCACAAGGGGCTGTGTAAAGAGCTAAAAATAACTGTTTTCTGGATCTAGTTACACAGCATAGTAAACAAATTTTTTTTATAAAAATAAGCTGAACATGAAGAATAAAATCATCTATAAACAAAGAGATAATAAACAATTGAAGTTCAAGATAAAGATAAATAAATAGAAATTTTTTGGCAGCAAGGAATTTACTTTGGGACAAGGAAGAGTGATGCCTACTAGGCAGAACAGTGCAGAAAAGAAGGCGTAGAGGCGGTGCTGGCCTGGGGGTATCAGGGATCTAACCAGTGGGGGGTTCCTGAGAACTCACAGGCAGACATTGTGCAAGCCCAGAAAGGAGAGCCCACCACAAGATTGGGGCTAACTTTACAATATAAGATAACAATTTTCCAAGGACTGCCCAAGGTCCGCTTACAGGCACCATATAATCAATCAGTCCAGTGAGGGTGATATACATCACCCCAAATATCTAGGTGGAAGTGAATTCATTAGTGGCAACAAAAACTTGTGGGCAGTTGGGCCGCGGGGTGAGGGGCGGTGTCATTGGAACCAAATATGTGGGCAGGAAATTATACTTGTCCTGGAATAGCAGAGGGGGCCAGATAATTTTGGTGCCTTCTCTGTAAAGGACTTCTGTCTCTCTAGTTCTAGCTTCAGGGTCATGGATTAGGATTTCCCCAAGAGTAAACTCCAAATACGCTGGGTTAGGTGGGTACTTGGTGAAATGTACTGGGCCAAAGGGAGTTCCTGGTGGACAGTAAAGATCAGGCAGCTGGTCTGCAGTTTCTTGGGGCAGGTGAGTGTGGGGTGTGGAACTGCAAGACATAGGCTGTAAATAAAGAAGAACTAATAACAAATAAGGTATGATCTGGTTGAACCAAAGGTTCATGTCACTTTATTGCAAGAGTGGCAATGGGCATCTTCCTGGCAGTCCAGGGTATAAGTATGCCCCTCTGTCATGGTAAAACTTTCACAAATTCCCTTGGCCCAGGTTTTCCTGTTTACTAGGTCTTCCCATCCTTGGTGGCATCCATTGTGGGGGTTATTTATTTGTTTGGCTTGAACTGTGAATGCTCAAATTTCCTAGTTGGGTTGTGGGGTTGGTTGTCTCTGGGTGGTCTGCATTCTATGGGAAGTTTCTCTGTCTTCCTTTCTGAGTGGGCCCAAGTTATTTTGGGATCTATGGCTGGAACCGCCCACTGATTGGTTGAGTTAACAGAAACCTTTAGTGTGGGAGGTGTCAATGTAGGTGAATTAGATTCATCAAGCTTCAAAGGATTTTCAGAAGTCAAATCCTGCTCTGGTTTGAGCCCAAAAAACTGTGGGCAGCCCACAGGGAATCAGGGTTCAAATCCTGTAGTTGAGGCTTTTCAATAATCATAGTCAATAGAAGTTTGTCACTTGTGACATCATCCCCTTCTCTCCCATTGCCCTCCTCCTTCCTGGAGCTCTTTTCCAAGTATTGCTGGATGGCTCCTTGTGCATTAGATAGGTTGGAGACTGGTTCCCAGGTGCTTTCTTTGGGAGGATAACCTGCCCATTTGACGTAGTACTGTGGGGTCTTGTAGTGGAGGCAGTGTCCATGGATGTACTCTACTTTGTATTTGGTTGAGCGTCCCTCCTGGATGGGTGGAGGGTTGGTCTTGATATTGATCTTCTGGTGGGGGAGGGAGGTTCCTTCTTTCTTGAATAGCAGTAATTGGTGGAAGACATTGTGGATTTTCCAAGTATGTGGCAGCTCTAGTTTGTACACCACCTCTTCTATTTGCTTTATGATCTTGTAAGGGCCACAGCGGCAGTGGGCTAGCTTCCTACTGGGTACGTGTAGGGGAACGTTCTGTGAGTTGAGGTAATTTTTTTTTGCCTATTTCCAGAGGTTTCCTGGGGACTCTTTTCTTGTTGGCAAACACTTTTTAGGTCTTAATGGCGCAAGTCAAGTTCCTTAGACAGGCTTCCTGGGTGGTATGTATTTGTTCAATCCAAGATTGTCCTGCTGTATTCTGTTCCTTGCTGCCAATTCTAGGGTCCCATAATAGATTGAACCCATAGTTGGCCTTGAACAGAGACATCCAAGTGGAGGCGTGATCTTTACTATTGTATGCAAACTGGGCCATGGGAAGCATGTTGGCCCAATTGTCCTGGTCAGTGTTGGCATAGCATTGGAGGTATTGTTCTAGGATTTGGTTGATCCATTCAGTTTGTCCATCTGTCTACAGGTGATAGGAGGTTGACACACAACGTTTTATCCCAAGGTACTTCATGACTTGGGTCCATTAGTGGGAAGTGAACTGGGGTTTTCTATCACTGATGATTTCTTCCAGAGTGCCGTGTTGTGTAAGATGCGGTTATGGAAGTGTCTGGCGGTCTCAACTGCTGTGAAGTGGGTAGGGATTGGGAGAAAATAGGTCATTTTTGTGAAACAATTGACCATGACCAGGATTGCTTCAAAGGATTTTAAAGGGGGGAGCTCTACTATGTAGTCCATTGACACTGACCTCCAGGGACCAGCAGGGATGTCCAGAGGTTTCAGTAACCCTCTGGCCTAGAGAAACACATCTTGATTCTTCTGCAGGTTTCACAACCATTGATGTAGGCAGCTACTTCTTTGTTCATCCCTGGCCATGCATAGTTCCGCTTGATACTTGAGAGAGATTTGTGTCTGCCTGGGTGGCCAGCCATCTCTGAATTGTGGTAGTCAATCAATATGTTTGTTTGGGTTGGGCCTTCAGGTATATAGATCCTGTTGTGGAGCAGCAGGGTAACACCTTTCAGGGAGTACCCTTTCTCTGAGTGATGGCAAACTGGGTCCTTTGTCAGGGCTTTGACTAGCTCAGTCAAATGGGTGTCCTGTTTCTGGGCTTTTATCACATTGGGTTTGCTGGCAGCAATCTTTAAGTACTTCAGTTGTATCCCTAGGCTGGCGGGGTCTAGCAATGTGTGGGGTTGCAGTCCTTGATTTCTGTAGAGGAGGGGGTCAGGTTGGCCCTCCTTCTCAAGGCGTCTGGTACCATGTTAACCTTTCCTGGATTGTAGTCTATGGTCAAGGTATAGTCAGCTTGTTCCAAGGCCCATCTTGCTTGTTTTTGGTTCAGCTGGCGTGGTTTGAAGAAGTAACCTAAGTTCTTGCAGTCTGTCAGAACCTTTACCGGACGTTCAGCACCACACAAATACCTGCGCCAGTGCTTCAATGTCTTCATTATAGCTAACATCTCCTTGTCATATATTGGGTAGTTCCCTTCAGCTGGTAGCATATTCTTGGAGTAATATGCTACAGGATGTAGCATAACATCCCCTCCTTCCTGAAGAAGGACCCCATCCACCGCAAAGTCAGATGCATCTGTCTCCAGCACAAAAGGTTTAGCTGGATCAGGCGTGGCAAGGACCAGGGCAGACGTGAAGGCTTCCTTCAGTGTTACAAACATGGAGGTGCTTTTGTCAGTCCAGAAAAATTGGACCTTGTCAGAGCAGAGACAGGTCAGGGGCAATGTAATCTGAGAAAAAATTTGGATGAAATCCCTGCAATAATTTTCTTGGCCCAGAAAGCTTCTCACATCTTTTCTGCATTTGGGTACTGGCCAGGCTGTTACAGCTTCCACTTTGTCCTGCGCCATGGCAAATCCGCCAGTCTTCATCACATATCCCAGAAACTTGACTTCAGACTGAAAGAATTCACATTTCTTCAGCTTGGCGTGTAGGTTGGCCTGTGAGAGTTTCTCCAGTATTTGGTCAAGGTGGTGGAGGTGTTCCTCATGTGACTTGCTGTATATGAGGATGTAATCCAGATGTTCCACGCAGAACTGGTCAAGGTACTTGCCAAGGACAGAGTTAATCATCCTTTGGAAAGTGCTGGGGGCATTACACAAGCCAAACAGCATGACCAAGTACTTGTACAAACCATATCTAGTTTTGAAGGCTGTCTTGAATTTGTCTCTTTCTTTGATTCTCTTTTGGTTGAAGGCGTCTCTTAGGTCAATTTTTGAGTTTACCTGGGCTCCTGTCAATATGTCACAAAGGTTGTTGGCGTTAGGGATGGGGTAGTGGTTCTTTACAGTGATGTCTTTCAGTCTCTGGTAGTTTATGCAGGGACGCATCTGGCCATCTTTCTTCCCTACAAACAGCATGGGCAATAAGCAAGGGCTTTTTGACACCCAGATGAACCCTTTTTTTGTCATGTCCTCCAGGTATGTTTTCAGTGCAGCTTTTTTGCGGTGATTGCAGCTGTATATGGGGCTGTGGTGTGGTTGGGTTCCAGGTAACAGGTCAATGGCATGGTTGTAGATTGAGTGACTGGGGAGCTGGGTTGCTGCCTCCTCACTGAAGACGTGGCTCCACTTCTCCAAGGGAGCAGGTAGGCTTCCCACACTGGGTTCCATTCTCAGGGTTAGGAGTGTGTTGGGTTCCTTACTGGTTGGGCCCAACTGGAACGGCACCACATCAAACAAATTTTCTCCCTTCAAGGCAACTGTTTGATTACAGAAGTTCAGAATAGCGCCGTGTTTTTGGGACCAGAAGTCCTCTAGGATCAGGGGGTAGAGAAGTCCTTTCAGCATGATGGGAAACGCTGGGTACAAGTTTTGCCCAATTTTTAGGGGCAATTTGGTTGCACACCCAAAACCCAAGTTGTGGGAGCTGTTTTCCATGATTACTTTGATGCTTTCATTTGTGGCCTTCAGTCCAAGGTCCTTGGAAAGGGTGGTGTTGATAAAACTCTCCTCTGCTCTGGTATCAATGAAAGCTCCAACAGTCTGGGATGCTGCAGATGTTTTTGCTTCAACTTGGATAGATTTATAAGATTGAGTAGAGGTATTTATTTGCTCCAAGGAAACTGCAGAGTTACTCTTCTTGGGACAAGCCTTGGTGAGGTGCCTGGGTTCATGGCAATAGAAACACAAGCCTTTGCAGTAGTGGCGCTATAGTTCATTGGGGGACATCCCTGGTCTGCTGGGTGTTGGGGCTTGGTTTGCGCGCTGGGTGGAAGAGGGGGTGCCTTCTTGGTTGAGGCTCAACCCTCTGCACAAGAGAAGTAATTCATCCAGGCCAAGCGTAGGGGGGGTGTTTGAGGAGCTTCTTCAGGGCAGGGCAGGGCAGGCTCCTTGGCAGCACAAGATGGCTGATAGCATGTCCTTGAGTTGGGTTATGGCTTTCAATTTCAGGAACTTGTTGGTGTAAGCTTGCAGAGAGTGTGGTCCTTGTTGGATGTCCAGTAAGCTGATTAGGGTGTGGTGGCGGGTATCTTAGTTGTTGCCTTTGGCCATCAATTCACTCTTGAATTGGGAGTAGTCTAGGCAGAACTCAACATCCTTGGCAGTTGCTTTCCCAAACCAGTCCAGGGCATTGCCAGAGAGAATGGAGGCTACCCCAAGGACTTTCTTGGTGTTGTTGGAATATGAGTTTGTGTTGGCTTGAAAATAGAGGCATAGGACTGTCATTGCTCTTCTGGCTTCTTC
This sequence comes from Entomophthora muscae, assembly GCA_014839935.2. Classification (NCBI taxonomy): domain Eukaryota; kingdom Fungi; phylum Entomophthoromycota; class Entomophthoromycetes; order Entomophthorales; family Entomophthoraceae; genus Entomophthora; species Entomophthora muscae. Next base: position 412,225 of record QTSX02007148.1, on the reverse strand, counting down.
TAGGGTGAGCTTCCCCATTTGGGGCATGTCTACTCTGGTTGTGGTCTGGTTTACTATGATGTTCTGCACCTGCAAGTTTGGGGTCTTGGTCTCCTCATTGCTAAGCAGGGCATCTTTCTGTTCAGGGCTGGTTTGGTGTTGGGTTGCTGAGGTAGTCAGGTTGGTAGCTAACTTGTACGCATAGTAAGCTGAAATCAATAAAAATAGCATACAAAATGCCCCAAGAGTTAACAACATCTTGGGGCCCAGGTTACTATGTTTGAGGTAGATTGCCATAATGTCAGGGATCCAACCAGTGGGGGGTTCCTGAGAAATTGCAGGCGGACAGCCTGCAGGCCCAGCAGAGAGAGCCCACCACAAGATTGGGGCTAACTTTACAATATAAGATAACAATTTTCCAAGGACTGCCCAAGGTCTGCTTACAGGCACCATATAATCAATCAGTCCAGTGAGGGTGATATACATCACCCCAAATATCTAGGTGGAAGTGTATTCATTAGTGGCAACAGAAACTTGTGGGCAGTTGGGCCGCTGGGTGAGGGGCGGTGTCATTGGAACCAAATATGTGGGCAGGAAATTATACTTGTTGTAGAATAGCAGAGGGGGCCAGATAATTTTAGTGCCTTCTCTGTAAAGGACTTCTGTCTCTCTAGTTCTAGCTTCAGGGTTGTGGATTAGGATTTCCTCTAGAGTAAACTCCAAATACACTGGGTTAGGTGGGTATTTGGTGAAATGTACTGGGCCAAAGGGAGCTCCTGGTAGACAGTAAAGGTCAGGCGGCTGGTCTGCAGTTTCTTGGGGCAGGTGAGTGTGGGGTGCAGAACTACAAGATGTAGGCTGTAAATAAAGTAGAACTAATAACAAATAAGATATGATCTGGTTGAACCAAAGGTTCATGTCACTTTATTGCAAGAATGGCAATGGGCATCTTCCTGGAGGTTCAGGGTATAAGTATGCCCCTCTGTCATGGTAAAACTTTCACAAATTCCCTTTGCCCAGGTTTTCCTGCTTACTAGGTCTTCCCAGTCTTCAGTGGCATTCATTGCGGGGGATTTAATTGGTTGAATCAAACTGTGAATGCCCAGATTTCCTAGTTGGGTTGTGGGGTTGGTTGTCTCTGGGTGGCCCACATTATACGGGAAGTTTCTCTGTCTCCCCTTCCAAGTGGGCCTGAGTTATTTTAGGATGTATGGCTGGAACCGCCCGCTGATTGGTTGAGTTAACAAGAACCTTTGGCGTAAGAGGTGTCAATGTAGGTGAATTAGATTCATCAAGCTTCAAAGGATTTTCAGAAGTCAAATCCTGCTCTGGTTTGAGCCCAAAAAACTGCAGCCGGGCAGCTGGCCCTGAGGGCTGGCGGCCTGCAGGGGATCAGGGTTCAAATCCTGTAGTTGAGGCTTTTCAACAATCATCGTCAATAGGAGTTTGTCACTTGTGACAGGAAGATCTGGGATTTAATGGGTAGGGCTGGCAGGTGAGAGAGGGTGGTGGCGGGGTAGAGGCAGATAGATTGTGTATGATGACTGCATTATACTGCTATTGGTATTACTCATCAGTTGTTGGCCTGATTAGCTGGTAGGTGGCTATGGCACAGGATGGGAGGTGCTTGTTTTTCTGTGATTTTTTGCCTATATTCACATGAAAGATAATTTGGGCAAACAAGTCAGCCACCATCTGTCAACCAAAGAGAGACTTGTGGTCAAGGACACCAAGATAATGATGATTTAATGCCTGTGAGTGGCACTCCTGTAGTGCTTTCAATATTAAAGAACACAACATCATCTATATGGAAGTCTGTGTGGCCAGCAAGGTAGACTGAGACCTTGTTTCCACAGTCCCTGGATGTCCTTGATGGTGGTGGAGCTACCCTCCATCTGGTGACTCAAGAAAAGCCGGGGTTTGGAATTTGAGCTATCCCAGGAGTCAAGTAATTTACTGAGGATGTGACTGTATCTCTAGACATTGGTAAAATCTTGGTTTGTTTAATAATAGACAAAACCCTTGACCAAAACACCCAGAATGCACCAATAGAAGTCCCCTTATTGACCTTCTTCCTGTCACAAGTGACAAACTCCTATTGACAATGATTGTTGAAAAGCCTCAACTACAGGATTTGAACCCTGATCCCCTGCAGGCCGCCAGCCCTCAGGGCCAGCTGCCCAGCTGCAGTTTTTTGGGCTCAAACCAGAGCAGGATTTGACTTCTGAAAATCCTTTGAAGCTTGATGAATCTAATTCACCTACATTGACACCTCTTACGCCAAAGGTTCTTGTTAACTCAACCAATCAGCGGGCGGTTCCAGCCATAGATCCCAAAATAACTCAGGCCCACTTGGAAGGGGAGACAGAGAAACTTCCCATAGAATGTGGGCCACCCAGAGACAACCAACCCCACAACCCAACTAGGGAATCTGGGCATTCACAGTTTGATTCAACCAATTAAATCCCCCCGCAATAAATGCCACTGAAGACTGGGAAGACCTAGTAAGAAGGAAAACCTGGGCAAAGGGAATTTGTGAAAGTTTTACCATGACAGAGGGGCATACTTATACCCTGAACCTCCAGGAAGATGCCCATTGCCATTCTTGCAATAAAGTGACATGAACCTTTGGTTCAACCAGATCATATCTTATTTGTTATTAGTTCTACTTTATTTACAGCCTACATCTTGTAGTTCCGCACCCCACACTCACCTGCCCCAAGAAACTGCAGACCAGCCGCCTGACCTTTACTGTCTACCAGGAGCTCCCTTTGGCCCAGTACATTTCACCAAGTACCCACATAACCCAGTGTATTTGGAGTTTACTCTAGAGGAAATCCTAATCCACAACCCTGAAGCTAGAACTAGAGAGACAGAAGTCCTTTACAGAGAAGGCACCAAAATTATCTGGCCCCCTCTGCTATTCTACAACAAGTATAATTTCCTGCCCACATATTTGGTTCCAATGACACTGCCCCTCCCCCTGCAGCCTGACTGCCCACAAGTTCCCTTGCCACTAATGAATCCACTTACACCTAGATATTTGGGGTGATGTATATCACCCTCACTGGACTGATTGATACTATGGTGCCTGTAAGCAGACTTTGGGCAGTCCTTGGAAAATTGTTATCTTATATTGTAAAGTTAGCCCCAATCTTGTGGTGGGCTCTCCCTTCTGGGCTTGCGCAATGTCTGCCTGTGAGTTCTCAGGAACCCCCCACTGGTTGGATCCCTGACATCTCCTCCCTTTTTGGGCAACAGCTCTTCATTGCTTGCCAAAATTGTTAAAAGCTATGGATAGCTTATAGTTGGAGATGGATATGATGCCATTGGACAAACTTGTCAGGCATCAGACCTGGGTGGATTTGATAGAGGGATCATACAGGGAATCCTCAGCACCATCCCATTGATTGCTGGCAAAATTGGTAATAATCTGTATTATGTCACCTTTTTATGCATCCAGAGCTGCACCATGCACTCAGACACCCAAATGCCATGGTGTGCAAGTTGCTTCTGGACCTGAGTTAGGGAAAAATTGGGATCCTGCTGCAGGAAATCAAGCATTATTGGGTATGCCTTGTTTATCTGGGAGCTGGGGCTTTCTTTGGCTTCTTGGCTATCCCAATCAGGTTTCCTTGTTCATTGGGTTGTTGAACTCCCGCATTATTGTGGCTTGGGTAAATTGCAATTGGGTTGCAATGTGATCCCAGGACAGACCCTGTAGGTTTAGTGTCACAATTTCCTGAAGAAATTAGGCAGTGATTATTCTTTGTTTGGGGCAATGGGCTGCAAGAGCTGAAGACTGATTGGCTGGGGGGGAAGGGTGGCTGATGGCAGGAAGTTCTTCCAAATCAAGGTTTCCTTTCTTATTGGTTGGTTGGTGGGCAGCTTTTGCAGGGTCTAAAAAGGGTAAGGGGCAGAGCTAGACGCTAAGTGACTCTCAAACAAGTCAAAGCCATAGGGGTTGGGGGTCAAGTACAGGTCAGCTCTCATTTCCCACATCAAAGACCTGGGTGTGAATAGATGCCTCCATGTTCTGAGCCTTGCCTCCACAGAAGCTTCTTTGGCTGATGCTGTCTTGTTTGCTGGTGCTATCAAAGATATTGCTGCTAAAAACCATTGTAAAAAACCTAGGATAAAATCACCAAAAGTAAATTTTTTAAAATTTAATGATTTATTTTTATTGTAATCTTGAGTCCATATTTTGAAAGTTCTCAAACCCATTTTACACAAATCAGGAGCCATAAAAAATGAATAAAATACCTCTGTTCCTAAATTGGATAGCTGTTGATTGGCTGTTAAACTGTTATTTTTCTATTTTAGGCTGCTCATACTACACATCTTGTGTGACTTCATTTTTTTTGTGTTTGTGAAATCTGGCTTCTAGATTCCTCTAATTTTTTTCATTCTAGTCCTTCTGTTGGTGGCTTGTATGAATCCTGATTGAATTATAATATATTCTAGAGCAGCATCCATTCATTTCACTTGATGTACCAGTCTTTTTTTGTGGTTTGAACTACGCCACTTGATGTTGCAACCAAGCTTCTAGACTTGCCTGCCAATGTATCTCATAATACACAGGGAGCGCTCAAAGAGCTTTCCCTTGACGCATCTAACAACATGAAACAATCTGATGGCAATGTCAAACTGGAGGCACTTTCTCCTAATTAGGAGTGCTATCAATTTGACTTGCTGATCCCGTACAATTTATTTCTTGGCTTCAATCCTTACATGGAATATGCCACCATGTCATCCCCTTGTGGCCCGGTGGCTTTCCCCATATAGTATATTAATTGCAGTATTCTATAATAAACAAGACCTTATTCTTATTATTCCTGTTCTTTCTATTGGACTGTTGTCTTCCCCTATTCAAATACTGAATCCTCGTTGGTTTAGTTGCAACATTGATGTTTGATATAATTTCATGTAATGTTTTGGTTAAATTTGTTTATGGTTTGACAATTTGTTTTTTCACCAAAAATATTTAAATTATTTGATTCTTGAATCTCAACCAACTTGGGGTTTGCTTAAATCTGAAATCATTTTTTTTAAATCTGAAGTATTTTTGGTTGTTGTCATAGCTTTTAAGACTACTATATAATGAGTTTTATTTAATTTTAAATGAGCTAAGGACCATCAAAACCAGTCCTCTTTATATAGAGGGTTAGTGATTTATTTAAAATCTAGAGTCTTATTAAATGTGAAGTTGATTGGTTGATTAGAATATTTGATTGATTTGTAATCTCCATACTTTTTATAATTCTGTTTTGGCACCCCATTATGTTATTCACTCTCTAGAGCAGATAAGTCTATATAGATCAGGATTATTACAATAAACCCATCATAAAATATCATGGAGTCCCAAAAATTTAATGAACATATTACTGATTTTTTCTCTGTTTAATTTAAATATACAATATACTTGCTTTTGAATTAAAATAATAGCTCTGGGGATTTTAGCAGTCTGTTATAGATAATACCTTGAAATAAGTATATGACTAAATCATGGTTAAAAAATCAGAGTTGATATACACATTGATAAATATTAATTGAATTGAATTGCTTGGGATATGAAACCATCAGACTCTTATAGTACCATCATAATTTTTACCACTTACAATGAATTACCTGCCGTTTATAAGCTCAGAGATTTAAGTCCAACATACTTGTTTTAAAACTAATTCATTAAAATACATCCATTAGCATATGTTTCTCAACCAAGTTAATCTGATACTACACTTATAATGAGTCATATTTATTATGAATTTTCATTTTAATTTCATTTTAGTGTTTTCCACCTTTGGTGTTTAAAACACCTGCTGATTACATTAAACTTGTGATTTGTTTACGCTTTTGCTTGAGATCATCATTTAAAATTAAATTGTCATTGCAGACACAGAAGGTTTGGTATATAAGTGCATTCTTGCCAATAAATTCTGGCAACACTTTGAGCAATGAGCCCCTTCTGTCTGGCTCCATAGCCACAAGTCATATTGCCAACGCAAACCTGCTGGTGTAGCCGCCATCCTTTGTATTGTTTACACAAACTTAGTAAAGCTGTTGGTCCCCATTTAAGCAATCCTTCAACAAAAGACCTTAGCTAAGTTTTTGTTGTCTATATCAAATCATACAATAACCATTCATTTAGCACCCCATCATAAGCCAGTATCATACACCACATGATAGTATGAGGCACATGCCACTTGCAGACCCCCCAGCACTACATTGGTTTCTACCAAGCATCATACTCTTTGGATCATCGCTTACATTTGTCTTCCCCTTTCTTCTTCACCCCCAGTATTCCTATACCATGATATCCCTCATCCCCTTCAGTGCCCCCAAAAATCTCTCTTCCTCTTCATCAACTTTGATAATATTTTTTATGCTAACAACTCAGCTATTGCCAAACCTGACTGGCCTGTGGCACCAAGGAGGTCCAGCAAATTTTTGAAAATTTGTCTTACTTGATGTATGTTTCAAGGTACACAATTCAGATTTTGCTTGCTGACATTTAATAGAAGTCTGGCACGTGGAAGAATGATTACCTGGTTGTTAGACCTTATAGATGATTGCCTTCTGCCCTGATCTGATATTATCCTTTTCAATAAAGCTTAGTTGGTAGTTTTCTGGGAGCTCTTTTCTACCTTCAAAATAAAATTTTGAGCTTCAAATATTTATTTTGCTTTATTATTATATTAATTATGATTCCCTTTTAAATTTATGTATTTCTAAATTATAAGACCCTTGAGTTATCCTTGGTAAATGAGAATCCCTTTATATATTTAATTTAATTCAGTTTATTATTTACAATCAAACTAACAGACTAAATTAGCAAATGATATTAGTATATAGTTTCCTATAATAAAACAAAAATAACTCTAGAGTTTTTTAGAAGTGTATGTACATTTGCTTATATGATTTATGGACATATTTGCGGAATATCATACAAAAGAGGTAACTTTAAAGTATTATTACTGATAGAATAAAATGTTATCTCTTTATTTTCTAAAATTCTAAAATTATTATCCAATTTATAATACAGTAGTTTTAAAAGCTATGGCAAAAAATAAAAATACCTCATATTTAAACAAAATGATTTCAGATTTAAACAAAATCCAACTCTCAGGTTAAAATATACACTCTGTTAACAGGGTTTATTGGCATTAATGGGCAAAATGAGTCAACACAGCAACAAAGGGATCACACACAAAGCAAAACCATTCAAAATACAATCCAAAATACATTGATTCACAAAAAAAATGGTGTGAGTTGACTTTTGGTGTACATATGTTTACTATGTGAATCAGTGACAAAATACACCCAAGCAAGGTGTGTCAAAATGCAAACCAAAAACAAAACACAATAGCAACTCATTACGTAAACAAAAATCACTCACGCAATGTGTGCAATGGATTGTAATCATGAATGATACCAAGGTATCTAAAATAAGATACAAGATCTGAAACATAAATTTAAAAAAAATTGTGTTGGGTGCTTAATTTGGTGTAAAATCTTGGAAAATGGGTGGATTTATTTTGAGTATTCTAAAATGGGCAAGTAAAACCAGAAAACAACTAATTAAGAAATTGTCAAGGGTCTGGATGTACAAGTATTCCGGCTATTGCCATCACACCTAACATCCAGTCATTGCCCAATTTGATGCCTTTCTAATATACCATTTGACATACCGGAAATGGCAACAAACTAATATCACATGACTGTCCAGGTATCCAGCAACTTGAACCCATCCAGCACATGACCAACCCCTGGGTTTGATCCAACTAATATCCCGCCACAGCTAAATCTATATAAGTCTAAAGTATTATCCAATAAAATATACTTCTTCTCTTCCTACTTTTATATTCAAAGTTTCCCCAAAAAGGCGCTCCTTATCAATTGTAGCACTACAGTTTTTGACCACACCAATGAAAGAGAAAATGACTGAACAGAACCCGCCCACCTTTGCCCACGTACTCAACCAGGCCACATCCCAGGAAACCTGGAAGACGCACTTCCGCGCCCACAACATCAATGAAGATATTCCTAGTGGATGCACTGTATTTGAAGGTCTGGTCATGCAATAAGCATGCGCCAAGATTATTCAATACAGTCACTCTCTTCAACCATAAACAAACGCACAACCACCTATCACAGGTGAAGTTACCAATACCAAATACATTGGTATTGACAAGTTCTTTGGAAAAAACAAAGAAAACATCATCAACTGGCTAGACCACACAGCCGCTAAACTCCGCGCCAGCTGCATCCCTCATGAAAAATGGGTCCAGGAAGCCATCAAGCACCTATACGGGGCCGCAGCTAACTGATTTGCCACCTGAGTTGGCTCACAAACCAACGACCAGCTTGAAAACTGGGAAGAGTTCAAAGCCAACATCACCCACAATTTATGCATCACTGAATCTCTCCAAGACATTGTAATACAGCTCAGTGATCTTCCTCAAAAGACCACTATTGCAGCTTACGCCAATGAATTTGAAGAAATATGTTGCAAGATCCAAAACCCAGCACAAGCTGACAATGTACACACCAGAGCATCATTCATCAACAGAATGAAATCCTCTGTTGCTGCCCTCATCCTCCCAGAAGTGAATACCTCTATGCCTGCGCTCATTGCTGAAACCAAGCGCGCTGAAAAATGCGCCAACATGGAATATGCTGCACACAACAGCAACCGCTCCTCAAACGGCAATGATAGAGAGAGCTCAAATGGAAATAAACGCCAAAATACCAACCATAACAAAGTCAACTCCAATTGTAACAATGGCAATTGCAGCCAAAGCGCAAACCGCTCCCATCCCAAGAAAGAGGACACCGCCAAAGTTAACAACGCTGAAGTAGCAACCCGCTATGAATCTGACCCCACATTCTCTGACCTCAAAGGCCTCAAAACAGAGGAACGGGTAAAAAAGGGGGAAACAGGCTTAAGTGCCCCTGTCTCCCCCCCAAATTGATAATAAATTGTACCAAAGCACAAACTTTGCTGCTTGCATCCCACATGTCCTGCAATCCTCCATTTTTATGAACGTAAAAATTAAAGATTGCTCACAACTTCTTGTCTACCTATGCACTTACAGGTTGCATACACATAAAATTTTGTTTGACTCTGGTGCACAACACACTATGGTTAGCAAACCTTTTGTAACCAAGTACAAAATACCAGTTGTCAAATCCAACTTCAAATATGCTAGAATGGCAGACAAATCAAAAGTTCTGCTCAAAGGCAAAACAACACCCTTCATAATTGACCTCCAAGGCATTCAAACGTCCATCATAGGACTTGTCACTAACAACATAAACTACAACATTGTAGCAGGAATGGAATGGTTCACCCAAGTGAATCCCAGCATATGTTGGAAAACAAGAACCATGGCCATCAAACACAATGGAGTCAATTTCAACATTCTCAAAGAACCCAATGACCTCATTCTAAGAGACACAATATTTGTTCAAGTCATAAATCAAGATGACTCTGAACACCTAACCAAAGACAGCACCTACACAAAATGAGGTACTCCAAATTTAATAATATACAAACACAAAAGATCCAATGCCCAGAACTTGTGGCACTCCTAAACAAATACGCTCATGTATTCAAGGAAGAACTCACAGAGTTACCCCCCAAACAAGAGGTCAAACATGGCATCAACTTATGCAAAGCCATGCCCAAACCTGCACCCCTCTACAGACTCTCTCCCATGGAGACCCAAACACTTAAAGCCCACATTGAGGACAATCTAGCCAAAGGATTCATTTGCTTGTCTGAATCCCTATGAGGGGCAGCGGTTTTCTTTGTAAAGAAGAAATAAGGATACCTTTGCTTAGTTACTGACTACAGAGCACTAAATGCAAGTACAGTAAATAATAAATACCCACTTCCCCTCATAGAAGACCTATTTGCAAGGCTCTCTGGAGCAAAAATTGTCTCAAAAATTGACCTCACATCTGGTTATAACCAAGTTGAAGTTAAAGAGAAGGACATACCAAAGACTGCATTCTGCACGCAATTAGGGTTGTTTGAATGTAAAGTAATGAATTTTGGCATGACCAACACTCCCGCAACGTTTGTCATCATGATGAACCAGGTGCTAAACAGACTCTCAAATACATTATGCTACCTTGACAACATTTTTATATTTTCAAAAACAAAAGAGGAACACCTCATGCATGTCTGCAAGACACTCAATCAACTTGCAAAGCACAAACTATACACTAAGACTAGTAAGTGCCAATTTATGGAAAAGAAACTCTTGTTCTTGGGCCACATTGTCTCTGACAGTGGCATCAAAGCAGAACCAGATAAAATAAAAGCCATAAATAACATGCAACACCCCACCTCTGTGAAACAAATTAGATGCTTTCTTGGTATGGTAGCTTACCTAAGGAAATACATCAAAGACTGCGGAAAACTCACGCATCAATCAATGACCTAACCAAAGGTAATGCCAAAAGAAATTCATCTGGACTCCAGAATGCAACAAGAATTTACAACTATTGAAACAAGCTTTGATTGAAGTACCAATCTTGAAATACCCTAATGACAACAGGTGCTATGAGCTTGAGTCAGACGCTAGTGACACTGCCATTGGTGCAGTCCTACACATCTGCCAGCCAGGGCAGCAAGATTTCCTGCCAGTATGTTACAAAAGCAGAAATCTAACAAACACTGAGCAAAGGTACCCAATACACAATAAAGAATTGCTAGCAATATATCACGTATGCAAGAAATGGAGATGTTACCTCAAAGGACACTTAAACGTCCGAGTGCTAACTGACCACAAATCCTTAATCTATTTCAAAACTCAGAACGCACTTGCGCAGCGCCAAGCCAAATGGATGTCCTTGCTGGAATAGCTTAACCTGGACATCCAATACAAAAAGGGGGCAGAGCTGGTCACAGCTGATGCTCTCTCTAGGCTATGCCAGCCAGAAGAGGATCACCCTGACCACCTGGACCCTGACTGGCCTAACCTATACAACACTGAGTACAAGACAAAAGGAAAGGATCCCTCCACACATCAACTAACCCATTATATGCTAGTAAGGAATGAAAAATATTTCCACGTATCAAATGGCACAGTATACCAAATCATCAAGAATAAACATATTCCATAAATCCCACTCGCACAAAAAGTTGACACTATATTAAGACACCATTGTCTGCTAGGACACAAAGACTAACAACCTATATCTCACATTAAAAGAGATAGTATGGTGGCGCAACCTGAAGCAAGACATAATTGATGCTCTAAAAAAGTGTACAGTATGTGAAAAATACGCCAGGACTAAGGCGCCACAGCCAACAATTAACCCAGTAGCTGACCCCAAACCATTTAAGGTCTGGGGACTGGACGTAGTGGGAACCTTCCCAGAAACCAAAAAAAATCAATGTTTCCTAATTGTAGCCATCAACTTTGCCACATGTTGGCCCATCTGCTGGGCAATAAAAGATCACAAGGCAGAAACAATAAATTGATTCATTAATAAAGCAATCATAGCAGACTACGGCACTCCAGACTACATCATAACAGATGGAGCAAAAGAGCTAACAGGCCACATAGTAAACAACAATCTAAAAACAAGGAACATTAAACACTCCACAACCTTGCCCTACAGGCCACAGTCCAACAGCAGAGTTGAATGCCTGAACAGCAGCCTTATCAGAACCCTGGAGAAAATAATGGATGGCAAAGTCAAAGACACATGGCTGCTCTATGTGAAACATGCATTACTAGTATACCAGGTTTGTACCAATCAAGGGACAGGCTACTCACTGTTTGAACTAACATACAGGTACAAGCCAGAAATAGTCCCCCACAAAACCCACCCATATGTGAAGATCCCCCAGGAAAACCTCCCACAGTAGAACAGAAACCAGATCTACAACACATATGCCTCAAAGCCAAACTGGCAGAAATAAAGAGACTCAAAAGTCAAAAGATAACCTCAACAGAGGACCCACTCCCCATCAACTCCCCTGTCTGGGTCCTAGCTGGGAACAGAAAGAAGTTAGACTCAGTACACAGGGGACCAGAAAGAATCATCAGATACCAATCAGACAGGAACACATACCTGTTTAAGTTCCAGGGTGCCAAAGAGCCCATCATCAAAAAGTATCACAGATCTCACCTCCGCCCTAGCAAAGGGGAACACTTGACCCAGTTGATGCCCACTAATAAACAACTCCAGGAACACCAGGCGGCTTCTGTCAAGATATAGCCCCCTCCTGATGTAACCAAGTAACCCCTTAAGGGAGGGGGTGTGTTGAGGGTCTGTATGTACAAGTATTCTGGCTATTGCCATCACACCTAACATCCAGTCATTGCCAGATTTGGTGCCTTTCCAATATACCATTTGACATACCAGAAATGGCAAAAAACCCATATCACATGACTGACCAGGTATCCAGCAACTTGAACCCATCCAGCACATGACCAGTCCCTGGGTTTGGTCCAACTAATATCCCTGCCACAGCTAAATCTATATAAGTCTAAATTTATTATCCAATAAAATATACTTCTTCTCTTCTTACTTTTATATTTGAAGCTTTCCCAAAAAGGCGCTCCTTATCAAAATAAAAAATCTATAAAGGGATATTGGGTGGGAAAAACTTTAATTAAATATCTATATTCAGATAAAAGCAAAAATTCAAAATTAGGAAGTAACTTAATTGAAATTTATTTAATATTTTGTTAAATTTTAAAATGGAAGGAGAACAATACCAGAGTACCAATACACCCATTGTGCGCCATGGTTGCAGTTGCCCCCATGGGTCAAAGAATAGAGTTAGTGCAACCCAAGTGCCTACTCAAGGAGACGGGAGAGGAGAGTTCCATAGTGACGCTACACTGACAAAGCCGGGTCAAGGAGCACAAGCTGCTAGGGTGCAGAGCATAAACCCTTGGGTCCCAAAGCTGACCTGGAAGCCAACCACGGTCACCACTACAAAGAAAGTTAGAGACAAGGAGTTAGAACTTACTTTGTATGTGTTTGACGTTGCGTACTGGCAAGAGTCAGTCCCGTCAGCCATGCTGGAGAAGTTGAAGCCTGTACTTGATACTAGCTACAAGCCCTACGTCAGTGATGACAATCAGGAGGATGACAAGGAGCCCCAGTTCTATCAAGCCAATGAGGGACAGCTGGTGTTGAAAAAGGTTGCAGCCTTCTATACCAAGGTACCTATGCCCTGTGTTGTGCCCAATGCCAGCAAGTCAATCCACACTGCTAAAAAGCCTGCCCAGAAGCTCATCCCCAACATCAAACGCACCATCCTGCTTAAGCTAATGCAGGAATTGGGTGATTACAAGGCCGCCACAGCCCTTCTTGGGGTGGATCCCGAGTACGCCTTGAAGACCTTCAACAAGTTCATTGATACTGGCCGAGTCCTTGCCGCGGAGAAATCCTTGCGTGTTTCAACCATGCTCACCAAGGAGCACAAATGGGCAATCCACCAGTGGATAACCCAAGATTGCCATCTTATACTGGCAAATATACAGGCCATGGTCAAGTCTGCTTTTGGGATTGAGGCCTCAATTTCCTTCTATTATCATTTGGTCAAGGGAATGCGCTTTTCCTGGAAAAAGCTCAGGGTATCCCCCTACAACAGAAACAGCCCAGCCAATATTGACGCCCAGAAAAACTACGCAGAGGCGTACACTTCCCTCAAAGCCAAGGGGACGGTCAAATTTTATTATATTGACAAATCAGCATTTGCCTTGTCAATGCGCAATGGGTATGTCCCCAAAGGCTCCAATGACGGGATGGCTTGGCGTACTCAATGGTGGCTCTCCTCAGTCCAAAGGGGGTTGAGCTTTATCAAATGGTATTGGTTTCTCACAACAGCTGTACCTTATTGTCATTCCTCTGATTGGTCCAGGAGTGTCATGGTAGATTCCATAATGCTGGGTATTGTCTGTCCAAGTAAGAAGGCTCAGAAGGCCGGAAACCCTGTATCAAAATTGACCAAGTTAACAGATTTAAACCAAATGATTGATTGAAAATGGGTCACGGCTGCTCCAGTCTGCCAGCTGAAACCAGCTCCCCCTTTCAAACTGACGTTGATAAATTGACGTAATATGAGGGTCACCCAATATGAGCTTGTTAATCAATATGGTTGTCAGAGACTAGTCACACAAGAGTTCTTTGCAACTTGGATCAGATACTTACTTAGCAACGTAGAAGGCATAGAAGGTCAAGACTCAGGTGGTATTGCTTAGTCAATTTTTCTGATATATATTGAATAATTTTCCCTGTTTCAACTCTAAGAGTTGAGTCCTCCTAAATTTACTCAATAAAAATAAATTATCCCAAATTCTAAATTTTAAATTTTAAAAATGCATCCTGTGATTGGGCTGTTACGGTATATCCTGTACAATCTGATTCTGAAAAAAATCATTTCAGGAAGATTGGGCCAGCATCTGGAACTTTGTTGTTGGCGCCTCCAAATGTCAATTTCATGCCAGCCAATTTTGCAGCTCCTCCCCCCATTCTCAAAACTGAAAATTATGTCCCTTCTCAATGTTCAGAATTCTACGCTGAAGATACATTGATTCTTTCCTAGGTCTTTTATCTTGGTTTACATTGGTTAGGACTACTGGTTCTACTTAATTCTGGAGATTCAATTAGAAATTTCACAAAAAAATATCTGAAGCCGCGTTGGTGGTTAATAATCAATTCTATGTGGATTTGGTTTGTAATTCCTCATCATTTAGAAACAGCTTCATATTATCCAGGAATTTCTGTCACAAGGAGCACCTGAGGCACACAAGCCTGGGCTTCACCAATGTGATTGTGTTGGACAACATTGGTCTCCACAAGGTGGCTGAAATTCTTGAGGAATTCCCAATGATTGACACAAGCATTGCAGTGGGCCCCCAGCAATTGGCCATAGCAAATTTATGCCTTCTCTTCCTCCCAGTCTATTTTCCCTTCCTAAATCCCATCAAGGAAGTCTTTGGGTGGCTCAAGCAAGTTGTCAAGTGAGGAACCCCAACTGGGACCAAGGACCTCTTTAATTTGCTGCAGGCCAGGATCCACACCCTCCCAGCTGAGACCGTGGCCAAATTCTATGGCCACGCTGATTTGTTCATCCCTGCATGCCTAGATAAAGAGCCAATCAATTAACTGCTTGATGTGTCCAATTTTTTTATATTCTCTTATTTACTATTCAAGATTTATTAATTATCATTTTATATTTAGATGTTTCCACGCCCTTGATCACATTCAGAAGATCCACCAATAGATGTAAGTAATTTATTTATTTTATTATATATTATTTTATTATGCCATCTGAGGTAATCCCAAACGCTCAATACTGGATTACACAAAAATATTTAAATCACTTTGGTCAAAAGAATATAAAAATAGGTTTAAAAAATTAAACGTAAAATGTACAAGTTAGAATTTATTTTATTAACGTATAATTTTATGCTTTTATGAAAACTGTTTCTGCAATATATTTTGCAAACTGGTTTGCTGAAATGAAAATAATAAAAATTTATTATAATTAAAATACTATAAATTGTAATAAAATTTGTTGGAATTATATTTTTATTGTGTGCGCCTGTAGTGGGTTCTTTGGTATGTACCCACCCCACAATGGAGGTGGCACACAACCTTCACCGTCACACCATGAACAGTAGATACACCCTTTTGAAATACTCCCTCCTGCTGGTGAAAGGCAGTAGGGTCAGGTGGGAGTGAAGCAGCAGCTTTTCAGGCGGGGCTAAAAACCTGTATATCCCAGCCAGGACCAGGGCGTCTTGGATTACATGGTCTACCAAGTTGTATCCAGGGGGACCTTCTTCCCGTTGAGTGCAAGCTGGGCCTTGTCAATTCCCAGAAGGACCCTGTCCAGGTCCTCTATAGATGTGCCCATCCCAAAGTAGAATAGGAACCTCAGGTAAACAACCAGATGAAGCCTTTGCCCTGCAAAGGCTTCTGTGAACTCACACAGTTTATTATAGACCGCGCTGATCTTCTTGTTGTGCCTGGTCTTTGCAAAGATCAGCTCCATGGCTGCAGGGAGCCCTGTCTCATTGGCACTCCAGGCCAACCCAAAGTCTGCTGTGAGGATCTTATTATTCTTTACAGCTGTTGCGTCTGCAACAGCCAATTTGCCCACTGTGTACCCAAAGTTCTCCAACAGGTAAGATATGATGTGCTCCACCGGAAAGCAGAAGCAAGCAGCTGGATGAGCCTGGCCCATCTCCAGTACATTCTTGAATGGGAGCGTTACCAGGACATCCCAAACAAGCTCAATGGAGTTTACACAGTAAACTCCACTGAGGTATACCAGGTCCTGGCGGACCAATTGGACATCCTTGTAGGCAGTAACTTCCCACTCAGATGCCCCCTTGGCATGAGTAAGTTCTGCCAACGCCTCCTGCAACATCTGAAAGGAGCTTTGGATACAGTCCTCCAGCTCCCGCACAACAGGGGGGGACAGATAGAATTGCTTTGCCACATGAGTGACATAATTTTCATAAAAGGTGGCCGGGACAAAGGGGACCAAGACTTGGTGGAGTGTGCCGTCTACATTTTCTAAGAAAAAAGATAAGTTTTTTGAAAACTTATTAATTTTGTTTTTTAGGCTACCTACTTGTGTTTCTTCCTTGCCCACAGCCTCAGCCGGCTTATCCCATTCTTGGCACAATCAATTGTGCAGGCAATTTGATATCCTCTGCCCTGGCACGCTTGGCGGGTTTGAGATGTTTGTACATCTCCAGGTCATCAACCAAGATAGACAGCGCAGAAAGATTGTATGCCTTAAATTGCAGGCCCTTGACCACAGTTTTTTGAATATTTAGTAAGCACTTGATTGTCTTCTCTGCAGTGTCTGGCATTTTTGACATTAGTGCCTTTACAGACACCTTGTCAATTTTGTCCCCAGTGAGGACGGCAGACTTTACTTTGACCTTGTGTTCAATGACCTTGATTTTGGCAATCACCAAGTTGAGGTCTTTGAGCAGCTTCTCCAATTCTCTCATTTGATTTTTTACTAACCTTTCCATATATTTTTATAGCTTTTTCCCCAATAAATTCTGTATTATTTTGATACTGTTGCCTCTTTGTATATTCATTTTGTTTTCCCATCTACACATTATCCCATCTTTTTACCCATTTTGTATATGTTGTACGCTCATCTCAATATGTGTTGTTTGCTTTGTGTTGGCATTGTTCCTTGATTACCATATTATTTTTAGTACCCAGACACAGCCCCTTGTGAAAATATTAACAACAATTTGATGATCAGCTAAATTTGAGTTAGAAAATTATAGTGTTAACTGTTTTTAGATAAAGTTGTTACTGATCCAAATTCAAAACCTTAATGATAAACTTTAAGCCAATCAGGAGCCAAGTGATAAAGTGATTGTTGTGACATAAAGGGACATTCAATAATTCTTTGATGCATGTGCGCTAATTAATATGATTGGCTGGATATTTTGCCATTGTACGCCATTGCCACTGTGGCAAGTTGTTGATGGACTAGTGCCCAATCAGCTGCTGGGTTAGCACTAGTCCACCAACAACTTGCCACAGTGGCAATGGCGTACAATGGCAAAATATCCAGCCAATCATATTAATTAGCGCACGTGCATCAAAGAATTATTGAATGTCCCTTTATGTCACAACAATCACTTTATCACTTGGCTCCTGATTGGCTTAAAGTTTATCATTAAGGTTTTGAATTTGGATCAGTGACAAATATCTAAATACAATTAACATATAAATTTCTAATTTAAATTCAGTTGATCACCAAATTGTTGTTAATATTTTCACAAGGGGCTGTGTCTGGGTACTAAAAATAAATGCGTTCTGGATCTAGATACACAACATAGTAACTATATGATTTTATAGAAATAAGCTAAACATAAAGAATAAAACCAACTATAAACAAAGAGAACATGAACAATTGAAATTTAAAAAAAAGATAATATAAATAGAAAATGTTTGGTGACAGGGGTTTATTGGGGCAGGGGAGAGTGATGCCTAGGAGGCAGAATAACGCAGGAAGGAAGAAGTAGAGGTGGTGTTGGCCTGGGGGGTCTGGGATTGGGTGGGTTGGGCTTGCAGGTTAGGGGTGTTGATGGCAGGGGTGAAGGCAGGAGGATTTTGTGTTATGGCTGCCATATAATGCTTGTTATATTCCTCATCAGTCATTGGCTGGATGGGCTAGTAAGTGGCAGTGGCACAAGGTGAAAGGTGCTTATCCTTATGTGATTGGTTGCCCATGTTCATATGGAAAACCATTTGCGCAAATAAGTCAGCCACCATCTGGCGGCCAAAGAGAAAATTGTGGTCAAGTACCCCAAGATAGAGGTTGTTGAAAGCCTGAGGGCGGCACTTCTATAATGTGGATCCCATATTGAAGAAGACAACATCAGCCAGATGGACTCCTGCATGGCTGGCGGGGTAGACTGAGGCCTGGTGCCCGCGTCCCTGGATGGCCTCAAGGGCAGTGGAGCTACCCTCTATCTGGTGGCTCAAGAAAACCTGGTATTTGGATTTGAGCCATCCCAGGAGTCAAGCAATCCACCAAGGATGTGGCCATATGAGTACCCATTGATGAAATCAGGGTTTGTCTAATAGTAGACAAAACACTTGGCTGAAACAGCCAGAAATGCACCAATGAATGTCCCCTTCTTGACCTTCTTCCTTCTATTCTTGGTGGCGACTTTCCCTTGCTTGCCAAAATCATCAAAAGCTATTGATAGCTTGTAATAAGAGATGAAAATGACATCATCAGTTAGACTAGTCAGGCATTGGACCAGGGTTGATTCAATGGCAGTGTCATACAGGGAATCCTCAGCGCCATCCCACTGGTTGCCAGCAAAGTTGGTAAGAACCAGTATGGAAGCCACCTTCCCATACATCCAGAGCTGCACCATGTGCTTGGAGACCCATATGTTATGGTGCGCAAACTGCTTCCAGACCTGGGTCAAGGGAAGCTTGGGATCCCGCTGGAGGAGGTCAAGCATGATTGGGTATGCCTCAGATATTTGTGACTTGGGAGCCTTCTTGGGCTTCTTGGCTGTCCTGATCAGATTCCCCCTGTTCATCAGGTTGTTGAATTCCCGCATGACAGTAGCTTGGGTAAATTGCAACTGGGCGGCAATCTGTTCCAAGGACAGACCCTGTAGATTCAGTGCCACAATTTCCTGAAGAATTTGGGCAGTGATGATTTGTTGCTTGGGGTTCTGGACTGGGGGAGCTGAATCCTGATTGGTTGTAGGGAGGCAGGTTGGCTGGTGGCAGTAAGTTGTTCTAAATCAAGGTTGCTATACTGATTGGTTAGTTGATGGGCAGCTTGTGTGGGGGTGGGTATGGGAGCAGGGGCAGAGCTAGATACTATGTGACTACTGAACAAGTCAAAGCCATAGGGATTGGTGATCAGGTACAGGTCAGCTTCCTCATTACCCACCTCAAAGGCTTGGGTGTAAACAGGTGCTTCCACGTTCTGAGCCTTGCCTCCATTGAAGCTGGTCTGGCTGCTGCTGGCTTGGCTGCTGGCGCAGTCAAAGATATTGCTGTTAAAAACCATTGTAAAAACCCTAGGATAAAATCACTAAAAGTAGAAATTTTAAAATTTAATGATTTATTTTATTTGTAATCTTGAGTCCATATTTGGAAGGTTCTCAAAACCTTTTCATACAAATCTGGAGCCATGAATATGGATAAAATGCCTCTGTTCCTAAATTGGATAGCTGTTGATTGGCTGTTAAATTGATATTTTTCTATTTTAGGCTGCTCATACTACACATCTTTTGTGAGTTCATTTTGTTTTGTGCTTGTGTAATCTTGCTTCTAGATTGCTCAAGTTTTGTTTTACTTTAGTTCTTCTGTTGGTGCCTCATATGAATCCTGATTGGATTATAATATACTCTGGAACAGCATCCATCCATTTCACTTGTTGCGTCAGTTCATTTTGTTTGTGGTTTGAACCACACTGCTTGATGTTTGATATAATTTTGTATAATGAGCTAGTGAAATTTTGTTTTTTATTTGACAGTCCATTTATTAACTGAAATTTTATAAATTAATTGAATCCTGAATCTTGCGCAACTTGGATTTTGTTTAAACCTGAAATCATTTTGTTTAAATCTGAGGTATTTTTGGTTGTTGCCATAGCTTTTAAAACTACTTTATACACCTTGAGAGATAAATTCATTTTTGTCCTTCTTAAAATAATCATATGCAAAACTGCTATGTCATTCAAGAATAATATTTAAGTTTCTTGCTGCATAAATCTCCTATGTTAGAAGAAAAGATCATAAGTAGCAATAAATCACCTTAAATTCTGGCATTACTGCCTAACAATGCTGTAAAATTTTGATTGTTGGGAAAATATGGGGTTCATTCCTTAGGAGATTGAACTATTTTTATTGGGTATTCTACCAGATTATAAAGTAGCTTTACAACCTGTTGGATAGGCAAAAATGTACTAACCCAGAAAAAAATCAGCCCAGTTCAAAAATAAAAGTGTAATCATTCTGCTTGAAGGTCAATTTTATATAACAAAAGTATAATTTAACCAGATGTGGATTGCAAAAATAGTCAAACACACAAAAAAATTAAAACTGAATGTGCAATTCCAAAAATGAGACATCTAACAAAATAAACCCATATTAAAAATTGAACTAGTCATATTCTGAAGCAATATACACCAACTGATATATTGACCAGGCAATAAACATGCTATAATAATAGAAAAAATAGATTCAGCCATAAAAGTTATATTTTCAAACATGAAACAACACATTTTCTGAACACTGGTTTTTTTGTGGCTCAAAGTGAAAATAGAGTCTTTCAAGAATGAATGCACAAAAATTTATCCCAAAAACATTGCATTATTTCAATTGTTATTATCCTACATTTGTCAGCTTAGGTTTAGGAGAGCATCTCAAATAGGAGCACAACTAAAAAAATTAATACTTTTGCAATACCCTTCTTTTCTGCTTTAATGTAAATCTTATTAAAGTAGTTTTCAAACCTCTTGAGATAAACAAAAATAGTTCAGTTTAGAACATAAAATTGTTTCAGTCACAAACAAGAGGCAGCTAGTTCCACTTAAAGGTCAATTTACTCAATAAGATCTCCATTTTCCTAGGTCCAGAAAACAAAAATAGTCAATCACACAACAAAATTAAAGTCTAATACTGAATCCCAGAAAGGAGATAGCAAAAAAATGGAGCCCATATTCAAAACAAACACAAACCAGTCACACCCTGAAGCATCTACATCAAATTTGATAATGAGTGTGTAGCAAAAAATACAAGCATAGAGAAATTGAGGTTCAGTAACAAAAGTGATATTTTCAAACACAAAACAACCCATTTTTTGAAAATATTAATTACTTTTGGAACTCAAATTGGAAATAGTGGATTTAAGGAGTAAGTCCACCAAAATCTATTCAGGGAACCACAGCATGATTTTCAATGTATGTGCCTCTAAATTTAGCCATTTATGTCTGAGAGCATGTCTCAAAAAGGAGCACACACTCAAATAAAATTAATACTCTGGAAATACTTTGCTTTTCTTTTTTTAATAGAATTTAATTGATTTTTTGTTACAATGAGTTTCATAAATGAAGATAACCTTGACAGCGTCAAGGAGTAGTACCAGGAGCACATCCTAGCTCAGGCTTCTGATCAAGGGAGCACAATCACTATGGTTTCTGTGTACACCCAATTCAACTCAAGTTGTGAGGAGGCCAAATTTTATGTGTCACCAGGCCCATCCATAGGTGGCTTTTCTGACAGCAGTATGGTGCTTCTCAGGGCCAGGCCTAACCCAAGCCTGTGCCATATTCTGAAGACTGGGAAACTGTGGCCCCCTCCAACCCTATCCAATCATTGCTCAAGAATCCAGGCCAATTAAACCTTGCCCTACCTAATCCAATTCCCATTATTCCCAAAGGCCCCCAAAAAAGTCAACTTGTAACCAATGAGGTGATAGAAGAGATTGTGAGCCTCAAGCAGAGTGGAGTAAATTTTTCCAAAATTGCCACTCAGCTTCAATTTATTAAGGCAGTGATCAAGCTTGAGTTCTGGGGCCTTTTGAAGAGAGGTGGTACCAAGCTGGTCAAGAATCCAAAGAAGCAGGCTGATTCCCAGATTAATGATGCCTATCCTCTAATTCTTGACATTCTCCAGCAGGACCCATACCTCCAATTGACTGAGTTCCATTGCCTACTTGGGCTCCAGGGCATTTTTATTTCCAGTCACACAGCACAGATCTGGATTTATGGGCTTGTAGTTAGTATCCTGATTCTGACTAATCAGCCAGCTGATGAGTTGTATGATGGATCTGATTTGCCCTATGATCCTGTGATTAATGCCACCATCACCTGCTACCTGTCATTTATTTTGGACAATGTAATCTTTATATCTTACTATAAATTGTCATTAAAAGTCCAGGATTATGGTTACTTGGTAAAAAATAATGCTCCCAATGGTAAAAAGAAGGAAACAGAGGGGATTGTGATTGGCACATTCCTTGAAGCTTCCCCAAAAGGGACTGTATTTTACTAAACCATGACCAGTTACACCAATGGATACTGATACGGGAAATTCCTATCTGACCTGCTTGCCACCTGGAGCTTGGTTAATTCCAGATTCAAAATTTTCCTGAGCCATCAAATGGAGTGCGCTGAAGAGACATAAGATAAGATTCCAGCAGACAGCCATGATATGCCAATATTCCCTGCTGACCATACCAATGTACACTTGGGAGATGTGTTGTTCTATAACATTGTGGATAAGATCCAAGAGTGTAGCCATAAGATGTTCAACCATGTTATACTTGCAGCCCACAGCCATACTGGGCTTTTCCTATGTCAGACAATTGCTAACATGTTTACCAAACTAGCCCTCAATAGCCATGGCAGTAACCAATCATAAAATGATGCACAGCTACCTCCTTGTCAGTCTCTGGTATACCAGGTAATCACTGTGGTCCCAGAGCCTGAGTATGATGTCATAGATAATCAATTTTTTTAATCTAGCCAAGGCAGCCAAGCACGCCTGGTACCTCCCACTCCCCCAGTCCCTAGCTCATCAAAGCTCAAACCCCCTTCTTCCAAGCCAGTACTGCCCCCATCACCCAGTCCATATAACCCACCAACTAGTTTTCCTCCTCCAACTCCATATTTTGCCAAATAACCTTGTTCACCCAAATATTTTTATTTGATCATATAATATAAGTTGCTTTAAATTTTAGGACTTTTTAATTTGATAATATATATCACACTTAATTATAGCTATGATTGATTTTAATAATACATAAGTTTTAAAAAGCTATGGCAACAAGCAAAAATACTTCAGATTTGAACAAAATGATTTCAGATTTAAACAAAATTCAAGTTGCGCAAGATTCAGGATTAAATTAATTTAAATATTTTTTGTTAATAAATGAACTGTAAAACCAAAAACAAAATTTCACTAACCCATTATACAAAATTAAAGCAAACATCAAGTGGTGTAGTTCAAACCACAAACAAAATAAACTGGCACAACAAGTGAAATGGATGGATGCTGTTCTGGAGTATATTATAATCCAATCAGGATTCATATGAGGTACTGACAGAAGAACTAAAACAAAACAAAACTTGAGCAATCTAGAAGCAAGATTACACAAGCACAAAACAAAATGAACTCACACAAGATGTGTAGTATGAGCAGCCTAAAATAGAAAAATATCAATTTAACAGCCAATCAAAAGCTATCCAATTTAGGAACAGAGGCATTTTATTCATTTTCATGGCTCCATATTTGTAGGAAAAGGTTTTGAGAACCTTCCAAATATAGACTTGAGATTATAATAAAAATAAACCATTGAATTTTAAAATTTCTACTTTTAGTGATTTTATCCTAGCTTTTTTTACAATTGGTTTTTACTAGCAACATTTTGGCGGCGCCAGCAGCCAAGCCAGCAGCAGCCAAGCCATCTTCAATGGAGGTGAGGCTCAGGGTGTGGAGTATCCTGTTTATACCCAATTCTTTGAGGCGGGTAACAAGGAAGCTGACCTGTTACTGTCCCCCAACCCATATGGCTTTGACTTGTTTGAGAGTCACTTAGTGTCTAGCTCTACCCTTGCTCCCACACCCACCCCTGCACAAGCTGCCCGTCAACCAACCAATCAGGATGGCAACCTTGATTCAGAACAACTTCCTGCCACCGTCTAACCTGCCCTCCCCTCAGCCAATCAGGCTTCAGCTTCCGCCGCCCAGCGCCCCAAACACAGAATAATCACTGCCCAAATTCTTCAGGAAATTGTGGCACTCAGCCTGCAGGGTCTGTCCTGGGATAAGATAGCCAGCCAATTACAATTCACCCAGGCTACTGTCATGTGGGAATTCAACAACCTGATGAATAAGGGAAATCTGATTGGTACGGCCAAGAAGCCAAAGAAGGCCACAGAGTTCCAGATCAATGAGGCATACCCAATAATGCTTGACCTCCTCCAGCGGGACCCCAAGCTTCCCTTGACCCAGGTCCGGAAGCAACTTGCACACCATGGCATTTGGGTGTCTGAGTGCAAGGTGCAGCTCTGAAACCACAGAAAGATGGCTTCAATTAGGGTTCTTTAAAATTTTGCCAGCAACCAATGGGATAGCTCTGAGCATTTCCTATATGACATTGCAATTGAATCAACCCTGGTCAGATGCTTGGCAAGTCTAACAGATGATATCATGTTTGTCTTGTCCTACAAGTTATTGATTGCATTTGAAAATTTTGGTGAGCAAAGAAAAGCCAACACCAAGAATGGAAGGAATAAGGTCAAGAAGGGGACATTCATTGGTGAATTTTTGGCTATTTCAGCCAAGGGTTTTTTCTACTATCAGACAAACCCTGATTTCATCAATGGGTACTCATACGGTCACATCCTTGGTGGATTGCTTGACTCCTGGGATGGCTCAAATCCAAATACCAGATTTTCTTGAGCCATCAGATAGAGGGTAGCTCTACCGCCCTTGAGGCCATCCAGCAATGTGGGCATCAGGCCTCAGTGTACCCAGCTGGTCACGCTGCGTCCATCTGGCAGATGTTGTGTTCTTTAATATTGGAGATACACTCCAGGGACGCCGTCCTCAGGCTTTCAATGACTTTTATCTTGAGGTCCTTGATCACAATTTTCTCTTTGGTCACCAAATGGTGGCTGACTTGTTTGTGCAAATGGTTTTCCATGTGAACATGGGCAACCAATCATGCAAGGATAAGCACCTCCCACCCTGTGCCACAGCCACCTACCAGCCCATCCAGCCAATGACTTATGAGGAGTACAATGAGCAATACATGGCAGCCATCACGTGCAATCCTCCTGCCTCCACCCCTGCCACCAACACCCTCCATCCACAAACCCAACCCATTCAATCCCAGACCCTCCAGGCCAGAGCCGCCTCTACGTCTTCCTTCCTGCGCCATTCTGCCTACTAGGCATCACTCTTCCCTGCCTCAATAAACCCCCTGGTCCCAAAAAATTCTATTTATATTATCTTTATTTTAAATTTCAATTGTTTGTGTTCTCTTTGTTTATAGCTGGCTATATTCTTTATGTTCAGCTCATTTCTATAAAATCATATATTTACTATGTTGTGTATCTAGATACTGAACACAGTTATTTTTAGCACCCAAACACATCCCCTTGTGAAAATATTAACAACAATTTGGTGATCAACTGAATTTAAATTAGAAATTTATATGTTAATTGTATTTAGATATTTGTCACTGATCAAAATGAAAACCTTAATGATAAACTTTAATCCAATCAGAGGCCAAGTGATAAAGTGATTGTTGTGACATAAAGGGACATTCAATAATTCTTTGATGCATGTGCGCTAATTAATATGATTGGCTGGATGTTTTGCCATTGTACGCCATTGCTGCTGTGGCAAGTTGTTGATGGACTAGTGCCCAATCAGCTGCTGGGTTAGCACTAGTTCATCAACAACTTGCCACAGTGGCAATGGCGTACAATGGCAAAACATCCAGCCAATCATATTAATTAGCGCACATGCATCAAAGAATTATTGAATGTCCCTTTATGTCACAACAATCACTTTATCACTTGGCCTCTGATTGGATTAAAGTTTATCATTAAGGTTTTTATTTTGATCAGTGACAAATATCTAAATACAATTAACATATAAATTTCTAATTTAAATTCAGTTGATCACCAAATTGTTGTTAATATTTTCACAAGGGGCTATGTCAAGCGCCAAAAATAATATGGTATTCAAGGAAACAATGCCAACACAAAGCAAACAACACATATTGAGATGAGCGTAAAACATATACAAAATGGGTAAAAAGATGGGATAATGTAGTAGATGGGAAAACAAAAAGGAATAAACAAAGAGGCAACAGTATCAAATAATACAGAATTTATTGGGGCAAAAGCTATAAAAACATATGAAAAGGTTAGTAAAAAATCAATGAGAGAATTGGAAAAGCTTCTGAAGGACCTTGACTTGGTGATTGCCAAAATAAAGGACATTGACTGCAAGGTCAAAGCCAAAGTGAAGTCTGCCGTCCTCACTGGGGACAAAATTGACAAGGTGTCTGCAAAGGCACTAATGTCAAAAATACCAGACACCCCAGAGAAGACAATTGAGCACTTACTAAATATTCAAAAAACTGTGGTTGAGGGCCTCTATTTCAAGGCATACAATCTTTCTGCGCCGTCTGTCTGGGTTGATGACCTGGAGATGTATGCCCACCTCAAACCCGCTAAGTGTGCCAGAGCAGAGGATACTGAATTGCCGGCGCAATTGCTTGCGCCAAGAATGGCAAAGCCGGCTGAAGCTGCCATCAAGGAAGAAACCCAAGAAGGTAACCTAAAAAATATAATTAATAAAAATTCTTAAATACTTACCTTTTTTTAGAAGATGTTGATGGTGAACTCCTCCAGGTCCTGGTTCCTTTTGTCCCCCCCACCTTCTACTCCAACTATGCCACTAATGTGGCCAAACAGCTTTTCCTGTCCCCCCTGTCTTGCAGGAGCTTGAAGACAGGATTCATGGTACATTCCTGATTTCCAGGGAGGCATTGACTGGGCTTTTGCATGATGAGGGGGCATCTGAGTGGGCAGTTACTGCCTACAAGGATGCCCAACTGGTCCGCCTGGACCTGGTTAACCTCAGTGGAGTTTACTGTATAAAATCCATCTAGCTTGTTTGGGACGTCCTGGCAACTCTCCCATTCAAGAATATACCAGAGATGGGCCAGGCTCATGCAGCTGCTTGCTTCTGCTTCCCGGTGGAGCATACCATCTCTTACCTGTTGGAGAACTTTGGGCGCGTGATGTCAAAATTTGCTGTTGCAGACGCAACAGCCGTAAAGAAGACAAAAATCCTCCTAACAGACTTTGGGCTGGCCTGGAGTGCCAATGAGACAGAGGTCCCTACAGCTATGGAGCTGACCTTTGCCAAAACCAAGCATGAGAAAAAGATTAGCGCTGTATACAACAAATTGTTCAAGTTTACAGAAGCCTTAGCTGGACAAAGGCTTCACCTTGTTGTTTACCTTGGGTTCTTTTCTTCTTTGGGATGAGTGCCAGTGTAGAGGACCTAGACAGGGTCCTTCTTGGGGTTGACAAGGCCAGGCTTTCACTGGACGGGAAGAAGGTCCCCCCTGGGTATAACTTGGTGGATCACGCCATCCAGGACGCCCTGGTCCTGTCTGGCATCTTTGGGTTTGCAGCCCTGCCAGAAAAGCTGCTCCTCCATTCCCCCCTCACCATTCTTCCTTTTACCAGAAAGCGCAAATAATTTAATAAGGTGTATCCACCGTCCACAGTGTGGCGGTAGAGGTTGTGCGCCACCTGCATTGCAGGGTGGGTACATACTGCTGAACCCATTATAGGTGAACTTAATTTTATCTCTATATAAATAAATATATTTATACTCTACTATGTTTTTTATATTATAAATAATTTTTCAAATAATATTTTAGCAAACAATATTTTCAAAATATATTGCAGAAATGGGTTTCATAAAAGTATAAAATAATATGGTAATAAAATAAATTTCAACCTTACAATTTACGTTTAATTTTTATAAGACTATTTTATATTTATTTGACAAAAGTGATATAAATATATTTGCGTAATCCAGTATCAAGTCTTTGGGATAACCTCAGATGGCATAATAAAAAATTAATATAAAATAAATAAATTACTAACCTCCATTGATGGTCCTGCTGAATGTGATTGCAGGTGTGGAAAGATCTAAATAAAAATGATAATTAATAAATCTTGAATAATAAATAAGAGAATATAAAAAAATTGAACACACTAAGCCTTTAATTGATTGGCTGTTTGGCTAGGCACGCAGGGATGAACAAATCAGTGTGGCCATAGAATTTGGCCACAGTCTCAGCTGGGAGGGTTTGGATCCTGTCCTGCAGCAAATCAAACAGGTCCTCGGTCCCTGTTGGGGTTCCTTGCTTGACAACTTGGTTGAGCCACCCAAAGACTTCCTCAATGAGATTTAGGAAGGGAAAATAGGCAGGGAGGAAGAGAAGGCGCAAACTTGCTGTGGCCAATTTCTGGGGGCCCACAGCAATGCATGTGTCAATCATTGGGAATTCCTCAAGAATGTCAGCCACCTTGTGGAGACCAATGTTGTCCAACACAATCACATTGGTGAAGCCCAGGCTTGTGTGCCTCATGTGCTCCTGGACCAATTGGAGGAATGACAAGAAGGTACAGCTGTTGTGAGAACCCAATATAATTTGATAAAGCTCAACCCCCTTTGGACTGAGGAGAGCCACCATTGAGTATGCTGTGGCACAGACTGCAGCATGCCAAGCCATCCTGTCATTGGAGCCTTTGGGGACATACCCATACCCATTGCGCATTGACCAGGCAAATGCTGATTTGTTGATATAATAGAATTTCACTGTCCCCTTGGCTTTGAGGGCAGTGTACGCCTCTGCGTAGTTTTTCTGGACGTCAATATTGGCTGGGCCTTTTCTGTTGTAGGGGAATACCATGAGCTTTTTCCAGGAAAAGCACATCCCCTTGAGAAGATGGTAGTAAAAGGAAATTTAGTCCTCAACCCCAAAAGCAGACTTGAACATGGCCTGTTTATTTGCCAGTTTAAGATGACAGTCCCAGGTGATCCACTGGCGGATTGCCAATTTGTGCTCCTTGGTGAGCATGGTGGAAACACGCAAAGATTTCTCTGTGGCAAGGACTCAGCCAGTATCAATTAACTTGTTGAAGGTCTTTGAGGCGTACTTAGGATCCACCCCAACAAGAGCTGCAGCCGCCTTGTAATCACCAGATTCCCACATGAGCCAGAGAAGGATGATGTGCTTAATGTCAGGAATGCGCTTGTGAGTGGGCTTTTTAGCAGTGGGGATTGAATCATTGGTGTTGGGCATAACACAGGGCATGGGCACCTTGGTGTAAAATACAGCAACTTTATTTAGCACTAACTGTCCCTCATTGGTTTGGTATAACTCAGGCTCCTTGTCCTCCTCCTGATTGCCATCACTGATGTAGGGCTTGTAGCTAGTATCAAATACAGGCTTCACCTTCTCCAGAATGGCTGACAGGACTGACTCTTGCCGGTACACAACGTCAAACACATACAAAGTAAGTTCTACCTCCTTGTCTCTAACTGTTTTGGTAGTGTAACCTTAGTGGGCTTCTGGGTCAGCTTTGGGACCCAAGGGTTTATGCTCCACACCCTAGCAGCTTGTGCTGCTTGAACCAGCTGTGTCAGTGCAGTGTCACTATGGAACTCTCCTCTCCTGCCTCCCTCCTGAGTAGGCACTTGTGTTGCACTAAGTCTATTCTTTGACCCGTGGGGGCAACCACACCCACGGCGCACAACAGGTGCAATGGTAGTCTGTTGCTGTGTTCCTTCCATTTTGAGAAATTAATAAAATATTAAATAAAACTTAATTAAGTTACTCCCTATTTTTAATTTTTGCTTTTATATGTTTATGGATATTCAATTAATATTTTTTCCCACCCAATTATAGATTTCTAATTTCTTAGTTAGTTGTTTTTGGTTTTACCACACCCATTTTAGAATACCCAAAATAATTTCCACCCATTTTCCCATATTTTACGCCAAATTAAGCACCCAACACAATATTTTTAAAAAATTTGTTTCAGATCTTGTGTCTCATTTTAGATACCTTGGTATCATTCATGATTACAATCCATTGCACACATTGTGTGAGTGATTTTGTTTACATAGTGAGTTGCTATTTTGTTTTGTTTTTGGTTTACGTTTTGATACACCTTGCTTGGGTGTATTTTGTCACCAATTCACATAGTAAACATATGTACACCAAAAGTCAACTCACACCATTTTGTTTGTGAATCAATGTATTTCAGTTTGTATTTTGAATGGTTTTGCTTTGTGTGTGAGCCCTTTGTTGCTGTGTTGACTCATTTTGCCCATTAACGCCAATAAACCCTGTTAACAGAGTGTATATTTTAACCTGAGAGTTGGATTTTGTTTAAATCTGAAGTATTTTTGCTTGTTGCCATAGCTTTTAAAACTACTATACTACAAGTTTAATTCATATGATCTGATATTTATATTTATTACAAACTTAATTTTTGTGTGGTGCTACAATCAAGTGTATTTAAGAAACTAAAAGTACAAAGACAACCAGAGCTTATGTTGTAACTGTGCTGTATCAGAAAGTTACACAGGGAAAAATATTTGAAAACTAGATGATGCCTTTATTGGGTTATGAGAGATCATAGAGTCTGAGTGAATCATTTAGGAAGAGCAAGATTGTATTGATCAATTAGTTGGATTATGCAGAGGTGGCTTGATCCTGATATGGAGTGAAGCATTGAATTGAGCTGCCTCTGGGATGAGATTGATGTTAGTTCCTGTTCCCTGTTTCAGTCATCTGAGTTGACTTCTGCATTTGGATTTGAGCAATGAGAAGTTGGGTTGAGTGATGCAGGGTTCCTTGTGCAGAACCTTGCTAGGGGTTGACCCCACTGTTTTGACAGTGTGTATTGTGTTTCTAGTTTTGGCCAAATGTCACATGATTGGTGTTTTTGTCAATTGTATACTATTTATTTAATTATATTTGCTTTTACACTCAAATAGTATACAATGGATGTTTATTTACAACATCTGCTTCATATTGCATGCAGTAATCTGAATATCTTACCACAGACATAGTGATTGTAATGGTTTGTTGGCATTTTGAATTTAGGTGCTATGGATTTGATTTTAAATTACCCATATTTTCATTATTTGCCTTTTCATTAAAGTGCTTTATCTCATTGATATATAATAAAAAATATAGTAAACTGTATAAAAATTTAGATGGTAGTGAGTTGATTTATTTTCATATTAAGATCAATCTTACTGTGTGACTTTGGTGTGATTTGTGATTGATATATGTACTGTGTGTTTTATTTCATTAAACCAATAATAAATATGTCTCAATAAATAGATATCAAATCATTTTTCTTAATGTTTAAATTTTCAATACTGACAGGAAGCCAGGTGTAGGTAGAGACATTTGGTGACTTGGGACAGGGCACTACTGGGCCAGTGGGTAATGCCCACCATAGGATGTGTGCTTACTTGATAACTAAGATAGGGACCAACTGATTAAGGACCAGGGGCCAGAGTTGGGCACCATGGAGTCTATCAAGCCTTTCTGTCGGGGAATTCTTCCCTTACTACATCAACTATTTAGAGCCTCTCAATCAAGATACCAAAACAAAGAAAACCAACAACCAAGTTTTAGACACCAATGTGACCTCTGGGAAGGAACCAGACGGGGGTTGAACTTGGAACCCTAAGTACCAGGTCAACATTAGTTTAAATTCAATCAGTTTAAATGCATTACCTATTTATGTTAAACCAATTCATTTGGTTTTTGCTTTCAAACTTCAATTCAAGTTTGAAAAATTTAATAGTTTAAGAAACAACATCACTTACTGCTGCGCTTCTAATTGGCTGAGCAAACCATGCTTGACGCTCTGGAACCCGCTCTACTTAACTTTAAGCCAAGCTCTGTACTTGATGTTCTTTGATATTCAACAATCAAGCCGCTCACTCACTATTAACTTTGTGGCTCATTCCTGGCTCCTCTGGTTTCACTATAAGTTTCTTATGAATTTTATTAAGCTTCAGCTTCACCATAACATGAAAAAGGTATTATTTTTAATCATCACTTCATGTAAATCCCTCTTATTTTCCCAATAACTACTTAAATGTGCCAGGCTCCATTTTGAGGATATTTAAGTGGGCAATCCTTATCATTTCTACTTGTTCCAATAATAAAGATCTTCTTCTATTCTACACTTGCCTACTTTTGTAACTGTGCTGTTTTAGCAGAGTTACAAGGGGAAAATATTTGAAAACTAGATAATATTCTTTATTGAGAGATAATGATTATATAGCTAGTGTGATTCATGGATAACAGGAACATGATAACGTTGATCACACAGTGGAATGGTGAAGTGGGTGGCTTGATCCTGGTAATGAGTCAAGCGCCAAAACAAGTTATCCACTGCAAGGATCATCATCTGTTCATGTTGTTGGATTTGGAAATTTGAGTTGACTTCCTAGTCTGGCTTTGAGTAACTGGATAATTGGGTTGCAGGTCACAAACCTGCTTACTCAAAACCTTGCAGGCGGGTTGAGCCTTCTGTTTTGACACACACACACACCCCTGACTGAAGGTCAGCCTCCTCTGGGGGAAGGTTGTCAGGGAGGTTTTCAGGAGCCTGGGCGCCATACTGGACTAACTGTTGTCTGTGGCGGGTAGGGTGGTCTCTCCACTATCTCTGTCTTTCTTTGCAGGGTCTCAGGCAATCATGGTGGAGGACCTTGTCTTGCTTACATTTCCCAAGTCTTTGCATGAGGTAAGTGGTTTTTTTGTTTACCTTTAGGATGATTGCTGGGCCTACTTTTTTGGGTTGTAGTTTACTTTTGTCAATGTCCATGACCCAAATTTTGTCACCAACCTTGTGTCTGCTTTGGATGGGGAAAAATGTCTTTTTTAGACACTTGTTTTCTATTTCTGTTTGATCACCATTGGCCTCTATGACCTGGGGATCTAAACAAGGTGGAACCTTCTTGGAATTCCCAGCTTGGGTCCTGATAATGCTTGAATGATATTGGGCTGTGTGCCATATACCAACTCAAAAGAGCTTTTCCCGGTGAATCTGTTCACACAAGTTTGGCATACAAGTAGTGAAGTTGGTAGCTGCTTATACCAGTCTTCAGTTATCCTGACAGTGAGCTTGGCCAAGGCTTGCATAAGGCTGCCATTTAGCTTCTCCACACATCCATTGGCCTGAGGGTGGTATGGTGTTGTCACAGTGTGCCTGACTCCATTCTTGGTGATGTATATGTTGGTTTCTTCAGAGTTCAATTCTTTTCTTTTGTTGGTTATCAGGAGTTCTGGCTTTCTGAACTTGCTGATTATTTCTTTCCCTATGAATTGCCGCACGTTGTTGCCAGTATGTGTCTTTACTGCTTGTGCTACTGGACATTGTGTAGTAAAGTCATTGCAGTGATGATGTATTTCTTATCATTATGTTTTCCTGGCATGGGCCTACAATGTCTAGGGACCACACCTTGAAGGGTAGTTGCATGCAGATAGGTAGTACTGACTTTGGTGGGGTTTTTCTTTTTGCAAATTTCTCACATACTTTGAATTGGTCCAAGACTTCCTGAACGTCCCAGTACAGGATTGACCACCATGCTTTGTGTTTAAGGAACTTGTAGAGGTTGCAACTTTTTGTGTGCCCTATGTCTCTATGGTAACGTAGGATGGTGTCAACTTTCTGGTGTGTGAATATATAAGGAATGGTGGTTCTGTCAGACATTTTTCAATGTAAGGTTCCATACACGTCTGCAAATAAGTGCTTGTTCTTAATAACTGTTTCTTTTGTTATGTCTGTGGTGCCAGGGGGGAAACCTTTGACCGTTATCTAAAGTACCAATAGGGGCCGGTCTGGGTTGAGCCCATTCTCTCCTCTTGTGGCTCAGACATACAGGCGCAAGAGTGTGTCCGCCATGGCAAGCTCTGGACCAGGCTTATGTTGTATGAGCATATCAAATCTCTCCAAGAGTTCCATCCAGCAGGCTTGACGGCAGGATAGATTTGCTTGGGTTTTAAAATATATGAGTGACTTGTGGTTGGTCAATGCTGTGAATTCTTCTTGTCGTTCTAGATAACAACATCATTTGACTAGGCAGTGTATGATGGCCAGCAGTTCCTTGTTGTGGATATGGTATCAACACTCACCATCTGTCAACTTTTGGGATTCATAAGCTACAGGCAGGAAATCACCATCATTATTTTTGATTTGTAGTACTCCCCCAATGGATGCATCTGAGGCGTCAGTTTCCATTTGGTATTCCCCTTCACATTTGGGGTATTGCAGAATTGGAGCTGTTTTGAGCTTCTACTTGAGGCGTCTAAAACAGATGTCACATTGGGGGTCCACACAAACTTGGATTTGGCACCAGTTATTGTGGATAAGGGGGCAGTCAAATTGCCACAGTCAGGTATGAAGTGGTGTACTTAGGCCACCATTTCCAGGAATGTGCGGAGTTCCAACTTGTCCTTGGGTGGTGGCATCTTGCAGATGGCCTGTATCTTTTGACTGTTGGGCTTGATGCCGTCTTTTGAGACTATGTGCCCTAGAAAAGGCAGTTGCTCGCGGAAGAACTGGCATTTAGAGGGTTTGGCTAGTAGCTTGTGTTGTGCCAGGGTAGCAAAGTCTGCCTCTAAGTCTTTGTGGTGCTGTTCTACCAATTGCTAATAGACAATAATGCTGTCCAGATAGACTAAGGCATGCCTTCTTATGTGAGGGGCAAACACCTTGTTCATGAAGGTCACAAAAGTTGAGGGGGCGTTTTTCATACCAAAATTGAGTACCACACACTTGTATGAGCCAAATTTAGTACAGAAGGCTGTTTTGGGGATATCTTCTTCCTTAATACAGATCTTGTTGTAGCCTGAAGTTAGGTCAATCTTGGAGAAGACTGCGGCACCGCCCAAGGCATTGAAGAGGTTGTCAATAAGTGGTAGTGGGTAATGATTCTTGATGGTAACTTTGTTTAGGGCTCAGTAATCTGTGGCTAGGTGCAAAGCGCCATCCTTCTTGGCCACAAAGAATATGGTGGCCCCAAAGGGAGATTGTGTAGGACAGATAAGTCCTTTCAAGGCTTCCTTGAGGTAGGCACATAGGGTGTCATCTTTATTTGGGGTCATACAGTAGATGGGTTGCGCTTTGGGTACAGTTCCTTTGAGTTGAATGGAGTGTTGGATATGCTTTTACAGAGGTAACCCGGGTAAAGCCTCCTTGGAGATTTCTGGATGGTGGGCTACAATTTTGCAATTCTGAGACGTGGTGGTGTTCTGGTGGTCTTTGAAGTGTATGATCTTGTGCTGGCAGGAGTCCTAGTCAATTGCCTTGAGGCTCTCTTTTTTGTCCAGGGTCTCTGTGATGCGTACAAAGATGTGGTTACGTAGGAGATGGTCCACCAAGTCAGGGTAGACCTAAGTTGACACCTTCACGTTTGATGGTCAATACCAAGGTTGCCCAGTCCACATGGGGATTGTTCTTTTTGCAGCCAATCTAAGCCCAGTATATTGCCAAACTTTGGAAAGTCAATGATGGGGCCTTGGATGGTGGAATGCAGGTTCTTAAGCATGACAGAGAAGGGGGTGGCTTCCCTTGTTACAGCAATATGATGTTCATCAGCTAAAACCAAATTTTTAATCCTCAAAGGATCAGTGGCTAGCTTGAACTTGTCCACAAAGCTGCTGTTGACTAGGGTTCAATCTGCGCCTGAGTCCAGGAGTGCCAAGCCTGTTTAACTGCAAAAGCAGAAATGGTAAGGAATCAGTTTATTGGGATGTCTGACAATGGTGTAAAGTACCAGATCCTCTGAGAGTACTTGGATCATTGGACATTGGTCCATGTCCTTGGGTTGGTACTCATCATTGGGCAAGTCTGGAGTTGTGCAGGGAGAGCTTGGCTTGCTTAATGCTCTACCTGGGATTTTCCCTTGTCTTGGTTTCCCTGTGTGGCAGTGATAGGGAAATGGGTACAATTTGACTGTCCATTGTTTCCACTTTCATGCCCATTTGAACCTGCAGATTTATGGTTTGTTTTGTTTCTGTTGTTCCCAGGGGGTGGTCCATTAGAGCGCACACCTGGGTGAGAGTCTTTGGGTCTCTCTTGCTTTCTGTTTTGTACTTTTTGGAGAGTGTTGGATGTTTGTTCTGCTTTCTCTGCTTTGCAATAGAGACTCTGTAGATTAGTCACTTGTTCCAGGTTCATGTGTCTCATTAAATGCAACTTGAATGCATCATAATACATGAGGTGTGTGGCTGGGGTGTCAAAGGCCTGTCAGAGGGTGCGTGTAGTTGGAGTTCCTTGTAGGCGTGGGTGATTTCCTTCACAGTGCCTGTCTGGGTTAAATTCTTTACTTGACGTATGATTATAAGTGGTGTCCTTAAGCACAAATCTTGTCAAGAAGTATTGTTTGAAGGTATCCCAGTCCTTTTTGGTGTGTTCTTTGTGCCACATATTGCATCAGGTGCCAGTGTTGTGAGTCAGTCAGATGGAGATTTCTGCAATCTGAAATTGCTGAGGGCATTCCATATGGGCCATTTTGATCTGGGAGGACTGGATCCATGCGGCAGCATTGTTGTTGTTGTTGGTCCCAGCAAAAGACTCCAAGGCAGCGCTATGGAGTCTTTGGGCTACGTAGGCAGACATGATGTTTTTGTTGGTTGTAGAACAGAGGAAGGAGCCTGGAAGAACCCTTGTGCTGACAGTGCATTAAACGCAGGAAGTGGTATCATCATGTTCTGGTACAGGACAAAGCCATCAGGTATCTTGGCATCAGGGGTGTACAGAGTCTAGTCTAGCAGAAGGCCAGACATAATTCTGTCAATAATTTTTTGGCTGCAGCAAGTACAGGCAACAGGCAGAATTTTACAAGATGCAGTAGGATGGAGAACCTACCTGTGCTACCAATGTTGTAGCTGTGCTGTTTTAGCAGAGTTACAAAGGGGAAAATATTTAGAAACTAGATAATATTCTTTATTGAGAGATAATGATTATATAGTTGGTGTGAGTCATGGATAACAGGAACATGATTGTGTAGATCACACGGAGGGATGGTGAAGGGGGTGCTTGATCCTGGTAATGAGTCAAGCGCCAAAACAAGTTATTCACTGCAAGGATTATCATCTGTTCATGTTGTTGGATTTGGAAATTTGAGTTGAATTCCTAGTCTGGCTTTAAGTGACTGGATAATTGGGGTGCAAGTCACAAACCTGCTTACTTGAAACCTTGTTGGCAGATTGAGCCTGCTGTTTTGACATTACACTATCTTCTTCTCCCCCTTTTTGAAACCATGAAAGGAAGTACATTCCTGTTCTGGTTTCTAGTTCTTTGGCTTTCTGTGGTATTGGGCCTTGAAAATCCAACTCCCACCACAGACTGGCACAATTCTTCTCCTGATGACTCCCACCAGAAGGAGTCTCTGGCAAATGGCTGGTTCAAATACCCCTCAGGTCACTGGGGAAGGAAGTTCCAGTATGGCCTGTCCACCACCTTACCAACACCTGCTGAACCTTCCTTGGTGAGACCAAATGCCTTCTTATACCTGTTATCTTATCTGGTGGGTTATTATCTGTATGGAAGATTCAGTTTTTTGATGGGTTGGTTCAAGTTTCTAGGGCACTTTGGTCACCTGGCAATGGTTACCGTTCCTATTGGTTTGGTTATTGCAGGGCTCAACTTAGGGGCCTTGGCTCATCAGATTGGGAACTTGTTTGCTCTCAAGTGGGTCCTTGAAAGTTTTTTGGAACTCCTTTTGGGCTTCTTACTTAGAAGCTCAGAATCAACCCCTTTAAGTCACCTGCTTTACACTAAAATCATCAAGAGCCTGGCAGTCACCCTGATCACCGCCATTGACAGCCTTACCATCTATCATCTTGTTTGACTCTTCACGCAGACCAAGACCTCTGTTGCCTCCAAAAAATCTGCACCTCAACAGGTTCAAAACCAGACTGTGGTATTGAACCAGATTTTGGCAGTTTTCTCAGACAGCAACAAAGGAAACAAGATCCTTATGCTCCTGGCCTTTTCACAGTCACTTTTTGAAACATCTCCCATGCAATATCATGCCAACACACAGAAGGTACACCATGTGACCAAAAAGCTCACAGGTAAATCTCATATCTGGTATTCCAAGGCCACCCTCTAA
This sequence comes from Entomophthora muscae, assembly GCA_014839935.2. Lineage (NCBI taxonomy): Eukaryota > Fungi > Entomophthoromycota > Entomophthoromycetes > Entomophthorales > Entomophthoraceae > Entomophthora > Entomophthora muscae. Next base: position 373,985 of record QTSX02007148.1, on the reverse strand, counting down.
GGGGAGAAGCTCTTGGATAACAACCCAGCCTTATGTGGTTCCTTGTTATCCACTGTAGTGTCAGCACAAACTATGGAAGAGCTTAGAGACCCCATAATAAACTTATACCAAGGCATAATGGCCACCAAGGACTATGTTGACAAATTCTCTTGCCTTAAGGAAGCAATTGAAATGACTGATTCCAAAGCCTGCCACCTTTTCCAGAAGAAGCTGCCTCCTGAGCTCAAGAACTTCCTGTCCCATCATTTGTTGCCTGATAAGTTCTCCAGAGTCACAAAAGAGGTCTTGAAATGGTCCTCCAAGGTTAAACAGCTCCCCTCTTGGAACAATACCAAGACTCCCTCCACCCAAAGCTCACCATCCCCTGCTGAGGTTCCTAAGGGATTAGTCCCAAAACCTGGGACAGGTTACCAATATGCCCCCAAAGAGAAACAATGTCAAGTCCGTGAAGGACTTTGCCTTTACTGTAGACAATCAGGGAATTCAGCCAAAAGCTGCCAAGCCCTATCCAAGGTACAAACCTCTTCTGGCCATCTTCTTTTGAAAAAAAATTCAATAAATCTTCAACCCAGTCTTACACTCTTTTTCCAGTTTTTCTAGACCACAAATTTGGAACTACTGCAAGATATGTCCTGATTGATACTGGAGCAATGGTAAACTTCATTGACCAAGACCTCTTGACATCCTTAGGGTTCAAGACATCAGGACTAGCATCCGTAAGACTGGCCAAAGGCACACCTGCCCAAGTAGGACGCCTTATCAAACCTCTTCATGCTCAAGTAGGGAACAACTTTTAGTGCATACCCACCTCTACTCTTTCTAATCTGGCCTTCCCCTTAGTCTTGGGATTTCCCTGGTGCCAGGAGTCCAAGTTGCAGTTCAACTGGGATACCAATTCAGTTACACTTCATTCCCATGGGAAGCCTACCATGTTGCCTCTTAAGAGACCTTACCATCAGGTACCAGAGAATTTCCCAGTCTACCTGAACTCTTTACTTCTTATGGGAGATCAGGTATATGACTCTATCCCAGAGGAAATCCACAACTTGAAAGAGTCCTTTAGCAAAGAACTCTGTTCTCAACTCCCTAAAAGAAGACAATCTGACCTGAGAATTGATTTGATATCAGGCTCCTCCCCAACCTGGGGAAAACTCTATCCCATGAACCAAGCTCAAGGTATTGCAATGAAAGTGTACCTTGACAATAACTTAGCCAAGGGATTTATGTGACAATCTAATTCCCCATGTTTGTCACCTATATTCTTTGTAGGGAAAGCTGACGGCACACTTAGACCAGCTGTTGACTTCACCAAGTTAAACGCCATAACCATTAAGAGCCAAAATCCCTTACCATCCGCTGAGTCATTGACCAACCAACTTACTCACGCCAAGGCGCTTTCTAAGCTAGACTCTGCAGCGCATATAACCAGATATGCATTGCTAAAGGCCATGAGTGGAAGTCTGCAGTCTGAACTCCCTTTGGGCTTTATGAATATCTTGTAATGCCTTTTGGCCTGAGTAACGCCCCTACAGCCTTTCAAGGCCTAATGAGTAAGGTACTATTTCCTCTACTTGATGTCTGTGTGGTTTTCTACCTTAAAAATATCCTGTTATATTCTCAGGACAAGGAGTACCACACCACACATCTACGGGAGGTCCTACAACTGCTCATCAACAACAGACTGTTCTGTAAGCTCAAGAAATGTGAATTTTTTGTCACCAAAATTGAGTTTTTGGGATACAAGATTAACCCAGGCAGGTTTGCAGTTACTCCCTCTAAGTTACAGGAAGTCCTGGACTGGCCTAGACCTACAACATGTACTAAGCTTTGAAGTTTTTTAGGCTTGGCAAATTTTTGCTGCAAGTTTATCAAGGATTTCCCCTCTACCGCTCACTCACCTTACCTCCAAAAAGGTTCCCTTTGTCTGGTTGTCAGAAGATGACCAGGCGTTTGAGACCCTCAAGAAGTTGCTCACCTTGGCTCCTTTCCTTCTCTGCCCAGACCCTAAATGCCATTTTTTTTGGACACGGGTGCCTCCGACTTTGCCCTAGGAGGGGTGTTACTGCAGCTTGGGGAGGATAGTGAACTCCATCTGGTGGTGTTCTACTCCTATAAGCTGCTTGACCAAGAGAGAAATTACCATGTGTACAAGAATAAACTATTTGCCATTGTAAAATCCTTGGACCACTGGCGTCACTATTTGGAAGGAATTAAATTCCCTGTTAAAATCAGAACCAATCACAAAAACCTGCTTTACTTCATTGAGAAGAGGAAGGTTAGCCCACGCCTGGCCCAATGGTCTATCAACCTACTTGCCTTTGAATTCAAGATCAGTTACACCCCAGGACACCAGAAAATTGTACCAGATGCCATCAGTAGACGAGAGGATCTGGATGACCCAAGCCAGTCTTATGGGAAACACAATGAACGTGCAATACTCTCTGAAGACCAGTTCCTCTCCCACATCACAACCCTATCTTATCTATCCACCTTGGACCAGTACATCATAACATCCCAACTCCTTGACAAGGAGAGCACCCCTACTGGTCTTACCCTAAGCAACAGATCTTGGTCAAAGAACGGAAGCCTCTACATACCAACCAACAAACACCAAAAAACAATCTTGGAAAGCCTCCACAATTCCCCTCTCACAGGACATGGGGGAATACATAAGACAATCAAGAGAATCCAACAAAGATACTGGTGGCCCAGTATGAAGAAATCATTCACCCAATACATCTCCACATATGTGACGTGCAGCTGCAACAAACCCTCCACAATGAGACCTCAAGGACTACTTATACCACTACCTATCACTCTGCGCCCTTGGCACTCCATCTCCGTGGATTTTATTGTGGAACTCCCAGAGAGCAATAACATGACTGGCATCTTTGTGGTAGTAGATTTTCTAACAAATTATGCTATTTTTCTCCCTTCAAGCACACTACTACGTAAGACATCACCAACATGCTCATGACACATGTAATTGCCAATCATGGAATCCCCAACAACATTGTTTCAGATTGAGGTACACAATTCACATCCAAGTTCTGGCAGTTCCTAATGAATACGTTATGTGTCAAGACCCTTATGTCTATCTCTTTTTATCCCCAGACCAATGGGCAAACAGAAAGGGTAAACCAAGTGCTGGAAGGGTTCCTCAGGAACTATGTAAACTTGTGACAGGATGACTGGGTAGCCCTACTCCCCCTTGCTCAACTATGTTATAAAACCAACCACCATGATTCTATTGGAGTGTCCCTGTTGTGATCTGAGGCGCAGCACAAAGTCACAACAGGAAATCCTAACCTTAGGATTGGATTTGTACTAAGTCTTGATTGGAATGACAGGGAAGGCTATACAATTACCTTGTGGCCCTGATTGAATAATATCTGCTAGACGTGGCTAGAGAGGCGCCAAAGTACATGGAGACACAAAGACAAAAATGTGAATAGAACTTAATTTTATTGGAAAATAGAAAATTTATTATATAGTGGTAGACAATACCACAAAACACTACCAGGACAGTAGAATCACTCACCACAAGCTTGAGTGGGGTTAGTGAGTTGTGCAGGATCAGGAAACTGAACAATTGTATGTCCTGATTTTTGGAGCCAGCCTCATTTTGAAGGGCAAAAGCAAAAGATAGAGATTCATCCTCAAAATAACCCAACAAAGGCAAAATCAAAACATGGTGAATGGCGGCATTCACAACAATACCCTTTCTTTGCCAATTATGGTTATAACCTTGAAGACCTTCCTGATCTTCCAACAGAAGATACCATTCCTTCAACACATCAATGGGCTACCTTGCTACTTAATAATCATCAGTACCTCAAGACCCAACTTGAGAATTACATCCTTCAGTATAAGACCCAAGCTGATAAACACCAAAGAACTCCTGAAGACATTCAGGTTGGAGATTATGTATTTCTTAAGGCAAAGAACCTCAAACTTGACATTCCTGGTTAAAAGCTAGGTCCAAAAAATATTGGACCCCTGTTGGTCATTGAGCAACAATCTGAGGTTAACTTCTGACTCAAACTCCCTGAAGGTTCCTCTGCCCATGATGTATTTCACATCAGTCTTCTGACTAAATTCAAGGGTTTCTTATCTGATCTAAATCACAAGGACTCTCCTCCTGTCATCTTAAACCATACGCCTGAATGGGAAGTCAAAAATATCCTCAACCACCGCATTTCTTGAGTTAAACGACAATACTTGGTAAAATGGGGAGGTTACAAAGTGGAATCCAACTCCTGGAAACCTGAAGAGAACTTGTAGAACGCCCCAGAGGTTCTCTCCTGCTACAAGGATACTTGGAAGGGAAGGGCCTTCCTGGGGAGGACAGTGTCAGGGAATTTTTCCCTGACTACATCAACTATTTTTAGTCCCTCAATCAAGATACAAAAATCAAAGGAAACCAACAACCAAGTTTTAGACACCAATGTGACCTCTGGGAAAGAACTAGACGGGAATCAAACTTGGAACCCTAAGTACCAGGTCAATGTTAGTTTAAATTCAATCAGTTTACATACATTACCTATTTATGTTAAACCAATTCATTTGGTTTTTGCTTTTAAACTTCAATTCAAGTTTGAAAAAGTTAATAGTTTAAGAAACAACATCACTTACCTCTGCGCTTCTAATTGGCTGAGCAAACCATGTTTGACGCTCTGGAACCCGCTCTACTTAACTTGAAGCCAAGCTCTGTACTTGATGTTTTTTGATATTCAACAATTAAGTCGCTCACTCGCTATTATTTTTTTGGCTCATTCCTGGCTCCTCTGGTTTCATTATAAGTTTCTTATGAATTTTATTAAGCTTCAGCTTCACCATAACATTAAAAAGGTATTTTTTTTAATCATCACTTCATGTAAATCCCTCTTATTTTCCCAATAACTACTTAAATGCGCCATCCTCCATTTTGAGGATATTTAAGTGGACAATCCTTATCATTTCTACTTGTTCCAACAATAAAGATATTTTTCTATTCTACACTTGCCTTCACTATCTTCTGCTCCCCTTTTGAAACCATGCAAGGAAGTCCATTCCTGTTCTGGTTTCTAGTTCTTTGGCTTTATGTGGTATTGGGCCTTGAAAATCCAACTCCCACCACAGACTGGCACAATTCTTCTCCTGATGACTCCCACCAGAAGGAGTTGCTGGCAAATAGCTGGTTCAAAGACTCTTCAAGTCACTGGGGAAGAAAGTTCCAGTACAGCTAGTCCACCACCTTACCTCCACCTGCTGAACCTTCCTTGGTGAGGCCAAATGCCTCCTTCTACCTGTTATCTTATCTAGTGGGTTATTATCTGCTGGGAAGATTCAGTTTGTTGATGGGTTGGTTCCTGTTTCTAGGGCACTTTGGTCATCTGGCAATGGTTACAATTCCTATTGGTTTGGTTATCACAGGGCTCAACTTAGGGGCCTTGGCTCATCATATTGGGAACTTGTTCCCTCTCAAGTGGGTCCCTGGCACTTTCAGAGTAATGTAGAGTACTCCAAAAAACTGGGTGGACGTGACTTAGCGGCAGAAGAAGGCTCCATTAGTAAATCAGGTTGTGGGGTCAGAGGCAGAGTCATAGGAACTAGGTAGGCGGGCAGATAATTGTATGTGTCATGGAACAATCTTGGCAGCCTTATGTAATACTTTTCTTCACAACCTATAGTTTTGGTCTCTCTAGTCCTTGCCAAGGGGTTGGCAATTAGTATGTTCTCCATGTTGAACTCAGAGTAGATGGGGCTTGGGAAATATTTGGTGAAATGCACTGGTCTAAAGGGTGCTCCAGGGGGCAGTATAGTGCTGGTATTGGGTCTGTGGGTTGGTCTCTAGAGTGGGTGGGCACCTTGTTGTCTACTTGAGTAGAGTTGAGATGGAAGATCGCTAAAACTAAATATGATAGTTTTTCTGGAATCAGAGGCTCATAAATCTTTATTATAAAAATTGACAATATGGCCATCCCTATACCGCTGGGTTTTTTAATACCATATGAGCTTGCTTCTTTGATTTTTGCAAACTTAAGGTCATTAGGCATTTTGCCAGCAGGGTGTGGACCTTGGGGCAGGGTTTTGAGGGTGGCAGATCCTGGTTGGGCCAACTCTGGAAAACTGTCAGGAATATTTCTGACACTAGTTAAATTCCACAATTGTGCTGATTTGGGGCAAGAAAGGAATTATGGGTCCAAATAACTCTCAATATGCTAAGGATTTCCCACCCCCAAATTGGGAAACTAATCTTAAAGTAAAAATGGAACTTGTTATAGCCCATAATAATTTATCATCCAGGCAGGCGCCTGTCACACCTGGAGGCCTCCCACTGCCCAGCCAGTTGCCAGAGGGCCTCCTGCCCACCTGCTTGTTCCACAGACCCCAGTTACCACTAGCCTGCTACCCAGGTCCCAGGCTCCTCCACCCTCCAGCCAATCAGGGGCCATTCAACCATATGACCAATCAAAAAATTCCCTGAGCATAGGGTTCAAAATAAGGAATAGGGATTGCCCTAAAGAGCAGAATGAACCCCAAACTGCAATCCCAAACAAAATTTCTGACCCCAACTAATGGGGACCTGTGACCCAGGTCAAATGGTTGAGGGCAAACCTTGTCACCTGCCACAAGTATAGATCTGGAGACCAGCTTGGATCCTTGCCCCCACCTGATCCAAGGTCAGCAAGAGATTATCTGATTCCTCCTAGAGATGCTAAGCCAACCAAAGATTACAGCAGAACATGAATGTCCCTTATTCCCAACATCCAATCCCAATGTTGCACCATCTACTCTCTTGGGGTCCCCAACCCCCTGCTTTCACTCCCACTTGCAAAGCTTGCACATCAGGGGCAGCTATAAATAAAGGATCCTCTCCCAGCGGTAGCTTGTGCTAATGTTGAGAGAATACCCCTCAATGATACCAGTTGATCCCTAATCCACTCTAACCACTAGATTAATTTGAACCCACCTGCAATCCCTAACAGAGTGAAGATGAATCACCTCATCTTCACAGCTGTGCTCACAGCTTGCCTGGGAATTGGAGGGTACCAGCCTGACTCTGTAACCTTTGGGGCCTCACCAGAAGGGCTTAGCCAATCCAACTATGAAGAACCCAGTCAGCTTAATTCTTCTTTCACTGGACCCTGGCCTTTCCTGGTGTCACCTCACTCCACCCTGTCTATTGCAGCATACACGTCCAGGTACTAAGTCATGACCTGCTTCAACAGCAGCTTTGGTCAATACAACACCCATGCTGAGGTATTTTGATGGATAATTACCATTTATTCCATTGTGGAATCCCTGCCAGGATTCTGATTTGCCAACCTTCTGCCAACCTGCTGCAGATAGTACCCACTACTCTTGGGTATTAAAAAACAGAAGTGGTAACACTTAGTCATATTGCTTCAGTTCACTACATCACCTGAGCTGGCCAATTGTGTTGCCAATTCTGGACTAAGACTGACAGCAGCTGGAACTTGTTGATAGGGCCTATATCAGGCCTGGCTATAACCTCCTTTAAGCAAGCCACAACCTCTGCGTAGGTCTGGGTCCTCAGTGTCACAAGGCTGATGGCAATCTGGTGACCATTTGGGGAATCTTCTTTAGCAAGCTGGTGGGTTGCAGAGTAATTCAACAACTCAAGTCTGTGACTCAATGGGTTGGTGGGTCCCTGTCCATCCTGGTTGACACAAGCCATCTTCAAGGGGCCAGGGTTTGATCCTGGGGTTTCAATGCAAGTATTGAAATTTCAGTCCTGATACCCGGTGGGCTGGCAGGTCCCCGTCCATCCTGGTTGGTGCAAGCCATCTCCAGAGGGCCAGGATTTTATTCTGGGGTTTTTGATGAAAGTATCAGAATGCCATTCTTGACAAGTACACAATTTTTTTTGCTCTGAGCTGGCTTAGGTTTGTCTATCTCAACTGCTCTGGAAAGTACTTTATTGTTCTCTCCCTTCTGATATCTTCCCTATTTGAGTATATGACCATTGGCTACTCTATATTTTTTATTGCATGAATTGATTTTTCTCTGTTTACGCCTTATAATTTCTAAAGTTAATGCCTCTATATTTAAAAATGATGCTTTCTAGCTTTGCAGTTAACTTTTAAAAGATTGATTTCTGCACTTTATTTAAATTATTTCTATCTCACTTGAGAATTTAGACACTTCTATCCAAGGAGCTTGCCTGTATTACTAATTTATTGGATGTGGCAGAATGGTGGAGTGAATAATTGAGCCTTTTGACAATTTGGACACCTTGCCCAATTGATAGAATAGCCTTTGAATCACCTATTCTGTTCAAGATGGATTTTAAATCAAGGTCATGCTTAGGACTACCACCCCCAGACAAAAACCGGATTCTGGCTAGAATTTCCAAAAATGTGGAGGGTAATGTATTTCACTGTTTAAACATATTTTAAAACCCACATTCTGGGATGAAAAAAGACAATTTTTGTCTGGGGTGGTACGTCGCAGCCCTAGTCACGCTTCGTGAGCTTGAAGTTCGAGTTAGCCACAAAAAGTGGCTTGTATTTTTTAAATAAATTATTTTAAAAACCTGCCTATTCCAAGTCATTTGTTTTCACTTTAAAGGTGTTGACTTCAAGTTTGAATAGTACAATCTGAGCATCACTTGAATTCGAGCATCGTAGGAAATTGTACAGTTAAAAATGTGACCGTGCATTTGAAATTTACAAAAAAATATCCCATTTACACACCAAAACAAGATGTAATTCGTACCCCGACCCCCTAAAAATACTCTAATAATGACCTTCGTTGAGAGGAACTTTTGCGCTTCTTAGCCGCCACATGGATCATGGCCTTTTATGTGCCTTGAATTTAGATTAAAAGGCTCCCTAGCATAATGGAACCTATCGGCAAATAAACCAATAGCTAGTTGGTACTTGATTGGATAATTTCTAGTAAATCTTAAAATAACCATTTAAAAAGAAACCATCAGTTGAGTTGTGTGGTGATTCGGAAACTTACAACACCCTCGTTAAATAAATCGCGTGCTTGTTTCAAACCCCTAGGAGCCAGAAACATCAGGGGGAAATCCCAATTGAGATGTCATGAATTTATTAGTGCCTTTGACCCCACATGCACTCCAGGAGACACTGATGATTAAGGAAGCCAGTAAATTCACTAAGCGAAGCATTAGTTCGCATCCTTCCAACTACCTCAACTCACTTGGGACACCCAAGCATTCTTTAATAAAACAAGCTATATAAGCCCAACCAACACTATCAAAACGACAATGTCAAGACTACCCAGCATCCGCGAGCTCTTCTCCGAATCCTTCCTACTGACAAACGGCATCCACTTCCACACTCCGAACCAGACTTCAACAAGTCCAAAGTCCACAGACTACACACCTGTCTACTTTACACAGAACCCCCAGTATCACCATCGCATGTCGCAGTACCAACGCGTCATCCTTGAGAATGTCTTCCACGCGACGCGCTTTCCCAGCAACAAGACCCGCCACTGCCTCGCCATCCATCTAAACCTACTCCCGCGAAAGATTCAGATCTGGTTCCAAAACAAGCGACAGAAAATACGCATCATTAAATAAATTACTGTTTACACCCCATTCAAGGATGATATGTTTATTCGTTTAACGAGTTTTATAAAAGTCGATTTTCTTGATTTTGCTTACTTCATACCAGAATTTAAGAGCGTCTGCTTTAAATCCAATAAATGTATCTCCTTTCCAGCCTTTCACAAAAGCAAGCTTCGTTTTTTAGGAAGGGGGTTCTGTCGAGTATATACTTCTGGGAAGTATATAAAGTGAAATAAGGGGGAAATTAAGAAGAGAATGATAATTTGTTGATATGAATATTGGGGATTATATAATATCATTGGAAGCCACATGCTGTCCATGGTAGTCATGGGGCTTGTCCAAGTAGTGTTCCATTTAGGACTTGAAAAGTTTTATCCCCATATAAGATGGTCAGCTGATAAGAGTGCCACCAACTTAATTATTAATCAGGGAAGCACTCAGGGAAAAAGTTCCCTGAGAGGGAGTAATTAAAGAAGTTGCAACATCTCCCCCTGGGGTGCTGGAAGGTGGAGCCTTAGGAAGTTTCTTGAGAGTGTCAGGGATTCAGGCTTGGTATTGATCCAGTTTTGCATTGGGTACAGGAAGTTGGGAATTAGGTTGGGCTGTTCTTACCTTACATAGGCAGAGGCAGTCATGATGCATACACTTGAGCTCTGTGCAAGCACCTATTCCTTTGATGAGGTAGTGTTGTTTATTTTGACTTCCATGACAATGCCTGGTCTGCTTAGTCCTGGTTCCAACTTTATAAATCATGGTTGTCGTAACTGTGCTGTTTTAGCAGAGTTACAAGGGGGAAATATTTGGAAACTAGATAATATTCTTTATTGAGAGATAATGATTATATAGCTATTGTGAGTCATGGATAGCAGGAACATGATAGTGTTGATCACATGGGATGGTGAAGGGGGTGACCTGATCCTGGTAATGGGTCAAGCGCCAAAATGAGGTATCCACCATAAGGGATCATCATTTGTTCATGTTGTTGGATTTGGTAATTTGAGTTGACTTCCTAACCTGGCTTTGGGTGACTGGATAATCAGGTTATGGGTCACAAACCCACTTACTCGGAACCTTGCTGGCAGGTTAAGCCTGCTGTTTTGACATGGTTGATAACCTAAATCTTGTCTCTTACTTGTAATTTTTTCTGTTGTAGTGATTGCTTCTCTCTCATTCTTTCTCTTTTCTTGTCCTCTTGGTCCTTCCTAGAACACTGTATTTTGGTATTACTCTTACCTGGCACGTTTTTGGGCAGAGATAATTATGGTCCTGAGATAGTGCTAACAATAGCAGGCTTATGCTCATAGGCAAGTTCATACGGGATTTTGCCCTATTGTGATTAACTTGTGTTCTGCACACCATCAGCGCCGTTGGCAGCATGTTGACCCAGGCTTTTGGATTGTTAGCAGATGGCTTACTGGGGGCCTCTACTAGGGAGCCATTTAGTCTTTCTACTCTTTTATTTGCTTGTGGGTGATAGGGGCTGACAATGGTGTGCTTTATTCTATTCTTGGTAAGGTAGACGTTGGTTTTGATGGCTTTAAGTTTGGTTCCTCCATCTGTGATCAGGAGGTTATTTTTCCTAAACTTAGCTATGATCTCTTTGCCAACAAATCATCTCACATCATTGCATCTGTGTTCTTTTATAGCTTGGGCTATAGGCCATCTGATCACATAGTTGATAGCTGTTATAATGCAATGTTTGCCTTTATTATTGCCAGGCATTGCTCTTGCAATATCCAGCAACCACACTTTGAACAGTTGGGTGATTGACACTGGTATTACTGACTTATGGGATGTCTTGGAGCAGGTGTACTTTTCACAGACTTTGCATTGGTCTAGTACTTCCTTGATGTTGTCCAGCATGTTGGGCCACCAGTAGTGTGTCTTGAGATATTCATGCAAGTTCTTGATACAGGTGTGTCCCAGATCTCTGTGTTATTGAAGAAGGTGTCAATCTTTTGTGTTGACGGGATGTAGGGTACGGTATCATCACTTGGAAGTATTTGGTGCAGCGTGCCATATACGTTTTTGAACAGATGTTTGTTCTTGAGGACTTTCTCTTGGATGTCCATTGGTGTATCAGGTGGGAACCCCTCTTGGAGATTTCCCATTATTAACATGGGCCAATTGGGGTCTTCATCAGTGCATAGGAGATGTTTACGGTATAGCCCTGATAGGAAGTCTGCTGCAAATAGCTTCTTGACTGGTTTATATTGAATCATCATGGGGTACCTTTGGATAAGGTTCATCTATTATGCTTGTCTTCTTAATGGGTGTTGTTGTGTCTTAAATAATACCAATGACTTTTGGTTGGTTAGAAATTTGAATATTTGTGCTCATTTGTTGGGAATTCCAAGCCTTTAGGGGTTTTGATTGGCCTAGTGAATGATAGTTGCAGAATGATCCCTGTAAAAGCCTTTAATTTTTCTTTTGGGCTGAGATGTTCTCTTTACTAAAATATGGGACAATATCAATATATAAACTTTCTGGATCCCTATCAGCCTCTTGCCGCTTGGATTATCTCCACTAAGGCTACTAAGATTAAACCTTTGGTTATAAAATTGAATGCTTTTTTCCAATAAAATATGTTCATTTTTTCTCATTAAATTTGACATTAAATCTTTGGTGCCCATCTTTTATTGGTAAGACATACCATTTTAAAAATGGCACTTCAATTTACACCATCTTGAATTAAATTCAAGATGGCGTTTTTTGCATTAGTGATTTTGAATCACAAAAAATTAAAATAAACGTTAAAATAGTTAAAATTTAACATATACCTTTATAATGCGGCATCTCAAGTTTACACCATCTCAATTCTGTCACTTCAAGTCAGATTAATTAAATCTTATTTTATTAAATTAATTTACATATGAAATTACTTAGTGTGGGGTGTGTTAAAACCATCTTGACTTTACGTCATTTCAAATCACACTATTTATCTTTAACTAAAATAAGCTTATACCCAAACTAAAATAAAGCCTGTTGTATAGTGCCAGAAGATGTTTCTATAGTATTAATCTAAGACACTTATAATAAGAATAACCTAAAATAACCCCACTATGATAGTCCTTCTAGTGATTGTCATTGATGGGTAAAAAAACCAGTTTTGTTATATGTAATTTATAACTTTAGTATACATGGACATGTTGATAAGAGATCTCTTAATGAAATATTTTAATAGTGATTTTAATATGGAGGGGGGTGATTACGCTATTTTGATTTATGTCACTTCAAATTCCACTGAGTTTCATATCACCCAATTGATTTAATGCGCACAATGGATAGGGGGAAATAAGGGGAAGTCACATATGACGCCAGGCTACGCTATATCAATTCCTCCACCACAATTCTTGCTTTCCACTTTTCAAAAGTATATATTCATGTCAATTACCATATTATAAAAAATGTAAGAAATTTCCTGAAACTTTGTGAATATATATATATTGGCCTCCTCTAAACAACTGGGTACTTTTTAATCCCAGTTGTATAAGCTAGTTTTTTAAATATTCAAGCTTTAATCTTTGGCCTGGTTGAGGTAGCTCCACCGGAAATTTGTTAATCCAATATAAAAAATGGTCAAAAACACTATGTTTTTGAGCTACAGCACCTCAATTATCTCACTTCAAAAACACCATTTTGACTGTAAGTTTTCAGTCAACCCTCAAAGTTTTGCATACTTGTGTTACTAATAAGATTTTATTTTTACAAGACAAAAAACATTGAAATTTTGATACTATATATTTTAAGACTTTCTCTACAATTCTATGTAAAAAATATTACTACTTTTATATTAAAAATATTCTCATTTTTTCTCTTTAAAAACAACCCCCAAATTGCTCATATTTTGATACTAATTCACTTTTAGATGCCTCCCAAGTCCATCAACAAAGCTGCGTCCAAGGCCTTCAAAGGCAAGACCACTCTTCCTAAGGCCAAGAAGGCCAAAACTACCCCTAAAAATGCAGCCTGCTAAGGGTAAAGCTCCTCCTAAGACACCCACACCCTCACCAGATCCTGATGAAACAAGCCCAACCCCTCCCCACTCTCCTTTTGTTTACTCCCCTTCTAATTCACAGGAGAAGTTATTCAACTTCAATTGTCACTCTGATCCCGCCTCAGAGCCTGAAGAGGAAGAGGAGCAGGAGCCTGAGCCTGGTGCTCCTGCAGATGAGCAAATTGAGCTCTGGGATCTTAACACTGTCCACAATATATGCAATTTAAATTAGACATTTGCTGTGCCCACAACATACCCAGCCAGCTACCCCATAAGGACTAAGAAAGGTGGTGCTGGCTTTGTCTACAAGGGCTACAGATTCAGCTGTAATTTTGAGAAAAAAGCAATCCATCAACATCACTACAAATGTGATAACATTGGGTTCCCTGCTAGACTCACCACTTATGGGTTCAATAGGTTCAAGGCCATGACTACTAGGTATGACTGCGCTGAGCCTTTCAACCCCCTTTATCAACTGATTCTCTGGTTTCTTTGCCAGGTGATCCCAATCACCAAGGATCAAACTGCCACTGAGGTTGTCAATGATGCCCTCCTCAATTTAAATGATACCTAACTGGCAACTGTTGGTGGCACCTCAAAACTACAGAGATATCTCACTGACCAGAGATATGCTCTGAGCACTGAAGGCTTCAGTGCAAGCTCCATTGATCAATTGATACTTACTGAGGAGCAGAAGCTTTCACAGCATGAGGAGAGATTCCTCCTCTATGATGATGGTCAACATGCTCCAGAGCGTATCATCTGCTTTGCAACAAGCCAGGAACTGTGCAACCTCCTCAAGTGCAAGACCTGGCTTGCAGATGACACTTTCTCCACCTGTCCAAAGCTCTTTAGCCATCTTTGGAATATCCATGGGCAGGTTGGAAATCTGGTTCTTCCCCTGGTCTTCTTTTTCCTCCCAAATAAGAAGCAGGAAACCTATGTCCAGGCACTCACAATTTTAAAGGCCAAACTAGATGAAATCCTCCCAACAATTGAAGAGGAACCCAAGGAGACTAGAGGGCGTAAGAAAAAGTCCATCTCCCAAGAAGAAGATGCTCCCACCCCAACCAAGAAAAAGCCTGAAAGCCTTCCCTATCACAAATATCTGGTAGTGGATTTTGAACATGCTCAGGCAAATGCCTTTATTTGTGTCTTTAAGAGCCCCCCTCAGGGATGCTACTTCCACTTCAGGCAGGCACTCTGCCGCCGCCTCCAAAAGTGCACTGATCTTCATGAGCTGGTCAACTCTGAAGGCGCTAAAGAAGCTAAGGACGTTTTTAATTGCTTTGTTGCCCTTGCCCTTGTGAGAAAGCAGGAGAAAAATGCCTTTTACAACGCCCTCCTCCACCATCCTTATATCCTTGCCAACCAGTCAGCCTTTGCTCTGTTCATTGAGTATTTTGAATCTCAATGGGTTGGCATCTTCCAAGGAGCACGTCACATTAGAAAAGTCAGTGACTCAATCACCTGAAACTGCTATAAGCAGGTCAAAGACGGGTTGATCAAGACCACCTCTTCCCTTGAAGGGTGACATAGCCAGTTTGCCACAAGAGTCAGGGTCCAGAAGCCAAAGTTCAATAAGATCATGGTCCACCTCAAAACCCAACAAGCCATCTCTGCCCGCCTCTTCAAGACTGGCATGAAGACCAAGGGTGATCCCCCCAAGATGACCAAAGCGGTGAAAAAGTACACTGAAATCAGCAAGGTGGTCCTTGCCTACTATCCCAAGGATAGCAAGCTTGAGCATCTCCAAGCTATCTCAGTTACTCTATCTACCAATGTTTGAGCTCTTTTCCAATAAACAATACTTTATCTTCTCTCTTATTTCCTTTAATTTTATCATTATTTGACTTTTTTAGTATTTGGTACAATTCCATGCTTATTTTAAGGTATAGCTTATAGTTATAATAGATGAAAATAGTTGTTTTGGGGTATATTTTAACTTTTGGGCTTTACGCAACTATGTTGCTACTAATTAACCCCATTTTTTATTGCAGATTTGGAATTCTGAGGCTTTTTTAAGCCTATGATTTTTTTGAATTTTATTTTTTGAGAATTATTTGGGTTTTTTTTGGAGTTCAAAAAATCTAAAATTTTAAAACTTGTTTTTCTTAGTCGTGATGCTGTAAATTGAAATGGTGTTTTTACTATAAAATTGAGATAGCAAAAATTGAGATGGCGTATTTTGAAATAGTTTTTTTTGAGATTCTGTTTTCAAAATGGTGTGACCTACCCTTTTATTTGCTAGTAATATATCTATTACTCATACTCAGATCAAACAGGCTTAAAGCCAGAACCTCAAGTCTTATGTATCTAAGACTTTTTACCAAGTTTTTTATGTCAAGTAACAGAGTGCAGCTCAACAGCAAGCCTTTCAAAGTTCCTACTGGGAACCAACTGTCTATACTCAAAAAAGAATCATTTCCTTCCTACAAAGTCTAATTTATTAACCACTATGATGAACAAACTTTGCATCCTATCTGGGGCCCAATATCATTAGCTCTAACCCGCATCTGGATACTGCCAAAGTATTCAGATTGCTGGAAATAACTCCCCATCAATTATATTTATGAGCCCCAACTAATCTTGCTGGTTGATTAACCAGTTTGTGATACACTTATGTCAGGGTTCACCCTGGCATGATCAATAATATAAACAGAACCCAGTGTTGAAACTTTACAGACCTTAATTTAAACATAGATCAACACTTGGATAACAGGCCCTCAATGGATCAACACCCAGCTTGACCTGAGAACAGCACACCAATGAATTATTCTGTAGGTTTTTAAAATGAAGGAAAAGGAATATGAAAACCAGAACCAATGGTTTAAAAAATACCTCTATGTTCCAGGTCACCTCTAGAGCAACTTCAAAAGAGGACAGGTTAGAACCAACTAATAGTGGCTTATCTTCTGTTATAACTGTGTGTATTACTGAGTTACAAGGGGGAAATATTTGGAAACTAGATAATTATCTTTATGGATATACATGACTTATATAGTTTGAGGAAATCATTTTAAGAGGAACATGATTGTGATGATCAATCAATTAGATTAGACAGGAGATGACATGATCCTTGTAATGAGTCAAGCGCCAAACTGAGCTGTTCACCAAGTAGGGATTGTCACTGGATCCTGTTTCCTTGTTTGAAATTTTAAGTTGAACTCTGCATTTGGCTTTAGGTTATGGGAGAGTCAATTTGAGTGGCACAGGGTCTCTTGTGCAGAATTTTTCCAGGGGGTTGACCCCACTGTTTCAGCACTTCATATATTCTTAATGTAATGAAGCTAGGCTAGCGTCAGGTATCATCTGCAGTACATCTAGAAAATATTAAATATTTGATTAGCTTTATATGGCCAACCCCACCATCTGTTTCAAGTTCAACTACACTTCATGGGAAAAAAATAATTTTTGATGTCCTCCTTGATAGTAAAAAGAGCCCTGAACACCCCAAAAATACAATAATAGTACCTGGAACACAAATTATGATGTATGTAAAAGTGTTTTGAGGAGTAAAGAAAGCAGAGTATGTTATAAAGATGTCAAAACCGTAGGCTCAACCTGCCAGCAAGGTTCCAACCAAGCAATTTTGTGACCCACAATCTGATTATCCGGTTACTTGAAGCCAGACTAGGAAGTCAACGCAAATTACCAAATCCAACAACATGAACAGATGATGATCCTTTATGATGGATACCTTGTTTTGGCGCTTGACTCATTATCAGGATCAAGCCACCCCCTCCTTTCATCCAGCTGTGTGATCATCAATCATGTTCCTGTTATCCTTGACTCACATGAACTATATAATCATTAACTCACAATAAAGAATATTATCTAGTTTCTAAATATTTTCCCTGTGTAACTCTGCTAAAACAGCACAGTTACAACATTGGTAGCACAGGTAGGTTCTCCATCCTACCTTATCTTGAAAAATTCTTCCTGTTGCCCGCACACACTGCAGCCAACAAATCCTCAACAGAATCATGTCTGACCTCCTGCCTGACTGGACTCCGTACACCCCTGGTACCGCCATACCCAATGGCTTTGTCCTGTACCAGAACATGGTAATCCCACTATCTGCCTTCAACACCATGTCCGCACAAGGTTTCTTTCAGGCTCCCTCCTCAATGCTGCAACCAGCCAACAAAACCACCATGCCTACCTATGTAGCTCAAAGACTACAGAGCGCCGCCTTAAAACCTTTTGCCAGCTCTAACAATGACAACACCACCACATGGATCCAGTCTGCCCAAAACAAGCTAGCTCAGATGGAATGCCCACAGCAGTTTTGGATCGCAGAAATTTTCATTTGCCTGACCCATGACGCTGGCACCTGGTGCACCAAGTGTCATGAAGAGCACACCAACAAGAACTGGGATACCTTTAAGCAAGACTTCCTGGCAAGATTTGTACTTAAAGATACTGCACTCATGATCATACGCCAAGTGAAGAACCTGATCCAGACAGGCACCATGAAGGAAATCACCCGCGCCTACAAGGAACTCCGTCTTCATTCATCATCCAACATGGCCTTTGACACCCCAGCCACACACCTCATGTACTACAACGCACTTAAGTTGCATGTGATGAGGCATGTGAACCTGGATCAGGTGACCAACCTGCAAAGCCTGTAATGTGAAGCAGAGAAGGCAGAACAAACATCCAACGCACTGCATAAGGCACAAACTGGGAAACAAGAGAGACTCAAGGATTCCCATCCAGACGGGTGCTCCTCTTGACCACCTCCTGGAGGCAATGGGAACAACGCCAACCACAAACCCACGGGTTCCAATGGACAGGGAAATGGAAACAATGGCCAGTCAAACCAGACCCATTTCCGTATCACCGCCATGCAAGGTAACCAAGATTAGGGAAAAGCCCGGGGAGAGCACTAAGCAAGCCAGGCTCTTCCCACACAACTTCTGAATCACCCAACAATAAATACCAACCTGAGGACGTGGACAAATGTCCAATGATCCAGGTGCCCTCAGAGGACCTGGTACTGTAAACCATTGCCAGACATCCCAATAAATTGATGTCCTATCCTTTCTGCTTTTGCAGTTACACAGGCTCAGAACTCCTAGATTTGGGCGCAGACCAAGCCCTGGTCAACAGTAGCTTTGTGGATAAGTTCAAGCTGGCCACTAATCCTTTGCGGATTAAAAATGTGGTCCTGGCTGACAAACACCACATTGCTGTGACAAAGGAAACTGCCCCCTTCTCTGTCATGCTTGAGAACCTTCACTCCACCATTCAAGGTCCAGTCATTGACTTTCCCAAGTTTGACATTGTACTGGGGCTAGAATGGTTACAAAAGAACAATCCTCATGTAGACTGGGCAACCTCAGTGTTGACCATCAAACGTGAAGGTGTCAATCACCAGATCTACCCTGACTCTGTGGACTAACTGCTACGCAACCATGTCTTTGTACGTATCATAGAGACCCAGGACAAGAAGAAAGATCTGAAGGCAATTGACTGGGACTCCTGCCAGTACGAGATCATACACTTCAAGGATCACCAGGATACCTCCACGCCGCAGGACTGCAACATTGTGGCACGCCATCCAGAAATCTTCAAGGAAGCGCTACCCAGGCTGCCCCCTGAAAAGCATATTCAGCATTCCATCCAACTCAAGGGGGCTGTACCCAAGGTGTGCCCTATCTACAAGCTGACCCCAAATGAAGACAACGCCTTACACGCCTACCTCAAGAAAGCATTGGAAAAAGGACTTATCTGCCCCTCACAGTTTCCCTTTGGGGCTGCCGTATTCTTTGTGACTAAGAAGGACGGTACCTTGCGTCTGGTCATAGACTACTGCGCCCAAAACAAAGTTACCATTAAGAATTGTTACCCACTGCCACTGATTGACGACCTCTTCAATGCCTTGGGAGGAGCCACAGTCTTCTCCAAGATTGATCTGACGGCAGGCTACAATCAGATTTGTATTAAAGAGAAAGACATCCCCAAAACAGCCTTCTGCACTAAATACGGCTCCTACAAATTTGTGGTGCTCAACTTTGGCATGACCAATGCCCCATCCACCTTTGTAACCTTCATGAACAAATTATTTGCTCCCCACATAGGCAAGCACTCCCTAGTATATCTAGACCACATTATTGTTTACAGCCCCTCAGTGGAACAACACCACAAAGACCTAGAGGCAGTCTTTGCTACCTTGGCACAACACAAACTGTTGGCCAAACCCTCCAAGTGCCAGTTCTTCCGTGAGCAACTACCCTTCTTGGGACACATAGTCTCAAAGGACAGCATCAAACCCAATAGTCAAAAGATACAGGCCATCTGCAAGATGCCACCACCCAAGGATAAGTTGGAACTCCGCACCTTCTTAGGAATGGTGGCCTATGTACGACAATTCATACCTGACTGTGGCGTTTTGACCGCCCCCTTATCCGCCATAACAGGTGCCAAGTCCAAGTTTGTGTGGACCCCCCAACATGATCTCTGTTTTAGATGCCTCAAGGAGAAGCTCACAACAGCTCCTATCCTACAATACCCCAAACATGACAGGGAATACCAAATGGAAACTGACACCTCAGATTCATCCATTGGGGGAGTCCTATGAATCAAAAACAATGAGGGTGACTTCCTGCCCATAGCTTATGAATTGCAAAAATTGACAGATGGTGAGTGTTGATACCCTATCCACGACAAAGAATTGTTGGCTATTGTACACTGCCTAGTCAAATGGTATTGTTATCTAGAACAGCAGTAAGAATTCACAGCATTGGCCAATCACAAGTTGCTCATATATTTCAAAACTCAAGAAAATATGTTGCGCTGCCAAGCCCGGTGGATGGAGCTATTGGAGAGATTTAACATGCTCATCCAGTAAAAACCTGGGGCCAAGCTTGCCATGGCAGACGCCCTGTCCCACCTGTATGTCTGTACTTCAAGAGGAGAGAATGGGCTTGACCCAGACTGGCCCCTCTTAGTGCTACAAACAAAGGACAAAGGTTTCCCCCTGGCATGACCAACATAACAAAAGAAACAGTCATCAAAAATGAACACCTCTTTGCTGACGTATATGGGACCCTACTCAGAAAGATGTCTGACGGCACAACCATTCCCTACATTCCCACACATCCGCAAGTTGACACCATCCTATGCTATCACAGAGACCTTGGACATACCAAGAGCTAAAACCTATATGAGTTTCTTAAACATAAGGCCTGGTGGCCAACCTTATATTGCGATGTTCAAGAAGTTCTAGACCAAGGTGAGGTATGCAAAAAGTTTTCCAAAAGCAAAACTCCGCCAAAGTCAGTACTTCCCATCCGCACACAACTGTCTTTTAAAGTATGGGCTCTTGACATTGTTGGCCCCATGCCAGGAAAACACAATGACAAGAAATACATCATCACCTTCATTGAATTTGCTACAAGATGGCCAGTAGCCCAAGCAGTAAAGGCACACACTGGCAATGACATATGACAATTCATTGGCAAGGAGATAATCAGCAATTTTGGAAAGCCAGAACTCCTGATAACCAATGAAGGCAAAGAATTGACTTCTGAAGACACCAATGTATACCTCACCAAAAATGGGGTCAAGCACACCGTGACAACATCATACCACCCACAGGCCAATGAACACGTAGAGCGGCTTAATGGTAGCCTTGTGCAAGCCTTAGCCAAACTCACCGCCAGGAGACCTTAAGACTGGTATAAGCAACTAGCAACTGCACCATTTGTGTGCCAAGCCCAAGTGAACAGATCCACTGGAAAAAGCCCGTTTGAACTGGTATATGGCACACAGCCAAATATCATTCAAGTATTGATAGGACCTAAACTGGAAATTCCAAGTAAAGTCCCTCCACGCTCAGACCCTCAAGTGATAGAGGCTAACAGCAAGCAAACAGCAAAGGAGAATGAACGTCTGCAAAAGACATTTGTCCCCATCCACAATAGACATGAAGTTGGGGACAAAGTTTGGGTCATGAATGTTGATAAGAGCAAGCTACAACCCGAGAAAGTGGGGCCAGTGATCATTCTAAAGGTAAACTACAATAACACTTACCTTGTACAAGGGCTTGAAAAACGTAAGCAAGACAAGACCCTACACCATGATTGCCTACAACCCTGCAAAGCAAGACAAAAACAACAAGAAACCGCCCTGCCCACCACAGAACAGCAACTAGTTCAATACAGCGCCCGGGCTCCTGACAACCTCATTGACAACCTGCCCCCAGAGGAGGCCAACCTTCAGTCGGGGGGAGGGGGTGTCAAAACCACAGGCTTGACCCGCCAGCAAGGTTCCAACCAAGCAGGTTTGTGGCCCACAATCTGATTATCTGGTTACTCAAAGCCAGACTAGGAAGTCAACTTGAATTACCAAATCCAACAACATAAACAGATGATGATCCTTTACAGTGGATACCTTGTTTTGGCGCTTGACTCACTACCAGGATCAAGCCACCCCCTCCTTTCATCCAGCTGTGTGATCACCAATCATTTTCCTGTTATCCTTGACTCACATGAACTATATAATCATTAACTCACAATAAAGATTATTATCTAACTTCTAAATATTTTTCCCGTGTAACTCTGCTAAAACAGCACAGTTACGACAAAGATGGTTCAAAATTTCATATTAAAGACAAACCCTCACAAACAAGGTTTAGAACAAACCAAACCCTAAAATTGAAAAAACAAAAGAAAAATAATAAGCTGACCCCAGATTAAAAGGATGCTGAACTAGGCCCAGAATCTAGAACCTCCCAGGAATCATATTATATGCCTCAGAACTACAATTTACATACAGATTGGCATAATTTGCACCTAGAAAATATTTATATCACTATTTTAACCAAGCATTTAATTAGATATTCCTAATTAGGTGTTTCTTCAAATTTGGTGTAGATAAAGACCCAACTAAAGATAGCTCTTGGGCTATTATTGAGCCTATAATTCATATTTTAGAAATTTTGATTTCAAAATATCACACTCTAGAAGATGAGCAAGATTATGCCTATCTTTAAGACCTAGGATTGAATATGTGCTCTGTGCCTGCACTATCATATACTATCTCTTAGGCTGCATGGGTAGCTTCTTTGGCTGCTTTAATATGTTAGCCAAATTTGCCAGATCAATGATGATTGTTTTTTCTGTGACCTTTCAGCTCACATCCTTCTCCTTCAGCCAGATACCCCAGATTTATCTTTTCAAGTTCACTATGATGTACGGGGTTTATCCAGAGTCTTTGATCTGGGTTTGGTCAACCTTGCGGCAATCTCTTGATTGGTTTAGCCCAACTACTTCTGGGGGTTCTTAACCTTTCTTTTTATAGATACTAGGGGTTCTTAGAATTTCTATTCAGAAGGTCCCTGAAACATATATAATCTAAACTTTGAGCTATGTATTTTAAGGTTTGCAACTGATATTATTAAGCCATCCCCCAAAACAGCTGTTTTCAGGCCACAAGCTCAAAACGTAAAAGATGTAATAGAAAATTAGATATGCATGAGTTGGTTTGTTTGCATTTTAAGACCCTGATCTTACTATGCAGCTTTGATGTGCTGTGTCTGATATGTGTATTGGATTTGCTTTGCAGATTGAAGCTTGGATATCCAGCAATTTGGCTTGAATTGTATGTCAAATGCTATATTTTGTTAGATGTGTGGCTTTGGTTTGCTCCAATATGACTTTGATTTTCCCATCTCAAAAACTGTCAAAGGAGCAGTATCTTATTTAGGATAGCTGGGTAGCATACTTGTATACACCCCACTTTGCACCATAACTGAGCAATTTTGTTTCTGATTCAGCTATTGCTGTGCTTTGTTTTTGGTTTGAGTTTTGACCTACTGCAACTGGGGATATTTTGTCACCCAATCTGAATAGTGAGCATAAGTGTATCAAAAGAAGACTGGAACTATTTTTTATGATTTATGAATTCTGCAGCAGATTACAATTGTTTTCTTTTGTAACCTGAGCTGTTTGTTGCTTTTTTGAGGCATTTCACACATTAAGGACCAAATCCCTGTTAACAGAGTTTATATTTTACATCGATACTTGGATTTCGCTTAGATTTGAGTTCATTTTATTTATTGATAAATTGTTTTTGTACATCCTTGCAGCTGTGAAAACTACTGTAAGCACTTATACCACTTGATTGCTGCTTGTACTGTTGATAAGTGGATTGAACTTTGGCATTTCTTCAAACCAACCATATCGATCCACGCAATGTAAGTTGATAGCCAGCCTTTCAAATTGGTGATCGGTTCCTTACCCAGACCCAGGCCGCAGAAGGGTCTTGTTGGAATTCAAGCTTATTCTAGTCCCTGAAACCAAGCGATAAATTTCCAGCTATCCAGCGAGTGATGCTTACAAGTTGATAACAAAGGTTAAACTCAACTAAACCATAAAAAAAACTTCGTATGGGCTTAGAACTCCCCAAAAATCCGGGGATGGTTCCCAACACCTCCTGCTCCCAGAACTTTGTCGCTGAGTTTAAAGTTCAACGGGACTGGCATGTACTGGTCCAGCAAGGGATCAGGCTGCTTAAGGACCCCGTCCCAGGGTCACCGGCAGAAGTCATCAATTCCAAACTCAAATATAATCAGCTTGACCTAAATGAAAAGAGGTTCTGGATCAGTGTTGGGTTACCAGGTAATTTTTTACATAGGTTGGTTCAAAGCTGGTTTTGAGATTATTTTGTACTGTTTAAATGTAAAGTATCCTCAAAAATGAATGCCTATGCAACGTATAAATTTTGCTATGGAATATAGTATAGTCTGGATAAATTTGAAAGTCATCGGTAAAAGTTTGATTAATATTTTCTTCTAAACTAGTCATCAAACTAGGCTTCAAAAGTAATAACAATTTTTTATCCTGTTGAACAACTTAATAGCTTGAAGAATTTTGACCTTTTGCTACTAAACTGTTCTTCCTTCTTGACTTTTATGATTTTCCCCTGAACCTTTGTTCCTACTAGCTTTATTTTAAAGATTTAGGAATCAGAAACTGTAGCATGGTTTTATAAAATATAGCTGAGAAAAGTTCGCTCTTAGTTCAGGACATTCTTTGTAAATTGTATGTTAACATAAATCAAAGTCTAACGTGTAAATAATATATCTAAATTCACCTAAGGCTAGTTATCGATCATGAACCGTGGCTCTTTATTCATTAGAATCATTCCATAAAAGTTTCTTGGAGTAATAGAGTCAATCAACTCTTTCAAGAAATGATGAAAGATCAGTTTCAGCTAAATTCACTTCTTTCGGGTGATTATATTGTCACCATTGTCTCTTTTAAGCATCATACATATTGTTATCTTTGGTTCGAAATACGACTGGAATTGTAATGCGTCTTATTTTGATAGCGGCGATTTATTGCCATGTTGGCTTTCTGAGAATGGCTTTAGTAATCCCCTTCTTTGATAAATTTAATTTTAGAATGCCTTGTGCCAAGTTGCCTCTGTCAGAAAAAGCTTTTTAAGAAGATACTTAGGGACTTTAAAGTTGAGAGAAATGCTCTGGATTTTCTCCAAAGCCTTAGTTAGACTAAATGCTAAGAAGTTATTTAACAAAGATGGCGATAGTGCTTTTTAATATATATATTTCTTATTTTTTATGAAGTGGGTTGGTTTTTGTTGAACCCTAGCCCTCATCGAAGAAACGTTGGAAGTTATCTCTATTTGAACCCAGATATTACGATTTTTTTGGTTTGGAAATTTTTTAAAGTGGTTTTTGCCTTCTGTTGTCGGATGTAACTTTGCCAAACATCGGGGGTTGGTGTTGTTGGAAACGACGTCTCCTTTTGAAGTGTGGTAGCTTTATTCTAACCAATCCTTTAAGATTCCAAATGCTTAGAGCACATCAACATTGATATCGAAGCCTTCCTTGAGTCCGGCTCCTCTTCGTTTAATAAAGAGATCAACTTGGATTCCGATTTCAAAGTGTCTATTGAAGTCACAGGTGCGGATCAAATGAAGGTAACCATGTGTTTACGCAGAAGCCTAACGTTGTTTTAAGCTTTCGCTTTTTCACAATGAGAATGGGTCATTAAAACTTGTCCAAAGCACGCGGATCCGCAGTAAACTCACCCCGCATTTCCAGCATCTGGTGCCATATGTATGTCATAAATGCTATTTAAAATGGCTCATGCTTTCGTAGGGCAGTGGGGTGTTGTCTGTTTCTCCTGGAGGAGAGTTGCTCTGCGTAGGAAGCTCTGATGGTTGGCTTGGCATTGTAGACTCTTCAAATGGAAAGATACTTCGGCGTCTAAATGGCCATATTGGGGACATTTCTAGCGTGAAGTTCTTTCCAAGTGGTCAGGTGGTGCTGAGCGGGGGATCCGATTTTCGTGCCAAGGTCTTCGGAGTGGATGGAGAGTGTCCAGTGACCCTTTCCGGCAGGCATCATCGCGCGATAACCAACCTGGCCATGGTTGGAAGGGGCCGTTATTCTTTAACTTCCTCTCTTGATGGGCAGTTAAACTATTGGAAGGTGGCTGATGAATCCTGTGTTCATACAATAGCGTTTGAAGAGCCGATTTGCCACATGAGTATCCATGTTGCCTCAGATTTTGCTCTTCTTCCTTCTGTTAGAGAAGCCATTGTCATTCCCGAGGAAGAAGGGGGTGATTGCATACTAGTGGTTGGTATATCCAGAAAGTTATTTGTTTATGACCTCGTCTCTGGCAAAGAGTTGCTGTTGATTCCCACCGACTTGTCCTTGTCGTGCGCATGTAAGTTGGATTTCCCAGGTTCGTGCCTGTGCATAGCAATGGGATCTGAAAACGGAGAGGTAAGCGTGGTAGCAATAGGCAACAAAGGATACAGTTCCACTCGAATCTGCAAGTCGGATTCCCGGGTCTCTGCCCTTTACACGGCAGCTTCAGGCTTTTGGGCTGCCTATGGTAAACCTTCTTTCTTTCTTCTCTCTTTTCCTTTCCTTTTTAGTTTCGTTATAATTTCAAATCTTATTTATTCATAAACCAATTGTTCTCTTTAACCACAGGGGATGGAACAATAAGCCATTTCAATGTCCGCACTGAGCCTTCTTCTAACACTGAAGAGCCTATCCTGCATCTGAGCTTGGACGAGGAGGTTATGGTTTCTGACCTTGATCCCATTGTTTCCATGGCAGGTCCTAAATGCTCCGGCGGCTCCTCTTCTTCGCATGGCAGCATCTGGGCATTGACCCGTGAAGGCAGCTTAGCTAAGATTCAATGAGAGCTCAAACCACTACAACTGCAGTTGAACCCCTATCTCAATAAATCGGCAACGCTTGTAATATGTTTTTCTATTTATGATGTCCAAGCATCTCAGTAAGCTGGACTGGTATCAAAAGATGTGAGAATGAGGTAATCTTTAGAGGGAAAGTGGGAAGAAATTATAAGTAAGAAGATATTTATTAGATTATAGATTTTTTAAATCGAAATCTATTGTGACTTGATTCAGTTGCAGTAATGGAATCAAGAATAAGTGGTGAAAGTAAGGTGACTGGTTACCACCATATATATCTGGTTGAGATAAGCTAAGAAAAACATGAAGCATATTAAGATAAAAAACTGTGGGGAACTGTTAATAGTTGACTATCAATGATGATCAGCCATACCAATAGTGGATCAGCAGCACCATAATGCAGGTCAATCATAAACTGCCAGTATAAGGAGTCTAGGTTAGCATGATTATTGTGAGAATTTACCAATGGTAAATCCCACAGGCATTTTCTGCTGGTAAATCCCTGCTGATCTCCTAGCCAGGTCCACCTAGAAATCCCTGCCTAAGTAAAAACATCAATATTCTCACTTAGCAATGATTGATAGCTGAAGAAACTCCCACCTGTGAGTTTTTCTAACCAAATATAATTCAACCCCAAATTGTAGTTGACCTAAGGCTCATCTGCCAGTAAATCCAACCTGTTTGCCGCCGGCAAATTCTGTGCTTTTATTCCCCAACCAAGTCAGGTGGCCTAGGCTAACCACCAATTAGTAATGCATATATAGCGGACAAGCCTCTCCACAGAGGAAGATCTCCCACAAAAAGAGAAATTCTTTCAGACAGTGTCACACCCAGACATAAATTAGGTGGCTCTGTGGCATCGCCAACCAGTGTAAACCAAAAGACTGATAGCATAAAAAATTGTGATCCTATTTTTTTCAAACTTCACACCCCTGTTGCAGCCAGCTAGGTCCTTGCAGATCAGCTGATTAGGATGACAGCAGAAACCTGAGGCCATGGTTAGACAGAGAGCAAACCCCATATACCCAGAGTAGCATTTATAGTACAGATTGAGAGCTTCACAAACAACTTCTAGCACCCCTTTATCAGAGCTCTTGCATGCCAGCCTGGCCAGAGGATTTGTAACTAAAGGCAACTATAATTTACTTCTTAACAACAATCCAAGTGTCTTCAAGAAGAGGTCAGATAAAGTTTTAGCACATCAAGTGCTGAATAACAGCAACATAGTTCAGTTATAAGCAGGGAGAAGATATTCAAAAGCTTTCTAGTGTGTAAGAGATGTGGATCAGGAAGATGTGGCAACAGCGACATACCCTATAATACAGATCAGCTATATTAAACCTAAAGGAATCACTGATATAAAAGAGTATTAAAAAACTAAAATAGACATTCAAAGTGTTAAAACAGTGGAGTTGACTCACCAGAAAAGTTTCACACAAGAGACCCTGTGCCACCCAAACTGACTTTCTCACAACTTGAAGCCAAATGTGGAAGTCAACTTGAGTTTCAAACAAGGCAGCAAGAACCAGTGATAATTTTTACTTGGTGAACAGCTCAATTTGGCGCTTGACTGATTACAAGGATCAAGACATCTCCTGGTCAACCCAATTAATTGATTATCCCAATCATGTCCCTTTTAAAATGATCCCCTCAAACTATATAAGTCATATATATCAATAAAGATAATTATCCAGTTCACAAATATTTTCCCCTTATAACTTGCTAATACAGCACAGTTACAGAAAAAGCAGTATTGTAGAAAAAGACCGTTCCAAAAGCGTGGTTAAGACATCAATCAATTCCATCAGGTGCTGTGTGACATCTGACTTGCAGTTCAATTGTTTAGATGTTTAAAAAGTGCCTATTAGCTTCTATTAACCTTTATACTCAACAGGTAATTGACCCCAATTTCATATAATCAATCACTCAATCACACTAACATAAAGTGATTAGTATCCAATAAGAAATAGCAAATCAAACAGACTTTTTGAGATGCTGGAGGGTTCAAACTTAGAGCTCAAGTGGCCTAGTTAGGCTGTGATAGAGTATTTTTAAAGCACATCACTAAGCATCCCAAGCTCTAAGAAAGAAAAATATAAGATGTAACTCTTGAGAAAAAATTAGAGCAGTTTTTTTAAAAACTAAGGATTTTCCACTCAAATAAAAGACTGATTATAATATAAACGTAAAATAAAGTTTTAGTTATCTCATGTTTTTTCTCCTGTGTGGTGTTGACTATAATGTAATTTTCACACTGTCAATATGGAAAAAAGTCTTACCAGAGAAAAAAAAAATGGGCATGAAACAAGATATAGCATCAAGCACACAATTTGAAATAAACCAATAGAAATCCAGGATTTGATGAGCAGATTGGATCAAATACACAGTATTTGTATTCAAACACAGCACGTCAAAGCCACAAAAAAACAACTTCACAGGACCCCTCCTCCTTTCCCCCCATTCCTTGTCCTGCGCTTTTTCCTCTTTTCTTCTTTTTGTTTCGGTAAAACATATCTAATTTTTTCTCTTTTTTTTGCTTGTTTTTCCCTCTCTCCTCACTTACCTCTTAAATGTTTTAGCTACTCTGAGTATAAGGAACAACATTTTTTTTCATTTTCCACTAGATTCTTTTGTTTTTTTTTTCCTTTTCCTTTTTGCCTCGGATTTTCTTCCTTTCTGGTCTCTAGCTCTTTCTTTCTTGTGTTGCTTGGGAATCCCCCCTCCCTGCACATTTTTCCCAGACAATTCTCCCAAAATCCCTCCCATGTTGTTTCCCTCGTCCTGGAGGATTCCCTTGTTTCTTTCCTCCCCTCTTCCAGTTCCTTTGTTGTTAGGCCCAATGCTCTTCTACCTGTTACTCTTTTTCTTCTGTTGGCCATTGTTTATGGTTTGTTTCCCTTGTCTTTCCTTTCCTTTTTCGTTTTAGGGTTTGCCCCTTGTTTTTTCCAGCCACCTAGTGAAATCAGGGTCTCAGGATGCCAACAAAGCAACCCACACACTCATTCAAGCTCATATTAACTCCACTGTGTTTAAGCAGGCATCACAAAAGTTGTTCACTATGATACAAAACTTGTACACAAAGATAAGAGTGATAAAAAATCAAATATGCAACACACAGAGCTAAAATATAAACAAAGTGTTGCAACTGAATGGCTTCAGTTCAGTATTTGAAGGAGGAAGGTAACATCTCAAAGGAAAAACACATAAATTCAGGATATATGATGGATTTATTAGAAAATGAAGGTTGTTATACAGTAAATGAAAAAGTCAGATAGCCACAAGGAAGTGACATGATCCAAATATGATGATGTAAATGTGCTGTATTAGCAGAGCTACATGGGAAACTATTTAGAAGCTAGATGATACCTTTATTAAGATACAAGGAATTATATAGTTGTGGTGAATTATTTTAGAAGGGACAGGATTGTGTTGGTCAGTTGTCTAGATAAATAAGGGGTGGCTTGCTTCTACTAATGAGTGAAGTGCTAAATCAAGTTGTTACTGGGTCAAGATTGCTATTGACTCAGGCTACTTTTTTTGGTAATTTGAGTTGACTTCTGCATTTGGCTCTAAGTGCCAGGATAGTTGAATTGAATGTTATATGATCTTTTGTGCAGAGCTTAGCTGAGGGTCAACTCAGCAGTTTTGACAGTGTTAGGTGGTTTTTTGGCATCTTATGTTTTGATTCTTCTACATGGCTTTAGTATGTTGTGTGTCTAATACAAACATTGTGTATTTGATTTGATTCACCCATTAAAGCCTGGATTTCTGTTAATTTTTTATCAACTTACGTGCTTGATGTTATATTTTTCTATGAACGTTTCTGTTTGCTCAAATCTGACTTTGATTTGTTCCTATCCCAACAGTTGTGAAAAGTATATTACTTGGAATTTGCTTAAGTTTGAGTTATTTTCTTTACAGGTGATTTGTTTTTGCTTGTCATTACAGCTGTGAAAACTGCTATAGCTGAGAACTTGAAATCTTACAGATAGTTCTAGCTTACATAAAGAATGTGATGCCTTCTTTAAGTGGTTTAAGATCTGAGATTAATAAATTTGATGGCTGGATTAATTGTTGTTAAACAAAATAAGTGCTCATAAATTGTAAGGGACCCTCTTTATAGAGGAAAATACAGTTGGAGAATCAAACAAGGGTCCATTACTCTCTACAACAGAAGATAGCTCTTCAAGCTTTAGGGGAATGATTGGACAAGGACCAGGGAAGCACAAGGTAGCTGGGCCCTGAGACAGGATACAAGGCAGGAACAAGGAGAGCCAGATGGTGACTATGGACCACAAATAGGGGATTACAATCATCTGAACTAGGAGATACTACTAAACAATCAAGTGAATAATAGGGCAAGATTGCTTTATTATGGAAATAAATGTTAATTAAACAATTAATTTGGGATTGGGATGGGAGTTCTTATACTAGGAGGTGGAATTGGGAGTACAGACTTAATGAGTTTGAAACCCAGATGTAATGCCTCACATGCAGTGGCAGGAATTATGATGCAGACTATTTTTTGATGCATTATAGTACTGAGTTCTTTGCAGGTTTTACTTGCATCTGCGTTTCTGTGGGGCATAAAAACAATTAATTGACAATTAATTGAGTTGCAGTAACTTAGATCATCCATTTTTGGGAGTTGGTTTAGGTCTTCAACTATTGGATAACTGTGGTCAGGGAAGTGATTCCTGACATGAATAAATAGATACCAATCTTACATTAGTAAATATAGCTTGATATGGCTTTCATTCATCCCCAGTATTAGGGATTAGCTGTTGAATTTTGTTTTTGAGCCATTGGTTTATGAAAAATAATCAATATTTTATTGAAAGTGAGAAAAACAAAAAGAAAATTTTGATAATCAAACCAGGTGAGTTCAGCCTGGCCGAGTTTGCTTTTTGTGGACTCTCAGCGAAGGGAGGAGGAGCTGGGAATTTAGTGTCAGCTTGAGCCGAAAAAACTATATTAGATTAGTATAAAATTACATTTTAAATGGTCCCGTGAAGCATCAAGTATCAAAAAGCAAAGGCCTGCTGCAAAAAATTACCTGCAGTGATTCTTTGATGCTCATAATCTAGTATGACTTGATTTTCAGAGAAGAAATCCAAGGGAAGATAAGCGATAGGTTCATCGCCTGAATCTTCGAAAAAGACTTTGCAGCGACCTGAAGATACTTCGATGGTGAATGCGAGAGGAGGTATTTCCAAATAATATTCTTTAAACAATAGTCTGACTTGTGGTAACTTTTTCCTATCGTCACAAGGAAATTCCCTACTCCCCAGAGTTTCCATTAGTAGTTTTTTTGTCGCGAGCGGAACTACAGTATAGTTGAACTTGGTTTCAAGAGCAACAGAATCTAATTTTCCAAGGTGAATAGTACCAACTTGAATCCCAACTTCTGAGAATCCCCAAAATGGAGTTCTTTTTCTGCTATTACTGCTTCTACGATGAGGCAGACTGTAGCTTATCTGCGTTCCAATGAGCCTCTGCTCATCTTTTTCCCCGAAATTAATTTGCACAACACTCCCCTTGAAAGGGCCGATATGGATTATTGGCTCGGGAATTGCTCCAGAATTGTAAAGCTGAGCAACCAAGTTCTCTTGGTAGGTAAAGGATGTGGGAGTAGCACCAAAATATCCTAGGTACCTGGGCGGGACGAGATATGGTCTAGCATCAGAAAGGGCTTTATAAGGAGTCATAAACTTAAACTTAACGCCTCGGCTTCCCATAACTGATATGCGATCTCGTACATAAAGGGCACTGAATTTGAGTTGTCCAGCCTGAGAAAGATTCCAATTCAGGATAAGTCCCTTTTCCTGAATGAGCTCTTTAGAATTTGACGCCTTATACAAGCAAGCGTCTTTGGGGTAAGAAAAGTTGCTCAAATCTGTATTTATAAGTGTATGATATCCGGAAAGATCAAACACAAGTGCCCCTGTACGTGCATATTCATCTTTCCCTTATTAAGTTTAGTTCAAGTGAGGCAAAGAAAATACCTAAAGTCACTTCAAAGGACTTTAAAAATATTAGTATTTAACAGTTTGGCATAGTCTTTACGGGTAGCCTTTCAATGATTTCAAACGCAGTCTGAATAGCTTCTTCCCTTTTGATTATTAATAAAGCTGTTGTTAGTATATTACTTATTTAACTTGGTTGCCAAACAAAGTGTAAAACTAAAGAACTTAAGCTGGTTTAAGCGCATGAGTATCAAAAGAAACAGCTCGAACTTAAGCTGGCCGGAAGTGCCTGGAGATTTTCAACATCTGCTTTTTCTTAAAGGAAAACTCCTCGGAATCTGATGTAATAAGCTATTACGGTCATAAATTATTATGTGGCATAAAGCAAGAAGTGTTGTTGGTAAATTGTTAAAAATATAAAATAAATTATTTTTACTTTTGGTTTGAAAGTGATGGTCTTACTAAAACAAAGTTGGCCATGGACACACTGCGCTTAAATAAATGATGACTAAATGCTGGGGTTGGTGTTTTCTTCATATTTATTGCTCGCAGTTATAAAAATCATAATTGCACATTAATATCGGTTCTCTTTCAATGCTTTTATAATTTGTAGTCTCTGTTTGACATAGGCTACCTTTTTTATTAATCATCGGCCATTTCAGATCTTATCAAAGAACAAAAATAGCTTGTTCGCCTTGAATCCAACTGGAGTTGCTAACATTTTGCTACTTTCATTTAATCATCCCTAACCACCAAGCATTACCATCCCGCCGATATTTAGATTTTGGCCTTTGGTTGTTTTACAGGTATCCTTAACTTATTATAATAACAGGCTCTACTGCACTATATCTAATAGATAAATAATTATACTTTACATAATCTCCTTTAAAATTTCCAGTCTATTTTCCAATACTCTACACTCTAGAAGATATAGTATCTCATATGATTTATGACACTTGCAGTTATAAAAAATCAACCCTATCCTGCTGGCTCCATCTTTTCACTCTGCTAATTTATATTTCTTTTTTCACCTTCATTTAGATAACTGCAGTGATTCAGCCTCTGAAAATTAATGATGATTTAAAAACATTATTCCAAGAGGTAAGTTTTTGTAATAAATCCTGGATTTGAAGGGCAAGGTTCAATTGAAGTGGTGCAACTGAATTCTTTTAGGCCCAGTGAATTGAAAAAACAGCAGAATATAACTCAGAAGGGGGAAGTAATAGAATAAGGAAAGTTATGATTATCATTTGTACTAATCAGAGTTTTGTGATAATATGAGTCTTCTCTATCAAGGTTTTGCATCTTGGTGGAGTCTTGTTTACTAATGTTTTTAGAGAGCTGCATGTTGATATTGGATCAATTTTTATACCAGCTGAACTTGCTATCAATCAGGGTCTTAAACAAGAGCTGATGACAGTGGCAGGCAGCTTAGAAGAGCCAAAACACCAAAGAAGGCTTAAAGTTCAAAGATACAAACCGGCATGTTGCAATACCTGAGAAAGTCTCATAAGCACTGTGAAACTATGGATAGTTGACCATCAAAAATGGTCAGCCATATTAATATCGGTTCAGAGGCATCCCAAAACAGGATAGATGCAAACCACTAAAACAATGGGTACCCACTTCAATTCCGGCAACAGAATTTCCAATAACACTGTGTACTTTAGATGGTCAACTACCAATGATGGTCAGCCATATCAATATAGGATCAGAAGCTTCACCAGGAGGGGTTGCTACCTACCGCACACTAGCAAAAATTAAGTTGCTATGTCTACTGTGGGGATTTACCGCTAGTAAATCCCTGTGATCATTACTTACCGCTGATAAATCCTATTGTTTATCACTTCCTGCCAGTGAATCTCTAGAACACGAATTTCCCGCCGGTAAATCCCTGGTGAGCCTCCAAAATCCAGCCACTGATGGATCCTTGCTTAAGAGGACATAATAATTGCAATATATTCCTTTGTGTTGCAACTGAACCAATTATAGTTCAGTGTTAGATTGAGGAAGACAACAGTCCAATAGAAAGGACAGGAATAGGAATAAGATTGTGTTCTTTTGGAATAGCATAATTAATCTATTATACCAGGAAGCCACTAATCTACTAGGGGGTGGTATTGTGGCAGGATCCAGGTACAATATGAGCAGCAAATATCTAATCACAGGATCAGCAGTTGGGACTGGTTACATGCCTAGTTGGGAGTTATTGTCTGTGTTTCAAAATTGGTGGTGAAATGCCCAATGTTGTTAGATACATCATGGGGCACCTCTATGAGTGCCCCTTATGTGTTGTGAGATATGTTGGCAGGTGGAGAGTCAATCTTGGTTGCAATGTTTAAGTTTATCATGGAGGGGATTTACTGCCAGTAAATCCCTCCACCTGAATCCAATCTGAAACCATCAGTAACTGAAGTGAGGATTATCAGCCGGGAAATCTGACCTGCTATCTGCTTGCAAATCTCTATCAAGTTCTGCTAGTGAATCCCAGCTTGTATTCCCTTAACCAGTAAAGTAGCCTAGGAAAGACATCTACCGCCACCTCACACAGCAGACAAACTCTTTCCTGATAGAAAAGGTCCTATCTGAAAGAAAAAAACAGTCTCTACAGGTGGCATAACACTCAGCAGTCAACCATTTGACTCTGTGACACAACCAACTAGCTTACACCAAGGGGCCATCTGTACACAAGAGGTGAGGTCCTGGATCTTTCAAAAACACCACACCCTCTGTTGTATCCAATCAAGCTCTTGTAGATCAGCTGGTAGGATTACAGAAAGGACTAGAGGCCCATGGCTAGACAGAGCAACTTCCAAAAGATTTGGGTCTTAAAGAACTGTTATGTTTATTATGGAGATGGTTAGACATCCTAAGGGTAGTTGATACAAGCTAAATCTTCATGTTGGCAGATGAGCTTTTCATTGGTGATGGTAGGGTGTGGCAGTTACTTGGTGGGTTTTGTTGAAGGGTCACTGGAGACAATATCTGTAAATGATTTTTTGATCAAGAGCTAAGGCACCGGCAGCTTTGGGCAGAGGTGGTGTTGAAGA
Source organism: Entomophthora muscae (assembly GCA_014839935.2). Classification (NCBI taxonomy): domain Eukaryota; kingdom Fungi; phylum Entomophthoromycota; class Entomophthoromycetes; order Entomophthorales; family Entomophthoraceae; genus Entomophthora; species Entomophthora muscae. Next base: position 338,216 of record QTSX02007148.1, on the reverse strand, counting down.
GATCATGTGTAGTACCCAAGAGTAGTGGGTACTACCTGTAGCAGGTACAGTAGGAGATTGGCAAATTGGAATCCTGTCAGAGATGTCACAATGTGATAAATGGTCATCATTCATTGAAACACCTTGGCATGGGTGTTTTATTGACCAAAGCTGCCAGCAAAGTAAGTCAAGACATAGTATGTGAAAGTGTATGCTGCAACAGCCAGGGTGGAGTGGGGCAACACCAGGGGAGGCCAGGACCCAGTGTAGAAGGAGTTAAGCTGACCTGGTTCTTCATAGTAGGCTTGGTCTAGCCCTTCTGGTAAGGGCCCAAAAGTTGTAGAACCAGGCTGGTACCCTCCAATCCTCAGGCAAGCTGTGAGAACAGCTGTGAAGATGAGGTGATTCATGTTCACTCTTTTGGAAATTGAGGGTAAATTCAAACTAATCTTGTGGTTAGAGTAAGAGTAGGGATCAACTGATATTATTAAGGGAGGATTTCTCTCAATGATAACACAAACTATCACTGAGAGGGGATCCTTTATTTATAGTACCTCCCACTGTGCAAAGTTTTGAAAGTGGGAGTAAAAACAGTGAATGGGGGAACCCCAAAGCCTGGTTGGTAAGGGCTGAAATTGGGAAATAAGAATAGAGTTAAACCTTTGTTCCTCTATTATCAGTGGCTGGATTGCCAATTCTTGGCTGGGAGTGATGGATTCTGGCTTGACCTTGAGCATGAGAGGCAAAAGGTTCATGGCTGCTTTCTGGTTTATTTTTAGCTTAGGTTGTTGGCTTTGGCAAGAGTTTGGCCCCAACCATGTGGTCTGGGGCCCAGATCCCTATTAGTTGGGGCCAGGATTGATGATCAAGGTTTGAATATTATTTCTGAATTGTTCAGGTCTGCATGACCTGCCCTCTATCTTTAATCCCAATTTCTGGGACTTATTTGATTTGTTACTCCCTTGAATGAGATCTGATTGACTGGAAAAGGATGAAGCCTGGGACCCAGATGGCTGGCTGGTGGAAGGTTGGGCCCTAGGGGGTGAGTGAGTGGGCAGGAGGCTGGTGGGAGGCCCGTAGATGGTTAAAAAATGGTTCTAAAAAAGGCAGGCAGGCTACCCCACAGCTTTCTAGGTTGTGGGTGGGTGGCTGGCGGGCGGGCACCTGCCCAGGTGATAAGTTATTCCGGTCCAAGTCAAGTTTCGTATGGGCTTTCATAAAATTATTTTCTCGTTTCAGGTGTGGAAAATCCTGGTTATATTGAGGATTATTTAAGTCCACAATTTCTTTCTTGTGCCAAATTGGAACAATAGTAGAATTTTGGCTAGTGCCAGGAATATTCCTGAAATCATGAAAGTAATAACAATACACTCTCATTGTTACTTAACACTACTGCAAATTTGATTGCAGTAATGTGATTATTAAAATTTGACTGTCTTCCAAGATTACTTGGAAGAGATTTTATAAAAAATAGTCTTATGACCAGACTGGTTTCTAGTTGCTTATTAACTCTAGCTTGTTAGCCTATCATTCTCATACTACTAAATTCAGCCCCCAGAGTTATAATACCAAACCTTAATGATGGTTTGGAATGAAAGTAATACTCCACTACTTGATTTACTCCTATTCATAGTAGTTACTTCATTGTGAATAAGAGCCTCTTTTGATGAATCTCATTGGTGGGATCCTGTTCTGTGCTTGGTAAAACATAATGCTGGACAGGTGGTGCTTTATTTTATTTTTTTGGTTAATTAGCTATTAATAAGTTGGTTTACTGTCTGCCAAGTGTGTAGTTTCCTGAGCCAATTTTAACTCTGGCAGTGGCACATTCACTATAGTATTTCAAATGACTTCACTTGTCATCCTGATTTTGCATAAGCGCTAACCAGCCACTTCTTATTGGTTAAAAATGTCTCAGGTGTCTATTAAATAGGGAAGCCTATTTTTAAGCCACTGTTTTACATGTTACTAAGATAATCAATCAATCTTATAGCCCAGTGATTTATCATTAGAATAGAGGGTTCACTTCTGGCAGAAATCCATCTATTTTTGTCTGTGGCCAGTGTGATAGGGAGATGGATTAGTCAACCCTAATCAATAAAGATTTAGTGAAGTGATCCCCACTTGACTGGTCTATATATTCTTCACAAAAAAGCTCTAAATTTGGATATGAATAATACTTCAAGCTACTCAGGTTTTAGCAACAAGACAGATGTCCACCAAATAGTGGCACAGATGCTGGAGAAGAACAGGTGTCATTTATGTGGCTTGTCCAAAGAAGCCAAGATGACATTCATTTGTGGTCTTTGTCAGGGCCCAGAATGCCTTAGACAATCATCTAGCCTGCCTGGAGATAAAACAACCAACAGTGTGGAAAGCATTGTCAACTGTCTTCCTAGAAGGAAACCCCCTTTTCTGACCGCAAATGCCCAGGGGTTTGAAAGGCTCACATGTTGCAAACCCCTGGCATTGAAATTAAACACAAAATTGGGTTCCTTTGCTATCAGGAAATAGTAAGTTGGGAAAGCAATTGTTTGATTGTGCAATCAGGTGCTCAATTGCTTGCAGGTTCTAAAAATAGCTGTGGTACCTTAGCATGCTGCAGCCAAACCAATGACCATGAAGAAACAACCAATGCTCTTTCCTTCCCAGGTCCCAGTGCGCAATTTTCAAGCCATTTTGCAAGTATCACTAAAATGATGCCACTAGGCCTCTGGTAGAACAAAAGGCTAAGTATTCCCCAGTAAGTATAAGTAGTGAGGAGGAGAAGCCTTTTTCACTGTTGGCATCTTAAAATGAACAACTTTATGCCCAGGACCCATTATTTTCTTGCAGGGATTATCTATTTTTGCACCAATATAATCATTCTGTTTTCATCTATTTGCAAATCCACTACACAATACAACCACGCCTATCCGTTCCCTTCTGGTTCTGCTCCTGTCTATTTGGTTAAGCTGCCTTGCACCATTGGCATGAAGTTCTTCCACCCTCACCACCTGGATCTTTCTCCTGGCCACTCAAGAGGCCCAAGACTTCAGTAAGTTGGGATTTATCTACATTAAAGTATTGGGGCTAGCCAATCAGGTTGTGCCCTCATACCAGAAGCTGGCGTCTCCTAGCTACTGCTGTGAATTATATTGGCAGGATCACGCCAATTGTGTACATGGCCTTTCAGACCCAGCCCACCTCCCCTGTGGGAGTCCAGCCGGACTCTGGTATGGGCTGTGGCAGTCTTTGCAAATCTGATACTGGCTCAATGTTGTCTGGACTCAAGAGTAAAAACTTCTCCCAATATCATATGTAGTATTAATTGGGAGAGACTTCTTTGGGTGGACAGACATCTGGGGAAAATAGCAAAAAGATTCTTGCTGAGGAGGCCACAAAAGAACTCTAGGCTACTGGTGGTGACAAGTGTCCTGGTAAAGGCCAGTTAAGTGTGGCTTGTACTTGTCCTAGATCTGCAGAGCAAGAGCCAGGGGTATTTGACCCTTTTTCTGGAGCATTTTCAATGCTTTCTGGAAAAGGCTACCTGACTGATCAGAATTCTGCCGCATTGCTCCATCTATGAAAAAAATTCTATACCTCAGCTCTATCATGGACTGGGCATTATTCAAAAGCTTTATATATAGTAATAATTTGGCGTTTATGAAGCAATATTAAATGAAGAATCACTAATTTAGGTGAGGGGTTTCATGGGGTGAAAGATTTGGAGCTGGTGGTGCATCTGAGAGATAATCTGGATGAGTTGTTGATAAAGACATGAGAAACAAGAAATATTGAGCAGGTGGTACAGGGATATATCCTAGATTTTGGGTTACAGTTTTTTTGTACTTGTTTTGATCTTTTGGCAAACTTTTTTTTTGCTGTATCAATTGTTAGGGGTGGATAACTCTAGTTCCCAAGATAGTCAAAGCTTAAAGGTCACCCAGAGTGTTTGAACTGCTATCAATTTTAGGATTAAACAACAGGAAGTTCAGGAGATGGTATTATGTGGGAATATAATGCTGGCCCCTGATCTTATTATGCCAGTGACCAACGCTGATGATATGGCAGCCCACTGGGAGAAGGTTTGAAACAAGATGGGTGACTTGAAAGCACCTCTTCCTTGATTATATTTGTCATGAATTTTCATTACATAGCTATTTATAAGACTCACACTTTAACTTCATTGCTTAACAGAGCAGAGTTTTGCCATCAGAATGACACTTTGATGGCCTCTCTAGATAAACTAGATTATAAGTTATGTTGGTTTGAAGATTATAATTGAGAAGACTCATCAACACCTCTCAAAAAGAGATTGAGGTTGTATATAAGACCTGTGAAGACAATGACTAAAGGTGTGCAGAAAAATCCTAATGTATCTCAGCTTCCAGCAATTGGATTTGGAGGTTCTCACACTCAAATTGAAGCCACAGAGCAGGAGCTTCAAATGAAGCTAATTTAAACAATAAACAGAAGCAAAGCGCAAAGCTCAAAGCTCAAATGACTCCAAGAGAAAATGATGCAATAAAGTCAGCTGATGTCTCAAACTCACAGCATGAAGCCTCAGATAAAGACCCAAGGGCCTCTGAGAATGATCATGAAGGATCAGGTCAAAGGGTATGAAAGGGACCAGATCCCTTCTTCTTATATCTTTGGAGATTTTTGGTCCCTGAAATAGATGATCAAATAGCTCTAATCTTAAATTCATTGGTTCAGAGTCAGAAGCCCTTGGGCCCTGACAGCATTATTATATCTCAGTTTTTATGATTGGCTGTCTGTCCCTGGCCTGTGATTTACCTTCAATGCTGGTCTCTGGATTGACAACACTGCCCATGTAGATTTTTTATCCCCTTTTTGTGGTATTCACAGTGTACTTGGACAGAGCGACATCTTTGGTTACAGGCAGCTACTTACATGTTTGCTGAGGGGGGAGTTCACACCCATTCAACTTGAGGTCTTAGACAGGCGGCTCATTGTTCATGTGGAGGGAGGCTCTCATAGGGATGGCCAGGAGAAGAGCAATGAGAAAAAGCCTGAGTATTGTGAGGGGACCCTAAGGGCCCTTTATCTTAATGAAGCCTTTTCTTTGTCCAACTTCTTCTTTTATATGTTTGAATTTATAGTACTTTATTGAGAGCCAATATTGAGTATAGAAAAATGTTGCTTGAGAAATATGGCGTGAACTCTATTGATGATTCTTCTGTTGTGCTTGGCTCCTGGGGACATCATCCAAGAGGAAACGACAGAGAAATCTTTGATATGAAAGGTATGAGGGTTGAAGCTATCTTAGGGTTAGCTTTTAGGAAAATTTTAAGAGAATATACCTTAATTTCCTGGAAGGATAAAATATAGTTTATGTTAGCAAAAAGAAAGAAGCATTTGAAGGATATAAAAGCCAACACAGATGTGAAAAAACCTGTCTTTATTTAGATAGAGGATTCTACTTATATAGTAGATTAGGTGTGAGATTGTTTACTAGGTAAGAAAGGGGGCTGGTTGGGTTTGGATTTGTACCAGGATCAGATGTGTGCAGGTAGCACAATCCAGACTGTGTTCATTGCAGTTGACCTAGTTATAGGAAATGGCAGCTGTTGAAGTCAAAAGCAAACCCAGCTAGATCTTCACAAGTATCACAATTAACAGGTCATTTTGAAATAGCATTAGTGGCAAAATTTATAAGATTGTCCATATGTACATTCAGCACCCTAGTTAGCTAGGTCCTTGTCCTATGTTTATCTGATAAGAGTTTGGCTGTTGGAACCTGATATAATCTGGGTTTGTGAGATGTATCCTTAGCTCCTCCTGAGTGGTCCTAGTTCTGCCAGTGCTGATCTGGGAACCCTATGCTCTACTCTTACATTGGGACTAGTAGTTGCTGGTGACCTGTTAACTGGATTTGAGTTGGTAGTGACAAGCCATCTGCATAAGGCATAAGGACCCCTAAATCATTTTAACCCCAATTGATTGAAATTGATGGTTGATCTTCCTGTTCTTGAAGCACCTCTTATGTGAATATTTGGGTTGAGACTCTATAAAGTTATGGACCTCTGTCTGGCTAGCTAAGCCCATCCTTGGCACTGCTTAAATATCCCATCATAGAAAAGGGTAGCAGTGATATGATATTTGACTGTATTCTTAAGCAACATTCAGCTCCCTTTTTTGACTCTGATCCAATCTTCTAGAGGTAGATGATATGAACAGATAAGCTTGGTTGCCATGGCGGCAAGACTTGATGTCGGGATACCAAGAGTACTGTGATGTCACTTTGGGTGAGGGAGGCGCAGATGCTGGTACAGGCATGGTCCACCAGATGATGTGACCTAACTTTACCAGGTGGGAGAGGGCCTTCCCAGTCATGGCCCAGGGTCCAGCTTCTGGCAAGGCAGAATTAATCAGCCCTGTGAGTGCCAGGTATAGACCTCCCAGGAATTGGCTATTCTGGCCAGTGACATCAGAAGTGGGGGTTGAGATAATTGGTTTGGGTGGCAAGGATGGTTTCATGGGGATCAGGTAGGCAGAAGGATTGTTGTATTTCCTGTTGAATATCAAAGGGTATATGGTGGTCTCCTTCCTGTCGCGTAAAATTTGGTAGGGATCTTCAGGAGCTTCTGGGCAGGTGTACCACTGTAGGTCTTCCAAAGTCCAGAGTTTGTGGTCAGGATTGGGCGGATACTCAGTGAAGTGTACAGGGCCAAACAGAGCGTCAGGAGGGAAGTAATAATTGAACACTTCTGGGTTTCCAGCTGGCGCTTGATGTTCAACCACTGAGGGTGAGTACTGGTATCTGGGCATTTGCAGATGAAAGAGTATCAGAAATAGGTATGGGATCAGATTGGTGAACCAAAGGTTCATAACAACTTTATTTAGTAGGAATGCCACTACATGATCTTTCTGATGCTTCTGGCTTATATACTCATTCACATGCAGGTGCCTCTAAGCATTCTTCTGGTGATATCTGGGTGGCAAGGTTTTTCATATCAAATTCTGCTGGTTGGCTGGTTGTTTCACCACTATTTTTGGGGTCTTTAGGAACAGCTTCTTAGCTTGCAAGTGGTCCATCTTTGCTTGGCTGGTCATTGGTTCTGTCAGGGTTGGCTGCAGGTGTCATGGGATCATTTTGAATTCAATTACCATTTTTGGACTGACTTGATAGGCATTTCTGAGGCTGGAAAACTTGATTAAAAAAGGGGTTCCCAATTGGAAACCCCAAATTACTAAATGGAGGGTAGGCTTGAACTGAGAGCTCTGGGCAGCTAAATTTAGCCTGCCCAGGCCCAGACAAACCCACCAAGGCTTGGGCATAGCTTTTGAAGCCCCACAGCTACTGGCAGAGAAGGAGTGCTTCCTGCACCTGCATGTTGTGCTTTTTTATTACAGCACCACAATTATTTGATATTATTGGGCACAGGGAATTTTCTTGAATACAGTCATATACAAGGATATGATTAGTATTGTATCAGAAGGGCCAGAATTGAATGAAAACATGACTATTGTCTAGGAATGACTTCTGTCACAACTGAGTCTCCCTCCTTGCCTGCTAACATATCTTACTATACACAGGAAGCGCTCAAAGAGATGCTCCTTGACGTATCTAACAACATGGGCCAATCTAAAGGCAGTATCAAATTGTGGGCACTTTCTCCTAATTAGGAGCACTACCAATTTGACCTGCTGATCCCCACACAAGTTATTCCTCAGCTTTGAACTTTACATGGAACATGCCACTATGCCACCCCCTTGTTGTCACGGTAGATTCCATAATGCCAGGTATTGTCTGTCCAAGTAAGAAGGCTCAGAAGGCCGGAAAACCTGTATCAAAATTGACCAAGTTAACAGATTTAGACCAAACAGTTGATTATAAATGGGTCACGGCTTTTCCAGTTTGACAGCTGAAACCAGCTCTCCCTTTCAAACTGACGTTGATAAATTGACGTAATATGAGGGCCACTCAATATGAGCTCGTGAATCAGTATGGCCGTCAGAAACTAGTCACACAAGGGTTCTTTGCAACCTGGACCAGATACTTACTTGACAATGTGGAAGGAATAGGAGGTCAAGACTCAGGTGGTATTGCTTAGTCAATTTTTCTGATATATATTGAATAGTTTTCCCTGTTTCAACTCTAAGAGTTGAGTCCTCCTAAATTTACTCAATAAAAATCATTTATCCCAATTTCTAATTTTTGATTTTAAAAATGCATCCTGTGATCAGGTTGTTGCGGTATATCCTGTACAATCTGATTCTGAATCAAATCATTTCTGGAAGATGGGGCCCTGCAACTGGAACTTTGTCATTGGTGCCTCCCAATGTTAATTCCATGCCAGCCAATTTTGCAGCTTATTCCCCCATTCTTGAAAATGAAAATTGTGTCAATTCTCAATGCCCAGAATTTTATGCCAAAGATGCATTGATGCTTTCCCAGGTCATTTATCTTGGACCACTTTGGTTAGGATTAATTGTTCTACTTAATCCTGGAGTTATAATTGGAAAGTTCACAAAAAAATATCTGAAGCCGCGTTGGTGGTTAATCATCAATTCTATGTGGATTTGGGTGGTAATTCCCCATCACTTAGAAACGGCTTCATATTATTCAGTAATTTCTGTCACATTACTCAACTCTTCTACTTCTGAGTTTTTGGAAGCAGTTTGTCATGAATTTGTGTTTCTTTTCTCCTGCTCTGTTGAGATATCTGCATTTACCTTGTTTATTTGCATCAGTTCATTTCTAAGTTTTCAGTTTGGGCTTTTCTTTAATTTGTGGTTTCCGCTCCAGTTGCAGTTGTTAAGACTGGATCCTCTGTTTCCTATTTCCATTGCGTTATGTCATTTTGGCGTCCAGATTATTTTCCTGCTCCGCCCACTGATGAAATTTTGTGTGAAGTTTTTTCAGCATTATCATTTTATTCCGGCTCAAGCCTTAGTCACAAATCCCAAGTTTACCATGTGATGACAAAGGTTTCTGAAGATGCTTGTGAATGGTTGTTGTCCGCTGTGGAGCGCAATCCACGTGTTTTAACTGAGAGTGCATCTCTATACCCTTTGTTAAAAAATTTGTGTGTATCTATTGAGGAGCTCAAAGTATATTGTAAGCTGTACACCTTCCATCAGGGTACAACTCTGCTTTCAGTATTCCTTCCTCAGTTTCTTACCTACTGCCGTACAATTGATGTTCCCAAGGTGAATAAACTCTCAGCATTGTGGTTAGCAGTTGACCAGACTGCCCAGGATTTGGCGGTTTGGGATTCCCTGTTAACCACAAATGAGGCCCTGGTAAGCCAAATTTTTTCTCTAGTCTCAAATCTGTCTACTTCCAAGCAAGGTACGTTGGTAATTGAGGATAAACCCACTGCGCGCTCCTGGTTTTCTGGTTCCTGCTCTGCAATCACTCCTTCCAACCAAAGCCAAGATCATTCTCCCCCTAGCTTATCTCAGCTACAATTGGCGGTGGTGAACAAACCCAGTGATGTGAAGGAGGCCCCCATAGTGTCTGGTCCTGATAGTTCCTTGGCAATGCTTCAGCACGTTGTACCTAAAAAATCTTCTGTGATTACGTCTGAAGAGTTGCCCCTTGTTCCTATTGACTGTGATAACCCCGTTCTTCCAGCTGCTGTCCAAGAAATGATTGAGCGTTACTTCCAGGAGCATCCTGCCTCCTTAGCTGCTGTCTGTACTGTCAATGAAAAACAAGACCCTGCCAAGATAGCCACCTTTGCTGCAAATAAATCTACTTCTGGTTACTTCTTGTTCTATGGTAGCATTGATAATGGTCAGACTATCTATCAGCCAGCTATTTTGTTGGATATGGGTGTTTCCAAAAATTTCATGAGTGTGGAGACTGCCAACTTGCTACAACTCAAGTACCACCCGGGAATGCTTGTTAGGGGTGGGAACTGTCAGACTTTTCCCTCTTTCCAGCTGAAGAAGCCAGTTACTTTTGTAGTTGCAGGTCAGTCTTTTACTGCAAGGTTTTCCGTTTGCTCTACCCTGATGTATCCTATCATTTTGGGAGTGAGTTGGTGGAGAGATCATAATGTATCAACCTTACTGGAGAAAAATGAGCTGCAGGTGGAACACTCTTTGGGTATAACTATTTGTATTCTGTTGTTGGATATGTCTAAATTGGAGCAATCATCCCAGACCATACAATTGTTTTCTGTCTCTGTCCCCGTAAGTTTGGATTTACCAGCATGCTTACAACCCTGGTCTGTGGCATTTGACGCCACCAGAGGCAAGGTCCTTCCCAAGCACACTCAGTTTGACTTTGACTTTAAGGTTACTGTTGATCTGATCAGATTTGCGTCTCCTATTTACCCTTTAACCTTGAAGGAAGACACATTTTTGGAAGAGTGGACTTGTGACATGTTGGCAAAAGGCTACATTTTTAATAAGTCTTTGTCAGTCTGCTCCCTGTTATTGTTTGTTAGGAAGTCTGATGGGTCCCTTTGTCCTTGTGTTGACTACAGGAATTTGAATAACATTACAATTCTAGATCCTTATCCTTTACCCCTCAAAGCACAGATCTCTAGGTGTGTTGAGAAGGCCAAGGTATTCTTGAAACTGGATCTGTTGAATGCTTTCAATCAAATCAGGATTGCAGAAGGAATGGAATGGTTAACAGAATTCAGAACCAAGAAGGGTATCTTTCAGTTCTGTGTAATGCCTTTTGGATTAAAGAATGCCCCGGCTTGCTTTCAGCGGTTAATTGATTCAGTCATGGGAAATCTCCTAGGTGTTTGTGCCATTGCATATATGGATGATATATTGGTGCTTTATCTGGATGAGGAGTCTCATAAGGCCCACTTTTTGGCAGTTGTAGAGCGCATTCTCCAAGAAAAATTGATCATCAAAAGGAGTAAGTGTGAATTCTTTAAATGTAAGGTTACCTTTCTGGGTAATATTATCTTTGAGGATGGCCACACCATTGCCCCTGACAAGGAAGCTGCGGTTCAAGAGTATGCTATGCCTGTGACAGTACCCCAACTTTGTAGTTTCTTGGGTACATGTACGTTCCTGAAGAAATTCACCCCCCACTTATCTGAGGTGACCGCCCCTTTATATTTGGCTAGTGGAAAGACAACTTTAGTCTGAACGCCTGAGTGCGCAAGTGCCTTCTCAGCAGTCAAGGCTCTTTTGTTGTCCTCCCCAGTGTTAAGACATGTGGATCCTGAGCTTCCTTTTGTGGTTTTCACTGATGCATCTAAATATGCTGTGGTTGTTGTGCTGTTGCAGACAGCTAGTGATGGGATTGAGAGACCTGTAGGGTATTTCTCCCGGAAGATGGAGGCTTGAGAACACAACTACATGATTTACAACAAGGAATTGTTGGCTGTTGTGGAATTGTTAAAGCATTGGCATCACCATCTCATGTTAGCACGTCATCCATTTGTAGTAAGAACTGACCACAAAGCTCTTCTATATTATTGACAGCCCAGGGTTTTGTTGGGTTGTCAATCCAGATGGCATGATGACCTGTCAAGAAACAAGTTCCGCTACAAGTTTATTAAGGGATCTGACAATCACTTGGCCAATGCACTAAGCAGGAACCCTTCCCATCTCCCAGATGTTAGTATGGATGCCAAGTTTAACACACATATTATGATTCAAGATGAGGCTGTGGTGCCTTTTGTATTGCCTTTGCTGGCTACGTTGGCTACCATGTTCTTAGCTGAGGACTCAGACCTGGACTTGTATTCCAAGGTCAAGTTTCTGCAACCTTTGTCCAAAGGCTATAATAGACTATTAGAGCTAGCATGCGCAAACCCAGTGGGTCAGCCTCAGGGTTATCATAAGATTGGTTCATTCCTATATCATCAAGGTTGCTTGTGGGTTCCTGAGGGCACTATTTGGGATGAAATCATGGAGGCTAATCATACCTGTCTAACGGCTGGTCACCTAGGGAAAAACAAAACAGTGGAACTAATCCGCCGCCAGTTTTCCTGGAAAGGTTTAACTGTGCAGGTAGCAGCCTTTGTTTGAGATTGCCTGGTATGTGTTTGATCCAAGGCCAGTTGGAACAAGACAACTGGTTTACTGGTTCCACTACAGCCTGCTGCAGGACCCTGGATGTCTGTGTTGGTGGATTTCATTGGTGAGCTTCCCAATTCCAATGTGTTTAACACAATCATGGTGGTAGTCAATTGTTTTACAAAGATGGCACACTTCATACCTTGCTCAACCACAATTACTTTGGTGGAAACAGCTAGGTTGTTTGTGAATAGAATTTTTCCTTACATGGCATCCCAATGGAGATTGTGAGTGACCGCGGGCCTCAATTTATTGCTCAGTTCTGGGAAGCCTTTACTGGAATTCTTGGAATCAAATTATGCTGTTCCACAGCCTTTCACTCCCAATCTGATGGACAAACAGAGAGGGTAAACCAAAGTTTGGAGGTCTACCTACGTTGCTACACTAATGCGCAACAAGATGACTGGTGTGATAATCTACCCATGGCAGTGTTCACATATAATAACGCCCTGCACACGTCAACTCAAGTATTGCCATTTTATGCCAATGTGGGTTACAATCCTTCTTCCAACATGGGTCCTTGTTTGGTTAGCAACGTGGAAGCTGCAACTGATCAAGCCGCTGCATTGAAGCAGGTTCATCAGGAGCTCCAAGTTACTCTTGCTGCCGCCGTGACAACTTACAAGGAATACACAGATTGTAAGTGCCAGGAGGGTCTGACTTATAGGTCAGGTGATCTAGTCATGGTTGATGCTTGTAATATGAAACTTAAGGTTTTCTGTTATAAATTAGGTCCCAAGCAAGTTTGTCCCTTCAAGGTAGAACATCAGATTGGTCCCTCTGCCTATTGGCTAGATTTACCTCCTGCTTTCAAGATTTTACATACCTTCCATGAATGTCTTCTTACTCCCTTCAAAGGAACAGAGACTCCCTCTTCCTAACCCATTCTTGTGGGAAGGTGAACCTGAGTATGAGTTAAATTGTATTCTGGCTTCCCGCAAGAACCACCGCTGTTTGGAATATTTGGTGTCTTGGAAAGGTTATCCTGATTCTGAAAACTCCTGTGTTCCCCACTACAATTGTTCAAATTCCTCAGATCTGATCCATGAGTTTTACAAGCATAATCCCACTGCTATTAATCACACTGAACTTGCCTTAGCTGCAATGAAACTCCCACCTCCCCATAAGAATTTCTCCTTATCCCATCTCCCAGATGGTGGTATTGTACCCAGGGCTAAAGCAGAGGGTAATGTCACAGTAGATTCCATAATGGCAGGTATTGTCTGTCCAAGTAAGAAGGCTCAGAAGGCCAGAAAACCTGTATCAAAATTGACCAAGTTAACAGATTTAAACCAAACAGTTGATTATAAATGGGTCATAGCTGCTCCAGTTCATCAGCTGAAACCAGCTCCCCATTTCAAACTGATGTTGATAAATTGACGTAATATGAGGGTCACTCAATATGAGCTCGTGAATCAGTATGGCCATCAGAAACTAGTCACGCAAGGGTTCTTTGCAACCTGGACCAGATACTTACTTGACAATGTGGAAGGAATAGGAGGTCAAGACTCAGGTGGTATTGCTTAGTCAATTTTTCTGATATATATTGAATAGTTTTCTCTGTTTCAACTCTAAGAGTTGAGTCCTCCTAAATTCACTCAATAAAAATCATTTATCCCAATTTCTAATTTTTGATTTTAAAAATGCATCCTGTGATCAGGTTGTTGCGGTATATCCTGTACAATCTGATTCTGAACCAAATCATTTCTGGAAGATGGGGCCCTGCAACTGGAACTTTGTTGTTGGTGCCTCCCAATGTTAATTCCATGCCAGCCAATTTTGCAGCTCATCCCCCCATTCTTGAAAATGAAAATTGTGTCAATTCACAATGCCCAGAATTTTATGCCAAAGATGCATTGATGCTTTCTCAGGTCATTTATCTTGGACTACTTTGGTTAGGATTAATTGTTCTACTTAATCCTGGAGTTACAATTGGAAATTTCACAAAAAAATATCTGAAGCTGCGTTGGTGGTTAATCATCAATTCTATGTGGATTTGGGTGGTGATTCCCCATCACTTAGAAACGTCTTCATATTATCCAGTAATTTCCGCCACACTTGTGGCCTTGTGGCTTTTCCCATATAGTATATTAGTCACAATATTCTACAATAAACAATACCTTATTCTATTCATTCCTGTCCTTTCTATTGGACTTTTGTCTTCCCCAATCAAGCACTGAACTCTAATAGGTTCAATTGCAACAGTGGTAGCAGCAGTAGGTTCTCAACCTACCTAAAACAAGATTCCCCTAAGAAAGGACAGAGTACGGGCTTTGTGGCTACTCCCCATCAAAGGACCTTCCTGCCAATCCCCAAGGAAGACATTCCCAAGGGGTATGTTATCTAATAGGACCAGTTGGTACTTACAATCATGTATAATCGACTCTGCCTTGGGCAGCACAACATGAGTGTCACCCCACCCCAGTCAGACCTGTCACAAGGCATGCTAAATCTCCAACTTGAGTCTTTTGCAGGTGGTGTCAAAGGGGCTGAAATTATCAGTTGGCTCCACTCAACCAAAACCTGCCTTTGTATCTGTCAGGTGCCTGAACCCATGTGGGTTGCCACCGCTTTGGGGCGCCTTACAGGGCCTGCCGCAGTGTGGTTCACCAACTGGGCCAGCCAGGAGATAGATGTCACTTTAGCGTTGTTCATAGATGCCACAAAATCCCACTACAGTGAATCCTTTTTGTCCATCATGGTGAGAACTCCCCTCCTGCCATTAAACAGACTGGATCTATCCCTGAATACCTTGCAGACTGGCAGCAAGCCCTTGCACCACCTCAAAAGCCGTCACTGACAGGAACACCATACTTCTTACACTAATAAGTCAATGGGCTCAAGCCTCACATCTGCAAGTGGGTTCCTGTGGGGCGCTGTACGCCCACAAACAATTGCTACAAGGCCATTGTGGAGGCCAATGACCAGGCTTTCATGGGCTTTTTAGGACCAGTGACACACCACCCCAGTCTCTCTCTGCACCTGGCAGTGCCCACAATCAGGTGGGCTGCTGCCAGCCCCACCAACAAGAGAATGGGGCTAAGCGTTCCTGCAAGGGGGAGCTGTAATTAGCACAAATTGAGGACCTGGGAAAAGCCTGGGGGTTGTAGATACAAGAGGTTCTACAACCTCACCTGACCCTTTCCCTTGAGCTCTCCTTGCAAAGAATCCCTGCATTTTACAATATTCACAATGTTGAAACCCTCAATGTCTTCCAAGTTCATAGCAACAACCCTGTTCTCCAGGCCAGCCATTCTTCAAATAAAATAACCTGCTTGGCCTATCTCTTCTGTTTCTGTGGGAACATTCACAAAATTTTGGTAGATACTGGGGCCAACCACACTATTATGGACCAGACGTTTACTGACTCTCAACAACTAGACTGGGTGCCCAGCTGCTTCAAGGCAGTACAATTAGCTGACTCCTGCAGAGTGGCAATCACCCATGAGACAGTACTCTTCTCTGTGAGAATGGGGAACATCCAGGTTAAGCTCTCTGGACTAATTATGACAGAGCTCAGCCACAACTTCATTGCTGGTCTTGACAGATGTATCCCAGCCAATACAGGAGCAGTTGTATTGTAGCCAGTCATCACCCTCAACAGGAATGGGGTGAGCTTTCAGATCTATCCTATCAAAATGAGCAAATTACCGCATGATACCGTGTTTGTCAGAATCACGGAGATGGGAACATACAATTTCAAGGGGGAAACTGGACTTCAATCAATGCTCAGTCAAACTTATCTGCACCAAACCACTTGTGGCTCCCCCATTGGCCACTCCTCCTCCACCAGCACTTGCCGCACTCCTTGAGGAGTATAAGGACGTTTTTAGTGAAACAATGGACCAACTACCTCCTCCCTGGGAGATAAAGCATGCTGTACAACTACAAGGGTTGCTACCCAAAGTGTGTCCCCTATATAAACTGATTCTCAAGAAAGACAAAACTCTACATCAACACCTGGTGGACGCACTCAACAAGGGCTTCATCCGCCCTTCCCTCTCACCCTACGGGGCTGCAGTCTTCTTTGTAGCAAAGAAGGATGGGTCTTGTTGCTTAGTGACTGATTACCATGCCCTAAACAAAGTAACTGTCAAAAAAAGTACCCCCTGCCATTGACTGACAACCTGTTTGAAACACTTGCGGGTACAAAGTTCTTTAGTAAGAACAATCTCACCACGGGGTACAACAAGGTCTGCATTGCACCAGGGGATGAGTATCATGGCCTGCCATGACATAGTAGCTTTGAAAAGTCACGTTTTAAAAGCATGGATCAATAAAGATACTTCTTGCTGTCAGAAAGCTACCTTGATGATCTCCCTAGGTATCCTAGATCAAAAGTTATGGCAATTTAAAGAGCCAAGTTCAAAAACCCTGTCAGCATGTCCCGAAATGGTCGCAAGATTGGATTTCAAATCAAGACAAGCAACAATTAGTAAGCGGTAAAATTCAACCATATCTCAGCTTCTAGTGATAAGTTTTGGACGTTCTTGCGCTCAAATGAAAGCCCCAGATGAGGAAAATCCATCCAAAGTATTTTTAGATGACCAACTGAGGCAAAGCGCAAAGTTTGAATCTGGCCAAAAGAATATGACTAGAATTAGTCAGCTGATGTTTCAAACTTTTAGCATAACCCCAGATAGAGAGACAAGGACCTTCAGGAAGAATCTGGAAGAATCTCAAAGACCAATGTAAATGGTATAAAAAGAACCTAGTTCCCCTTTTTGCCATTGTGATCATTCTTGGTCTGAATAATAAATAAGGACTTCTCTTAGACTATAATTTAAATGGATCGGAGTTGGGAGCCCTTGGGCCCTGACAATGAGGCAAAAACTGCTTTCACACACGCAACAGGTTGTTTGAGTGTCAAGTCATGAACTTCAGAATGACCAAAGCTCCCTCTGCCTTTGCTATGTTGATGAACAAAGCATTTGAGGATCTGATAGGGAAGTGTGTTGTTGTGTACCTTGATAACATCATTGTCTTCAGTCAAGATCAAACCAGTCACCTCTAACACCTCTGTGCTTTCCTCAACACCCTTCAAAAGAACCAGCTGAAGGCCAAGCCTTCTAAATGCAAATTCCTCAGGCCAGAGCTCCTATTCCTTGGGCACACCATCTCTGCCCAGGGGATAAAGCCCAACCCTGCCAAAATTAAAACAATCACAAGCATGCCACCCTCCATCAATGTGGGCCAGGTGTGTACATTCTTGGGCATGGTTGCCTATGTGCGCAGGCTCATCCCCTATTGCAGAGAACTTATTACATCTCTCACCAAGCTCCTAAACACCAAACAACACTTCCAATGGACCCCTTCCAGAGATCAAGCCTTTGAGATGTTGAAGCAAAGACTTACAACTGCATCTGTATTGCAGTTTCCCAATTGGAACCACCAATAAAAACTTGAAACTGATGCCTCAGACAGAGCCATAGGGGGTGTGTTACGGGTGAAAACTGACAAAGGCGCCTTCCTTCCCATGGACTACAAAGCCAGGAAGCTCACTGACTCATAGCAGTGCTACCCCATACATTATAAAGAGTTAGCGGCAATTGTGCACTGCATCAAGAAAGGGTGTTGTTACCTGGAAGGGGCCACCTTTTCACCCTGCATCCTGACAGACCACAAGTTGCTTCAGTATTTCAATATGCAGTCCCATCTGACTTAACGTCAGGCAGGATGGGTTGAACGCCTGTCCCCCTACCAATTACACATTGAATACAAGCCTGGAAATGAACTTGTCACTGCTGAATCCCTCTCCAGGTTATATGTGGTGTCTATCACGGGGGACAACGGCCTAGACCCAGATTGGCCCATGCTCTACCTTTGCCCTGAGGCAACTCATTACAAAGGCCTTAACTCAGTAACTATCTCCAAGCTGAAGGACAATCAAAGCCAGTTCACCACTGATGCTGGCAACGTCTGCTGACGGGCAGAAACAGGTGAGAAGACGCCTTACATCCCCACCACACAACAAGGCAACACAATACTGCACTACCACCACACCTTGGGTCACATCAGAGGACAAAACCTCTTCAAGATCATAAAATAAAAGGTTTGGTGGCCGCATATGCACAAGGATATCCTGGATCTCCTCAAAACATGTGTGATGTGTGAAAAAATACGTCCAAACCTGCACCCCCAAAGTCTGTTTTGCCCACTAAAGCAATGGAACCCTTTGAGCAGTGGGCCCTCAACATTGTTGGACCCCTCCCTGAGGATGGACTAGGCGAAAAGTACATCATTACAGCCATCAATTATTTTATCTGTTGGCCAGTGGCATGGTCAACCACTAACCACACTGCCACCACAATCACCCGCTTTATTGGTAAAGAGATTGTGGCCCGCTTTGGGTGACCCAAATATCTCATCACAGATGATGGGCCCAAACTTGTAGGGCATGTCATGAAGGCATACTGCGCCAAAAATGCCCTCTAAAGAATAGTTGAGACCCCCTACCACCCTCAAGCCAATGGGTGTGTTGCAACTGAACCAATGAGGATTCAGTATTTGAATTGGGGGAAGACAACAGTCCAATAGAAAGGACAGGAATAATAAGAATAAGGTATCATTTATTGTAGAATATTGTGATTAATATACCATATGGGGAAAGCCACACAGCCACAAGGGGATGGCATGGTGCATGTTCCATGTAAGGATTGAAGCCAAGGAATAACTTGTGCGGGATCAGCAGATCAAATTGGTAGCACTCCTAATTAGGAGAAAGTGCCCACAATTTGATATTGCCATCAGATTGGTCCATGTTGTTAGATACCCCCTTGTCATAAGATACATTGGCAGGCAAGTCTGGGAACTCAGTTGCAACAGGTGTGTGGAGTGTCTAAATGGTTCACTGGTTCAACTCATTGCCAAGCTCTCACAGGAACATCCCAACACTGAGTGGCCTGAACACCTGCCCACCGCTCTGCTTATCTTATGAGCAAGGATAAACAGAGGCACTGGGTTCAGCCCCAGCGCCTTGGCTTTTGGAACACCTGACAGCTTGACAGGGGTGGAACAAGGGAAATTACAATCCACAGTTCCTGAAAAACCCCCTTGTTGCCTACCCCTTCCCTGAACCAGTGGCGTGCCAAAGCTTGGGACATTGAACACAAGAAAATTGAGGGAGGTACAAAGCACCTGGAGGCCAGATACACCGTAGGTGACCCTGACTATGCCCTCAACCCCAATTCTGCCAAACTGGAACCCAAACACCTGGGGCCCTTCAAGATAGCTGCAGTTCATGACAACCACACCTATCAACTTGAAGATGCCCAAGGAAACACCAAGAAGCTCCACTATGACCACTTGCGCCCCTGCCGCGCCATCCCCACACAAAAGTTGTTCATGTGGACCTTCCCAGATCTTCCGCAAACTCTGGTCCTGGTGTCTGACAACAAGCAGGGGGCAAGAGGGGGTGTTGCAACTGAGTCTACCTCACTTGCCTGCTAATGTATCTTACAATACACAGGGGGCGCTCAAAGAGCCACCCCTTGACATATCTAACAAAATGGACCAATCTGATGGCAGTATCAAACAGTGGGTACTTTCTCCTAATTAGGAGAACTACCAATTTGACCTGCTGATCCCTGCACAAGTTATTCCTTGGCTTCAAACTTTACATGAAACATGCCACCATGCCACCCCCTTGTGGCCTGGTGGCTTTCTCCATATGGTATATTAATCACAATATTCCACAATAAACAATACCTTATTCTTATTCATTCCTGTCCTTTCTATTGGACTGTTGTCTTCCCCAATCAAGCACTGAACTTTAATTGGTTCAGTTGCAACACTTCTGATCACACAGAAGCACTTAAGATTAGGATAAAGGTCAACCAGCTTAAAGATAGATCAAAGATGGGTCAAAGACTAAATATTAAAGGTTGCTTCTATTGTAATTGATTAGTTCTTCTTATACCTTCCACGAGGTTGATCCCTGGGCTGCTAGCAATATCTTCTAGGGCATTCCAACACACCCCTTATTTGGATAATCATTATCTAGGTTTGGCGCTTATCACACCTCAACCAATAGAATATCTTCATCTTCACCCAGCACAGGTGATCCTTGCTGGCATGGAATAGTTTAGTTACTTCAGGATCACTTCCTGCCTTCCTGGCCTGCTCCAAGCTTAATGCTTATCAGTGTGATTAATATGGGAATGCAAGATTATGGGGAATTGAACCCAGCGCCTGGCGGTAAAACAGCACCTTGGCGCCTGCAATTATTTTTAGTTGGCGTGGCGGCGCTTTGGCGCCCAACTCAATTACTAGGCAGCGCCTGTATTTTTCCAAAGTGGCGCAGCGGCAGATTGTGCATTATTAAGCGCAGCAGCAGCGCTTACCATTGGCTGATTTATGGTTCAGGTCAGCTGACTACTGCTGATCCAATATGCATATGTTTTATGCTACCAATTTATGTTGTTTTGCAGCTGTAATTCATATCTGCAAGCTTCATCATAATTGGCTTCATTGGTTTTTATACTACCAGTTTATGGGGTTGGTTGCTGAACCCCTAATCTGGGAGCTCCGCCATAATTGGCATCATTGCTTGGTCAAAATCCCAACACTGGATATTTGCTTTCCAAAGCGAATCCTGGTGAGGGGCCCTGTGGCGGGTTTGAATCTGGCTTGGGGATTCGAATATGTGACTTTTGTAACACTTGGGTCGGTGTTTAAAGTCAAGCAGTTGATTGTGAAACTATTGAATTCTGAGCGGCCTATTTTCCAATTTGTACATGATTTTGGACCTCACTCTGCTGGATTCAATTTACAAGCTTCCTAGGTGATGTATGTGCCACTTCAAGCTGCTAGGCTGGCTTTTGACTAGGTATGAAAGGGGTTGAAAATCAACTCACATCAGATCTCTGCAGCTTGAGTGCACTTAAGCTGGCATTCCAGACTGACCCACTTGTACATAATGATTGGTGATACTGGCATATGCTGCTGCAAGGTGAGTGCAGTTCTATCTTTTAAACTAACATTTCTCCAAGTTTAATGGATTCAGAATTAAACTATTTTTGAATCAGCGAAAGAGCAACAATCTGGATAAGTTTAAAATTGGAAGGGTTAACTAAGCGATAGCCCCGTGTTGGTATGAAAAGGAAATATACTGGGGTGTACAGGTACTTGATGACGAAGGGAATAGTTTGAAATACGCGATGTCAAGTCTGAAATGAACCAGGCTATTGATATAATTAAAGATCAGCATTTGCATTTCAAAGAAAAAGCTTATTGACTATAAAGCCCATCCAATGAGAACGGCATGAATTGCAGTCAAGTGCTGCAGAAGAAAATTTCCAAGGAATTGTTATTATGGAGGAACAATGGTTTAAAAATACAGTTATTGCCGCAATACCAAGTAAAGCTTCATGACTCAGTCACTTCTACAGAACTTTATTCTATGGACAGCCAGACCTCTTTGAATCAAGGTTGGGACAGCAGAAGCAAAATACGGGTTATAACCTATGCCATATCAGTAAAGTGAATTCAAAGTCATATCCGCCAGCTTAAATGGTACGCTTGCAGATGCATCAAAAAACAGAGGGCTTTTAATATTAGCTATAGCACTAGACTAGCTTACCGCAAGTAGATAACAAATGATGGTTGTTTTATTTTCATTTGTCGAGTGATTCAGCAAAACATGTTAGTTGATTTACATGGAAGAGTTCATGGCAGTTGTATTAACCAGAAATGTTGGCTTCCATCCACCCTGGAAGTTTTGTATCTATGGAGGTTCAAAAGGGAATTACTGGCTAGGCATGAAAGCCTCAGGCGGGAGTTGGCCAGCTGAATGCAATTGTTGGACGGCGTTGGAAGCAACGTCCAAGTTCCAATGCATCTCCTGCAGACATTGTAAAGCAAATTCTGCAGTAAGGTTGGTGCGCTGCTGCAGGGCCTGCACCAATGATTGCTGATCGGGAAGGATAGTAAGGCTTGTGCTGGGGATAGGCTGAGGGGCCATTTGGATAGATGCTTGGGCTGTTGGTTGTGGGGCAAGCATTTGGGGGGTTGGCTGGGGAGCGGGCATGGTATACTGCTGAGGCGGAGGAGCGTCGCTAGAAGCTGCCATCCAGGCTGCAATCGCTGGAACCGCACGCAGCGTAAGGGCGTCGGAAATGATCGTGTATGGCAGACCTGCCATCTGGGAGCGCGACCCCTCAGTTGGCGTCGAGAGGATAAATGTGCGGTCAAAAGCACGACGAGAGTTTGAGCGAACTGATGATTAATAGGCATCCAGAAACAACTTACCGTCAGTAAATTCGCCATGGATGGTGATGTGGATGTATGCTCCCATTGTTGGGGTGGAAGAACCCAGCGGGATCATGCAATCAGGTTGCCAAGCATCGAAGCAGAAGCGTTCCTGTTGGGTGGTAGGGTGGTCGGTCTTGGGAAGAGTGTTAATAAACTTAATGATGGTTTCGCCTCCAATATGCAAGCGAGCAGACCGCACAGCTACAAAGTCAGTTGCGATTAGAGAATTGGCTTACTAAGCTCGGTATATCTCTTTAGATTGCGATCAACTCCGTGGTAGTCCTGCCACTTTCCGGTGCCCTTGCGCATGTCTTCGTAATCCGCGTTGACGGTGATTGAAAACAAGGCTGAAGTGTCGTAGTAGTTGATGAGAGTGTTTCTGTCGTTGTCGTACAAATCAAAGAACTTGCCGAGAAAGTCAAAAGTGGCATTGCGGGTGATGTCGTTATCGCAGAATGAAGGGGCAATCTTCCGAGGAAGATCCATTAAACTGCTGACAACCTCTTGTTCAACACCGAACTGCATGGCTGCCTGGACGGGTGATCCATCAAGGACCTTCAGGTTTGGAAACATGTCGGAGATTTTGGTGCGATAGTTGATCTCATCACCGTTTTTTCGGATGTCCATGTCTTTGAAGGGGTTGTCGTTGAAAATAAGGCCCTCGATTTTAATATTCTTGCATTCGGCCAGAGGGGTGATTGAACTGTAGGAAACCAAGTTGTTGGATTCAAAAGAAATATTCGCTACATTTGGCAAGTAAGTACCCAAGGTGCTCAAAAAAGATAGATCCTTGAGTCTATTGTAACTTAAAACAACTGTAACTGGCTGAATCAGGGTTAAAAATCAAACGCACTATAAGCTTACGTCTATGTTAAGCGACTGGGCGAGCTTAAAGAAGACTGCCGGTAGATTTGATTTGAGAGAGAGGGAACAAAACCCTTGTACTTTAGCTTCCATCAGATCGCCATCAGCATCCATTCTGCTGAGATCGAGAAGTCGCTGGGAGGAGTCATATCTTCGCTGAAGAAAGCTCTTGATAGCTTCAAGCTGCACTGTTTTGTTTTCGTTCCGTGGCCCTTTAAGATGTGAATTTTTGTGTCTAATAATCAACTGCAAAATATAAGTATGGGACTAAATATTTCTAAACCTTTGAGCCGCTGAAACTGATCCCAGATAGGTTGACGAGTGCCTTGGCCATACCGTAGGTTTTGACGGTTATAACAACCTCATCATTATGTTGTTTGGACTAGTTGGGTTTGTATTTGGTATTAAAAAAGCTTACTTCAACTATTTCAAGATCTGAATTACAGGACCCCTCTAAAAAAGATAGTAGTGCTCCAATATGGCCACCACGAACTCCAAGGACCTGATTAGATATGCTATTAGGAGCTTGAAATATTTTAATATTTACCGAAACAGCTGGATCGTTGGATACAGTGTCGTGAGGACGACTGCTGTTTCTGGTATTCCTTCCTCTACCGTAAGGATTACTAGAAAAAGTATCAGTAAAAAATAAATTAAAAATAATAAATGAAAGTCTCCTTTACCTGCCTCTATTCTGAGAGTTGCTCCGTGACATTTCTTCATCATCGAAACGGTTATAGCTGTTATTGCTATACCCAAGTCGGGAGTTAATATCCGTTCTTTCAAAGTTGCGGCCTGATCCGCCCCGATTCTGGCGTTGTCCACCACGCCCACGCCCCCTCCAATGGCCACTGTTAACATTTCGAGTACTCATTTGGAATAGTCTAAACAAGTATAAGGACTTGCACTCCTGCAACCTCCTAAATTATGGCCACCATTCATCTTGTCTGATTCGTAACAAGAAAACTACGGAAACTAATTAACCATTTAAATTACTATTTTAAACCTCAGCAGCTCCCCTCCAGCCGACACTTGGCTAAATTCAAATTTGCTGCCAGCCGCAATCGATTTAGCTCAAACACCAAGCAATGAGTTTCATTACAAGCAGCTACTAATCCTGTGACAAAGCCTGGATATGATCGATTTATAAACCCAACAGCTACTTTTTAATTTACTTTTAATTAGCAACTATAGCACATGAAAATCAGTTCCAAAATGCCAGAAATAAAAAAGAAATCTAATAAAATTTCCTATTTGATCCATCTATGCTAAGCTTCAATCACCTAAACCTTGATGAAATTCTCTCATTGGCTTTATCACTGCTAGGGATGGTTCGGTTCAGCTCCGGCTTAAGGCCGCCGCAGCCAAAACGGAAAGCCTATATATTTAAACATTTTTAAATAAATCTTTGATACAGGTGGCCCAGAGCCAGAAACTGGCCGAAGCAGCCCTATTCAAAGCCAACGCCCCAGCAAAGTTTCGATTCTAAGCCCAATAAAAGCTAGAGTCTAGCATTTGCTCAGCTAAAGCGTTATTCATCTTATATCAATTAAATTGAAAGAAATTGTTTCCTGCCCCATTTAAAAATATTGCCTATCAAATCTGTGCCAAGGTACAGATCCAAGAATACAAAATACAATGCAACCTTAAAGTGAAATGTTCTGCCTGCATAGAGATCCCATTAAATATACCCATTATGAGTTAACTTTAAAAGGTTACCTTGTTAGATCGTCAACTGCCGCCTCTTTGGTGGTTCAAAAGCATTGATGCTAATTTCTTTATTATCCCATTTCAATAACAAGGGTATATTTTTAAATAAATCTATATCCTTGACGAATAGATGTAAGTATCAAACCTCCAAATTAAAAAGCCATGCCCCATTATCCAACCGTTGTGAAATTTAGCAAGCTAAAATAATTGTAAATTAAACCACTAATCCTTAAATACAGATGGTATATAAACCATTGAAAATCTGGCTATTGCGTAATTACTATCCTTCCCGACTTGCTTCCAGAATGCCTTCTGGAAACAAATTGTCCTCTTTTACAATCGCCTTAAAAGGCTACCACCCAATATATTATCCTTCTCTATTTCTCCACAGTATAACCTCGTCACCATGACGAGGCGGAGCAATCCATCTTCTAATAAACGTATTGAAGCTTCATAATTCATTCAGTTGGTAGTTTTATTAAAATCAAACATTGTAATAAACCACACAAGATCAAAAGGGCAGATTGAATCCATTTAATTGTGACTACCTTACAATACAGCATAGGTAGCCCATAGTTTCAGTAAGATGGTTCATCTTCAACTGCCACTCCAACTTTACCCAACCCTTCCCCCCAATTTTTATATACACACTTGTAACCAAGTTGAAAAGCACTGATTCCTTTAAATACCTTATCACGCTATCCTGAGATAGCATGCAAGAGGTACATACTACTTGTATGTTGACATTTAAGGTGAGCATCAAACTTCACAGGGCACCCTGTTAAAGTTGAGATGTGGTACATACTGAAGTAGTTTTCAGAGCTGCGGGGATAAGCAAAACCGTGACACATGAAAAAAATTGAGCTCAAACCTAAACAAGCCCCAACTTGGGCCAGTTCCAGACTGTAAATAATCTGAATGCTTTTGGTGTGCTGGAAAAAGACCAAACAAGAAGCGCAAACCCCCTCATATGAAATAGGAAATCAAATCAAATCTGGGACAACACATCCCAAACTACAAGTTAAACAACTCAGTTTAACAACCAAGACAGGCTGAGGTTGTTCCGGAACGTGGCATAATTCAATCAGGATACTGATGAGGCATCAACAGAGCACTGAACAGAGACAATGTAAGAGCAACATACAAATGAAATCCCACATCCCCAAAACAATGTCACACAAGATGTACAACTTTACATGCTAAAATATAATAAGAACCTTTTAGCAGCCAATCAACAGCTATCTGATTTGGGGACAGAGGCATTTCATCAATTTTCAAGTCTCTTTATCTGAGTATAACAGTTCTAGGAACTATCCAAACTGGGACTCATGATCACAATAAAATCAAGACCATAAAGATCAACCCTTCCTCCTTTAGTGATTTTGATTGCTTTAGCTCTGCAATGGCTTTTGCTAGCCACAACAATTTTACATGCATGAGGTGCAGTTATGAGCCAAGCCAGGGGCAATAGATATAGGAATGGCCATAGGAAAGCCCAAATTAATACCAGATCTCTGATATAGATAACACAAGAGCAGAGCTATACCTGTCCACTGGTTCAACAGGGCTCACCCTGTTTGGGCATCACAAGATAGCTAGCTCTAGCGGTGCTGCTTCACTTGGCTTCTTACAGAGTATCAGCTAGCCAACCACTCAGGTTGGTGGAATGTTTCTAGAGCCATCAACATCCAGCAGCCAACTGACTTTAGCTGCACTCAATCATCCTGCAGCCCCAGTAAACCCAAAGCCCAAGCACCAAAACATCACCACCTAAGCTCTATAAGAGGACATGTCACTTAACCAGCATGGCATAGATTGGGATAAGATTGTAATCTGATTGAAGCTTCCCTGTGCTAGTTTGATGCGGGATTCAATAACTTCATGGGTGGGGAGAATCTCGTTGAATCCAGGAAGCAGAAGTTGTTACCAAAGTCACAGATCACTGAAGCATACCCCATTGCGCTTGACCTCCTTTAACAGGATCCCAAGCTCTCATTGACTTGGGTCATAAATCATCTTGTTTACCATAGAGTAGGGATATTGTGCTGCATGAGTCAACTCTGGATGCATCAGGCAGTGACCTATGCCTGTGTTTTGTTCAACTATGAGGAAAATCAATAGATAAAGTGTGGCTCTCCATATGATCCTGCTCATGTGGACCTTATCACTTGATGCCCATCAAGTATCTCTGATGATGTCCTGTTTGTGGTGATCCACACAAGAAGCTATTTTCCAGGCAAGGGATTTATATTGGTCAAATAAAGATTATGTGTCTAAGACAGGTAAATGTTGGTTGGTTTATTGATATGTCTAGCTTTGGTGAGTAGAGAGCAGTGGTTTATGCATTAAGATGGTAGTAAGGTAAGGCCTTACTGGTGATGTGAAAGGATGGAGAAGGCAGGTCCCCTGGGATGATTGTATCAAGGATTATAGACATCCTGAGGCTTGCTGGGGTGAGAATACAGCTAGGGGTTGGCCCTGGGGTGGATACTCTGAGGTAGCACTGAAATCCTGATACCAACTGGGGTAATAATAAAGCTGGGTGCCTCTACCTAGGATGGAGGTAGAGTTTTCTCTTTCTATAACTTTAGGGCAGCTTTAAGGAAGTCTTTGTTTTTCTGGGAAATTATGGATAGCTCAGAAATATCATCAGGGTAGTTGCCCAGAGAAGCATCTGCAGAACTTGATGATTTGGAGGTTTCTGGGAAATGAAGTTGGTTACTTTGCACCTGAAAGATCAAGTTACCACTTGGGTGAGTAAAAACAGTTGTAATGTATTGGGAGGCTTGCTTCTGATGACCTAAATTTTAGGTCACTGATAGGGGTCAAGGGCAACTGTGGTAAAATTGACTCCCTGGTGCTCAACTCCCTGGTTCTTGACACTATAGTAAAGCAAGAATTCAGCCTTTTCCCTGATTGACAACTGGAAATCAACATTTTTTTAATTAACAGATCTTGATGTACTGAGAACTTTTAATATAAAAATTACACTATATGGCTGTGATATGCTAAAGTGACCTCAAAAAGCTCAAAAAAGCAATAAAAATGTATCTCAATTAATGAGAATAAGGAGAAATAAGCATTATTTCTTGTTTTACTAAATAATTTACACTCTTCACTATAAAAATATTTTTTATTCCTGTATAGAGTAAAATTCCAATGAATCAAAATAAACATAAACACAACAATAGACGTTATGCAAACTTATAAAGAAATATTAATATTTATTTGTTATAGTTCATATAAGCACAGCTGTGAATATCTTATGCTTTACTAGTAAATCAGCAAAAATTAAGATATTTCACTCACTTTCAACAATAACTATTCATCTCAAACTTGCCATATATACATAAAAAATCACTGCTATCTAATCAAATCAAAAAACTTAAAAATTAAAACTAAAAACTGAATGATCAAAACTAAAAAGTAAAAATTAAAGCTAAAAAGTTAAAAGTTAAAAGTAAAAATCATAAAAGCGAGCAAGCAAGCAAGTTTATTCTTCACCCTTCTTCTCTTCTTTATTTTAATCCCTTCCAGGAGGGCATTGGCAATAATCTCAAGCTGCTGATTGATCTCAGAGGCCTTGTATTTGTGCTTGGCTGCACCCTGGATGGTCTTGGTGAAGAGCAAGGACTTGTTGGTGGGCTTAGTGGGGGAGGCAGTTTGCAAGATCCCTGAGCTTGGAGATAGTCTTTTCCTGCACATGTTGGAGGAGGGAAAAGAACTTGTTAAAATTTGGCTGTAGCTCAAAGTTAGCCTTGAGGTGTTTGTGATAAGCCTCTAGTGCTGAGGTGGTCTTGAGCTCCTTGTTGATGATTGCCCGGTACATGTTCCAACTGGCCTTTGCGCGGGTCTTACCTTGCCTCTGAGTGATGGCTCTCCCAATCCACTGGGGCTCAAAGTACTCAAGAAAAGGGTTGAACTCCGGATGCTTTGCTATGTAGGGATCATTTGAGAGAACCTTGAACCCCTGCACAGTGTGCTCTGGCTTTAAAAAAGCCAAGGCATTAAATTGTGCAAGCACAAATTTGCAGGTGTCCAAAGTGTCTCTCCGGCTCAACCTACTTAGCTTGGCATGGGCCTGCACATTTCAAGCAACTGCTTGATAGAAGTAAAAGTGGCACCCCTGCACCTCCCCACTAAAGAGCTGTTCAAATGCATTGAGCTGAGTAGGCTTGAAGTCCATAATACATATGTGAGGCCCAGAGCTCTCAACTTTACCTTTTCCTCCAAGTCCAGGGTGGCCTAATCTTTGTCAGTGTCAGGAGAGTTGGCGCAGGAGTGGGAAGGGGTCTTCTTGGCATTGTTGGCATCAGGGGGAAGGAGTTAAAGCTCTTGGCAGAGGATGGCAAAAGCGCGGGTGTAGATAGCCTCAGTGGTCCCAGGAAGAAGGAAGTACACAGGTGGAATTACCTGGATGTCTATCTGGGCATGGATCATCCAGAGCTGGTAGAATATTTAGGGGCAAGTGGCAAAGGTACCATCAACTAGCCAGGTTGACGCCCTTTTCAACTCCATCAGGTTCTGCTGAGTTGAGTAGCAGATAATTGGCCCTTGAAGCCTGGCCCATTGCTGTGCAGGAGGAAGTGCTCCCCATTTGGAAGCTTCTTAAGCTCATGGGTGAGCATAAGCTCAGTGAGGACTTCAGAGGCCTTGAGAGGAGGGGGATTGGCAGCAATGTGTTTGTTGCTGATGAAATTAACCAACTGCTCTTGAGTTGTCACCAACTTGAGATTTTTTGGGATTTAAGTGCTACAAGGCCTTGATGGCCAAATTGGAAGCTCAGATATTGGCAGAGGTGGGAATTGCTTG
This sequence comes from Entomophthora muscae, assembly GCA_014839935.2. Lineage (NCBI taxonomy): Eukaryota > Fungi > Entomophthoromycota > Entomophthoromycetes > Entomophthorales > Entomophthoraceae > Entomophthora > Entomophthora muscae. The sequence continues at coordinate 308,594 of QTSX02007148.1, read as the reverse complement.
CAAAAAATACCACTTGAGCATCCTCATAATTAAATGTTTGGGGGCTCACATGTGTGCTCCCCCTTCTCAGCAGTAACCTGTTTCAAGCCCTTGGTGTTCAGGTGGCCCCTGCAAGTCTTATCCTCACAGACAAAGTGCTTGCTCTTGGTTTGGCGCTTTTGATTGTTACAATTAAAAATGTAGTTATCAGCAACGTAGCCAGGGCCACCCTTTATGGACATGATGATGAAGTAAAAGGGGAAGCACTTGGGGACTTTAAACTCTCCATCCACATTACAGATATCTTGGATGGTCAGTGGATCCTAAGCCATATGACCAGAAGCTTTGAACTTCTTGGAGTACTCCTCTGGATCATCTTGGGGATCAGATGAGGGAGGGGGGAAGAGCCATTGGGAGGGGGGAGGGGAAGGATTCTTTGAGGCCTGCTTGGATGCCTCCTTTTTCTTATCAGAAGAAGAGGTGGGCTCCTTGGCAGCCTTTTCTTTCTTGGTATGCCTCTCCTTGGTGGGCTCAGAGTTGGCCTCTGAGTGGTAAACGGAGTGGTTGATAAGATCACCATCATATTTATTGGGGGAGGAATTTTTGGGGAATATAAGTGGATGTGGAAGATGAGGGTGGAGGGGGGAGGAGTAGGAGGAGATGGAGTGGGAGGAGATAGGGTTGGAGACTTTGCCTTTCAGGCTTCTTGGCACACTTGGGAGTGGAGGCAGTTTCTTTAGAGCCCTTGGAGGCTTGGAGCTTGGGCTGTTTTCTTGATTTTGATGATCTTGGCTAAAGAAAAGCTTAGTTTTGTAAATAAAATAATTGAGAAGATATATCAAACACAAAGAGGTAAAGCAAAGCAAAATACAGTAGTTTTAAAAGCTATGGCAACAACCAAAAATACTTCAGATTTAAATGAAATGATTTCATATTTAAACAAAATCCAACTCTCAGGTTAAAATATACACTCTGTTAACAGGGTTTATTGGTGTTAATGGGCAAAATGAGTCAACACAGCAACAAAGGGCTCACACGCAAAGAAAAACCATTCAAAATACAATCTGAAATACATTGATTCACAAACAAAATGGTGTGAGTTGACTTTTGGTGTACATATGGGTCATTATTTTAGGGATTAGGCCATTTTCTAATGCACATGCTGCTCAAGTCACAGCATAACACAGTTCGATTTTGAAAAAGTAACTAATTACATATTTTATATTTAAAACATTAATAACTCAATAAAAAATTAATATTTTTTCACACTGTAAACTATCAAAATGATGCTAAGAATCTTATCTTTCTATTGGTGGAAAGATTTTAATATGTATAATATGCTCAATATTAAAGCAAAAGTAATTTAAAAGAGTATAATACAGATTTTATTATATGATTATATCTAATGATATAAAGTAGATCACTTCAAAGCTAATAAATACTCTTTTTTTAATATGCAACAGCTTTTTTTATTTGACTAAATTAAAGATAAGATTAAGAGCTTTATTTTTGCATTTATTTTATTTAAAAAGCTCAATTATTTAGGATTTTATGATAGTTTGAAGTTAGGGTGTTTTTATCACTGTTTAGATTGATTTTAAGGTTCAAGTGAGCTTCGAACCTCAAATTAAGCATTCTTTAAATGTAATTCTTTAATATTTTATCATTTTAAAAATATGCAGAAGAGTTAAAATTAACTGAATACATCATTTTAATTGATTTGCATTGATTACAAAGAGGATATGATGTAATAATAATATTTAGCTGCTTCACATGCATCACTTGTGCATGAAAACTGGGTATTTAATCAATTCTGCAAACATAAATTCAAGTTCAAACTATAATAAAAGCTATCACACCATTTCTTTCAGAATGGTGTCATTTAGCTTGGTATATAAGAGCTAAAGCACCACAAAGCTTCTAATCCAAAAGACCCCATTCAAAGGCCACATTCTGATCATAACTACTCCAACATTAAGGCGCACTTCAGAGATCTGACCTAATTACAGATTCAAAATACTACCATGTCCTCAGTTAAATTTACTTCTGCCATGCTACCCTTTTTTTCCTTGGGAGCTTCAACAAAAAGAGAGAGAATTGTAATGTTAAAAAAGGCATTCCTCTTTATTGCTGGTGATGATCTTGATAATTTCATCAAGCACTTCCTTACTTAAAAATGAATTTGGGAAAGCTCAGTTTCTGCCAACTATTCAAATTCAAAAAGACAATGAGTTCATTGAAAACTTAAAGGATCTCATGAAATCTTCTCCCCAAAAAGATCTCCCAGCCTTGCAATCTCTGGTTACTTCCAGTTACTCTTTAAAAGAGCTTAATGATATGGGTTTTAATATAACCAAAAGTGAGTTTGAATACTCAAGAAAAATAAATAAAAATAAAAATGTAAGTTTAAACAAAAAAAGCCAAAAAATAATAACTATTCATTAAAAAAAGAAATAACTAAAAAAATAATTAAAAATTGCTGGAAAATTCTTTTGAAACAAGCCAGTTTACAAAAAAAGTGCCTGAAAAAATTTATAAAGATATAGAAAAAGAGATGAGTAATTACTCAGCTGAAATTAAATACTCTCTGCTTAAAACAAAAAAGAAATATATGAAAATATGAAAATAAAAAATGAAATTTTGGTTTCAATTTCTACTTACTATAAATTAATCCCTAAAAATATAATAAAAAGTAAAAAACAAACTGATATGTGCAATATTTGTAATTTAAAAAATTTGCTAGAAAAAAAGAAGGAAGAATGTGAAAGTAAAAACTTGCCATTACCAGAATCTATAGACAATGACTTAAAGACTATTAATCAGCACCAAGACTTTTATGTTCATCAAAATTGTGAATATAAAAAAGATATTAATGGATTAGATGATGAGTCTTGTGTTGTAGTTATAGATTATAAAGAAAACTTAAAGGTTGGAGGTGGTCCAAGTGAGACCAATAATTGTTTTTATTCAAAAAAACCAATCTCATTATTAGGGTTTGCATTAGTTTTTAAGAAAAACAATAAAAATAAATATGAATATCATGATTTTTTGTCTCAAATATTATCACATGATTCTTTATTTTCAGGTGAGTGTTTTATAAAAATTCTTAAATTAGATAGATTTAAAAAAATAAAAAATATAAAAGTATGGACTGATAATGGAAATCATTTTAGATCATATGAATTTTTATATTACTTATTTAAAGAGGCACCTAAATATATTAAGGGTTCTATAAAATATAATTGTTTTGTGGAATGTCATGGAAAAAGCATTGTTGATGGTCACTTTGGTGTAATATCAAAAACATTAAAAGAGAAAGAAAATCATTTTTATATTAAGAATATAAATGATATTAAAAATATTTTTGAGCAAGAAGAAAAAAGAAAAGAGTTATATAAGTCAGCGCTATCAGGCTCAAATATTTCTCAAAAGTCATTCTTTTATATTTATAAGAGAAAAGTTAGGCCTATAAGGAAAGAGCACAAAGTTAAAAATCTGCACATTAATCTTTCATATTTGATGAAAAATGGGAAGTTGTATACTTCACCTTTAACATTTGAAAGTTTCTCAGAATATTCTGAGATAACTTATCATTTGAAATCATGTGATGATACCAGAGAAACAAAAATATCAGAAGATGCTAGTGGTGCACTAGGGCAAGTTCATGAAGTAAGGCAGTTTACTAGAGGGTGTATTTTAAATAGAGTTATCAGTCTTTCAAAAACAACAACATTTTTTTCTGAAACAAACTAAGAATATTTATGATGAGCCAAAGATAGGGTAATAGCATTTATAGCTTTGGGGCTGCTATTACTCTCCCATGCAACTCATCATAAATATTTTTGGTTTGTAGTTTGTAGTAGCACTTAAGCTATTTTCAGTAATACTATAAGTTGCAATTTTCAATTCTAAAATTGATGATATATTTTTAAAAAAAATCATCTAGGCCCAAGATTAATTAAAGTTTTGGAATTTGTTGATTGTATCTTAAGCTTTCTGAATGATTTGAATATGAATAATGTGATTAAGTTATAAAAGAATAAATCTGGTGCCTAGGCATAACAAGAAAAATAATGACCCATATGTTTACTATGTGAATTGGTGACAAAATACACCCAAGCAAGGTATATTAAAACTCAAACCAAAAACAAAACACAATAGCAACTCACTATGATAACAAAATCACTCAAATGTTGTGTGCAATGGATTGTAATCATGAATGATACCAAGGTATCTAAAATAAGACACAAGATCTGGAACATAAATTTAAAAAAATTGTGTTGGGTGTTTAAATTTGGCAGTAAAATCTAGGAAAATGGGTGGATTTTTTTTGAGTATTCTAAAATGGGCATTGTAAAACCATAAACAACTAATTAAGAAATAAAAAATCTATAATTGGGATATTGGGTGGGAAAAACTTTAATTAAATATCCATATTCAGATAAAAGAAAAAATTAAAATTAGGGAGTAACTTATTTTTGAAATTTATTTAATATTTTATTAAATTTTAAAATGGAAGGAACACAACAACAGAGTACCAATACACCCATTGTGCGCCGCGGTTGCAGTTACCCCCGCAGGTCAAAGAATAGAGTTAGTGCAACCCAAGTGCCTACTCAAGGGGGAGACAGGAGAGGAGAGTTCTATAGTGACGCTGCACTGACACAGCCGGTTCAAGGAGCACAAGCTGCTAGGGTGCAGAGCATAAACCCTCAGGTCCTAAAGCTGACCCGGAAGCCCACTAAGGCTACCTTCACCAAGAAAGTTAGAGATAAGGAGGTAGAACTTACTTTGTATGTGTTTGACGTTGTGTACCGGCAAGAGTCAGTCCCGTCAGTTATGCTGGAGAAGGTGAAGCCTGTACTTGATACTAGCTACAAGCCCTACATCAGTGATAGCAATCAGGAGTATGATAAGGAGCCTGAGTTCTATCAAACCAATGAGGGACAGCTGGTGTTAAAAAAGGTTGCAGCCTTCTATACCAAGGTACCTATGCCCTGTGTTATGCCCAATGCCAACAAGTCAATCCCCACCGCTAAAAAGCCCGCCCAGAAGCGCATCCCCGACATCAAACGCATCATCCTGCTTAAGCTAATGCGGGAATTGGGTGATTACAAGGTGGCTGCGGCCCTTGTTGGAGTGGATCCCAAGTACACCTCCAAGACCTTCAACAAGTTCATTAACACGGATTGAGTCCTTGCCGCAGATAAATCCATGCGCGTTTCCACCATGCTCACCAAGGAGCACAAATGGGCAATCTGCCAGTGGATCACCTGGGACTGCCATCTTGAACTGGCAAATATACAGGCCATGGTTAAATCTACTTTTGGTATTGAGGCCTCAATTCCCTTTTACTACCATCTGGTAAAGGGAATGCAATTTTCTTGGAAAAAGCTCGGAGTATCCCCCTACAACAGAAACAGCCCAGCCAATATTGACATCAGGAAAAACTACGCAGAGGCGTACACTGCCCTCAAAGCCAAGGGGACGGTAAAATTTTACTAAATTGGCAAATCAGCATTTGCCTTGTCTATGTGCAATGCATATGGCTATGTCCCCAAAGGCTCCAATGACGGGATAGCTTGGCGTGCTGCAGTCCACACCACAGCCTACTCAATGGTGGCTCTCCTTGATCCAAAGGGGGTTGAGCTTTATCAAATGATATTGGGTTCTCACAACAGCTGTACCTTCTTGTCATTCCTCCAATTGGTCCAGGAGCACCTGAGGTGCACAAGCCCTGGCTTCACCAATGTCATTGTGTTGGACAACGTTGGTCTCCACAAAGTGGCTGACATTCTTGAAGGATTTCCATCAATCAACACCAGCGTTGCAGTGGGCTCCCAGCAATTGGCCACGGCAAATTTACGCCTTCTCTTCCTCCCAGCCTATTTGCCTTTCCTAAATACCATTGAGGAAGTCTTTGGGTGGCTCAAACAAGTTGTCAAGCAAGGAACCCCAACTGGGACTGAGGACCTATTTAATTTGCTGCAGGCTGGGATCCACACCCTCCCAGCCAAGACCGTGGCCGAATTCTATGGCCACACTGATTTGTTCATCCTTGCGTGCCTATCCAAACAGCCAATTAATTAAAGGCTTAGTGTGTCCAATTTTTTTATATTCTCTAATTTACTATTCAAGATTTATTAATTATCATTTTATATTTAGATGTTTCCACGCCCGCAATCCCATTCAGAAGGACCATCAATAGATGTAAGTAATTTATTTATTTTATTATATATTATTTTATTATGCCATATGAGGTGATCCCAAACGCTTGATACTGGATTACACAAATAGATTTATACCACTTTTGTCAAATAAATATAAAATAGTATTAAAAAATTAAACATAAAATGTACAAGTTGGAATTTATTTTATAACGTATTATTTTATGCTTTTATGAAACCTGTTTCTGTGATATATTTTTCAAAAATGGTTTACTGAAATAAGAATTAGAAAACTTTATTATAATAAAAATAATATGAATTGTAATGAAATTTATTCAAAGAGAGAATTTATTGCAAACACCTGTAGTGAGTTCTCTGGTATGTACCCACCCCGCAATAGAGGTGGCGCACAATCTCCACCGCCACACTGTGGACAGTGGATACGCCCTTATCAAAAAACTCCCGCCTGCTGGTGAAGGGGAGTAGGGTTAGGTGCAAACTGAGGAGCAGCTTCTTGGGTGGGGCTGCAAACCCGTAAATCCCTGCCAGGACCAAGGCATCTTGTATCAAATGGTCCACCAAGTCATATACGTGGGGGAAACCTTCTTCCCGTCAAGTGCAAGCTGGGCCTTGTCAATCCCAAGAACAGCCCTGTTTTGGTCCTCTATGTTTGTGCCCATCCCAAAGTAGAAGATATACTCAATGTAAGCTAAGAGATGAAACCTTTGCTCAGCAAAGGCTTCAGTAAAATTGCAGAGCTTATTATAAACGGCACTGATCTTCTTATTATGCCTGGTCTTTGCAAAGGTAAGATCCATTGCCAAGGGGAGCCCTGTCTCATCTTCACTCCAGGCTAGCCCAAAGTCCACAAGGAGGATCTTAGTTTTCTTGACGGCTGTTGCATCTGCAACAGCCAATTTCCCCACCATGGCCCCAAAGTTGTCCAGAAGGTAAGATAGGGTATGCTCCAATGGGAAGCAGAAGCAAGCAGCCACATGAGCCTGGCCCATCTCTGGTACATTCTTGAATGGGAGCATCACCAGGACATCCCAAACAAGCTCAATAGAGTTTACACAGTAAACTCCACTTAGGAATACTGGGTCCAGACGGACCAGTTGGGCATCCTTGTAGGCAGTAACTGCCCACTTGGATGCCCCCTCAGCATGTGTAAGTTCTGCCAACGCCTCCTGCAACATTGGAAAGGACCTGTGGATACAGTCCTCCATCTTGCGCACAACAGGGGGAGACAGATACAATTGCTTTGCCACATGAGTGGCATAATTTGCATAAAAGGTGGCCAGGACAAAGGGGAACAGGACTTGGCAGAGTTTGCTGTCTACATTTTCTAGGAAAAAAGGTAAGTTTTTTGAAAATTTATTAATTTTGTTTTTCAGGCTACCTTCTTGTGTTTCTTCCTTGCCCGCAGCCTTGGCCAGCTTGGCCATTCTTGGCGCAAGAAGTTGAGCAGGCAATTCTGTGTCCTCTTTCCTGGCGCACTTGGCCAGCTTGAGATGGGCATACATTTCAGGGTCATCAACCCAGACAGACAGCGCAGAAAGATTGTATGCCTTAAATTGCAGGCCTTTAACCACAGTTTTTTGAATATTTAGTAAGCGCTCAATTGTCTTCTCTGGGGTGTCTGGTATTTTGGTCATAAGGGCCTTTGCAGACACCTTGTCTATTTTGTCCCCTTCAAGGACAGCAGACTTCACTTTGGCTTTGACCTTGCAGTTGATGTCCTTGATTTTGGCAATTGCCAAGTCAAGGTCTTTTAGCAGCTTCTCCAATTCTCTCATTGATTTTTTACTAACCTTTCCATATGTTTTTATAGCTTTTTCTCCAATAAATTCTGTATTATTTTGATACTGTTGCCTCTTTGTTTATTCCTTTTTGTTTCCCCATCTACTACATTATCCCATCTTTTTACCCATTTTGTATATGTTTTATGCTCATCTTGATATGTGTTGTTTGCTTTGTGTTGGCATTGTTTCCTTGAATACCATATTATTTTTGGTGCTTGACATAGCCCCTTGTGAAAATATTAACAACAATTTGATGATCAGCTAAATTTAAATTAGAAAATTATAGTGTTAACTGTTTTTAGATAAAGTTGTTACTGATCCAAATTCAAAATCTTAATGATAAAATTTAAGCCAATCAGGAGCCAAGTGATAAAGTGATTGTTTTGACATAAAGGATCATTCAATAATTCTTTGATGCATGTGCGCTAATTAATATGATTGGCTGGATGTTTTGCCATTGTACACCATTGCTGCTGTGGCAAGTTGTTGGTGGACTAGTGCTAACCCAGCAGCTGATTGGGCACTAGTCCATCAACAACTTGCCACAGCAGCAATGGCGTACAATGGCAAAATATCCAGCCAATCCTATTAATTAGCGCACATGCATCAAAGAATTATTGAATGACTTTTTATGTCACAACAATCACTTTATCACTTAGCTCCTGATTGGCTTAAAGTTTATCATTGAGGTTTTGAATTTGGATCAGTAACAACTTTATCTAAAAACAATTATCACTATAATTATCTAATTCAAATTTAGCTGATCACAAAATTGTTGTTAATATTTTCACAAGGGGCTATGTTTAAGTGCTAAAAATAACCGTGTTCTGGATCTAGATACATGACATAGTAAATATATGATTTTATACAAATAAGCTGAACATAAAAAATAAAACCAACTATAAACAAAGAGAACATGAACAATTGAAATTCAAAAAAAGATAATATAAATAGAAAATTTTTGGTGACAGGGGTTTATTGGGGCAGGGGAGAGTAATGCCTAAGAGGCAGAATAACGCGGGAAGGAAGACGTAGAGGCAGTGCTGGCCTGGGGGGTCTGGGATTGGGTGGGTTGGGCTTGCAGGTTAGGGGTGTTGGTGGCGGGGGTGGATGCAGGATTTTGCGTGATGGCTGCCATATAAAGCTTGTTGTATTCCTCATCAGTCATTTGCTGGATGGGCTGGTAAGTGGCAGTGGCCTGAGGTGGAAGGCACTTATCCTTACGTGATTGGTTGCCGATGTTCACATGGAAAACTATTTGCGCAAACAAGTCAGCCACCATCTGGCGGCCAAAGAGAAATTGTGATCAAGGACCCAAAGATAGAGGTTGTTGAAAGCCTGAGGGCGGCGCTCCCATAATGTGGATCCCATGTTGAAGAAGACAACATCAGCCAGATGGACGTCTGCATGGCTGGCGGGGTAGACTGAGGCCTGATGCCCGCGTCCCTGGATGGCCTCAAGGGCAGTGGAGCTACCCTCCATCTGGTGGCTCAAGAAAACCTGGTACTTGGAATTTGAGCCATCCCAGGAGTCAAGTAATCCATCAAGGATGTGGCTGTATGAGTAGCCATCAATGAAATCTGGGTTTGTCCAATAGTAGACAAAACGCTTGGCTGAAACAGTCAGAAATGCACCAATGAACGTCCCCTTCTTCCTTCTATTCTTGGCGGCGGCTTTTCCTTGCTCGCCAAAATAATCAAAAGCTATTGATAGCTTGCAATAGGAGATGAACATGACATCATCAGTTAGACTAGTCAGGCATTGGACCAGGGTTGATTTGATGGCGGTGTCATACAGGGAATCCTCAGCGCCATCTCATTGGTTGCCGGCAAAATTGATAAGAACCTGTATGGAAGCCACCTTCCCATACATCCAGAGCTGCACCATGCGCTTGGAGACCCATATGTTATGATGCGCAAGCTGCTTCCAGACCTGGGTCAAGGGAAGCTTGGAATCCCTCTGGAGGAGGTCAAGCATGATTGGGTATGCCTCAGATATTTGTGACTTGGGGGCCTTCTTGGGCTTCTTGGCCGTCCCAATCAGATTTCCCCTGTTCATCAGGTTGTTGAATTCCCGCATGACAGTAGCTTGGGTAAATTGCAACTGGGCAGCAATCTGTTCCCAGGACAGACCCTGTAGATTCAGTGCCACAATTTCCTGAAGAATTTGGGCAGTGATGATTTGTTGCTTGGGGCGCTGGGCGGGGGGAGATGAAGCCTGATTGGTTGTAGGGGGCAGGTTGGCTGATGGCAGGAAGTTGTTCCAAATCAAGGTTGTCATCCTGATTAGTTGGTTGGTGGGCAGCTTGTGCGGGGGTGGGTACAGGAGCAGGGGCAGAGCTAGATACTAAGTGACTCTCAAACAAGTCAAAGCCATAGGGATTGGTGGTCAGATACAGGTCAGCTTCCTTGTTACCCGCCTCAAAGGCTTGGGTGTAAACAGGTGCCTCCACGCTCTGATCCTTGCCTCCATTGAAGCTGGCTTGGCTGCTGCTGGCGCCATCAAAGATATTGCTAGTAAAAACCATTGTAAAAAACCTAAGATAAAATCACTAAAAGTAGAAATTTTAAAATTTAATGATTTATTTTTATTGTTATCTTGAATCCATATTTGGAAGGTTCTCAAAACCTTTTCATATAAATCTGGAGCCATGAATATGGATAAAATGCCTCTGTTCCTAAATTGGATAGTATTGATTGGCTGTTAAACTGTTATTTTTCTATTTTAGGCTGCTCATACTACACATCTTGTGTGAGTTCATTTTGTTTTGTGCTTGTGTAATCTTGCTTCTAGATTTCTCAAGTTTCATTTCATTTTAGTTCTTCTGTTGGTGCCTCATATGAATCTTGATTGGATTATAATATACTCCAGAACAGCATCCATCCATTTCACTTTGTTGTGTCAGTTCATTTTGTTTGTGGTTTGAACTACACCGCTTGATATTTGATATAATTTTGTATAATGGGCTAGTGAAATTTTGTTTTTTGTTTGACAGTCCATTTATTAACTGAAATTTTATAAATTAATTGAATCCTGAATCTTGCGCGACTTGGATTTTGTTTAAATATGAAATCATTTTGTTTAAATCTGAGGTATTTTTGGTTGTTGCAATAGCTTTTAAAACTACTTTATAAGTAAAATTGTGAAATAAAATCTTATTTATCAAGAAAAACATAAAAAAGTACAGTAGTTTTCAAATCTGTTGAGATAAACAAAAAATCTCAGTTTAAAAACAAATACAACTCAGTCTAAAAACAAAATTAAAGTATATCCAAATCTATTATAATTTAATATAAAATCATTAATTTTTTATTTTGTTTTTAGACTAAGTTGTATACATTTTTAGACTGATATTTTAATTTTATCTCAACAGGTTTGAAAACTACTATAAATAGAAGCAAAATAGAAACTCAAAGTATAAATCTAAAGTGGTAAACATAGAAAATAAGCATTATTTAGCAAAGTATGCAGTAGCTTTAAAAGCTATGGCAACAATCAAAAATACCTCAGATTTAAACAAAATGATTTCAGATTTGAACAAAATACAACTATCAGGTTAAAATATACACTCTATTAACAGGGTTTTTGGTGGTAATGGGTGAAATGAGTCAACACAGCAAAGAAGTGCTCATGCATAAAGCAAAACTATCCAAAATAAAATCCAAAAATGCATTGATTCACAAAAAATGGTGTGAGTTGACTTTTGGTATAAATATATTTACTATGTGAATTGGTGACAAAATACACCAAAGCAAAGTGAGTCAAAACTAATCCAAAAAAAATACAATAGCAACTCACTATGTAAACAAAAAACTCAATCAGTGTGTGCAATGAATTGTAATCAAGAATGATACAAGGTATCTAAAATAAGACATGAGATCTGAAACAAAAATTTTAAAAATATTTTGTTGGGTGCTTAATTTGGCGTAAAATATGGGAAATGGGTGGAAATTATTTTGGGTATTTTAAAATGGGTGTGGTAAAACCAAAAACAACTAACTAAGATAATTTTTTTATAATTGGGATATTGGGTGGGAAAAACTTCAATTAAATATCCATATTCAGATTAAGAAAAAACTAAAATTAGGGAGTAACTTAATTGAAATTTATTTAATATTTTATTAAATTCTTATCAAAACAGCAGGCTTGACCCACCAGCAAGGTTCTGAGCAAGCGGGTTTGTGACCCGCAATCCAATTACCTGGCCACTTGAAGCCAGACTAGGAAGTCAACTCAAATTGCCAAATCCAACAACATGAACAAATGATGATCCCTTATGATGGATACCTCGTTTTGGCGCTTGACTCATTACCAGGATCAAGTCACCCCCTTCACCATCCAACCATGTGATCAACACAATCATGTTCCTGGTATTCTTGATTCACAATAACTATATAATCACTATCTCTCAATAAAGATTATTATCTAGTTTCTAAAAAATTTCCCCCTTGTAACTCTGCTAAAATAGCACAGTTACAACACATTCAATCTGCAACACTAGTCCTTCTCTGTAGAAAGATATTGCGGACTCTCCCTCTACTCCCATGGTAATGGTGTTGTCTCCTGGGCCTGCATGGCCCCCCCTTCCAGCTTTTTGCTCAATTATGAGCAAGCTTGCACTACTGCATGCTCCCTCCTCCATACAGGCACCATGGCAATGAACACTATTCCTGGTCTCTGTCCTGGCTTTGCCTTCAAAGATCTGTATTCCTTCCTCTTGGACTTTGGTCTCCCCCCACTCTAATGGAGTTCATGGAGACTATTGGCATGCTGGTCAACCAACTCATCCAACCCTCTTTAGTTTATCACCAGTTGGTGTTAGAATCAAAGAACCAACTTTTGACTGCTGTAGCCACAGCTGTCTCTAATAACCATGCGCAAAACATGACCTATCAAGAATGGTCCCATAGCCTCTTTGCTTGTATTTCAGATAATCAGCGCAACTTGCTGGCTTCACAAAAGTACTTAACCTTGTCTCTGAACTCTCTTTGCTCCTTGCTTCCTGGGTATATCAAGGATTGGCTGTGCAAACTAGATGACCACTAAGCTACCTGGCACAGGCAGATAGAAGCAACTCTCCTAAAGTATTGTCAAGATTTTATGACCTTAGTTAACAAGCTCAACCAATTTTTGGAGCATATCAATTCACAACTTGAGTTGGTTGGGACTCACGTCAATACTTGGGGCCAACATCTGCACCAGCAATATGGTTTGGATAAGGCTGCTCTAGGAAAAACTCTGTCTCAGGCTCAAAACTACGTTTTCTATAGAGTAGCTTCAATTGACATGACTCCCCCACTCCTTCTGTTGAGGCCCTGTCTGCCTTTGAAGCTAAGGTATGGGAAGCCATAAGCTGAACTCAAAGCCACTATAAAACGCCAAGCCTCTGTTCCAAACCCTCCACCTGTAGAACCTATTCCTGATCCTTGCATTGCCTCACTGACAGACCAAGTAGCCACTTTGCAAGGTGAGATTGAGTCTTTGAGACAGTGTCTTTCAAACCTGATGATTTGTCCTATGACTCTGATGGAAAGAGAGAGGCAGAGGTCACTGATACCCATGCCTATACTGATCATGGATGTTTCCCTAGTTTGGAAGGTCAACCCTGTGTCAACTGTGCTCTTGCATTTGGATCATTTAGCAGCAGTGACAAATTACGTTGCAGATAGGCAAGATGCTCTGGAACGTGAGGTGCAGAACCTCACTTGCTTAACAGGAACAATAAATGAGCAGGTTACCCCTTTGACTGCTCAGGCAACCTCCCTGGCCACTTGTGTCAATGGGATTGCAGGAAAATTGGCTGTTCAACAGATAAAAGTTGATGAATTTGGATTTGTTTCCATAACTGCCAGGGGCATTGGCAGGAAGAATAGCTCTACTCTAGACACCTTAGAAGAAAGCCTACAACTCTTATGGGCTAGACAACATGCTGCAGAATCTGAGTTTGAAGGAAACCCCCATATTAATGTTCTTAATCAGGGTGATAACAGTCAGTCCACCTTGTTGTCTATTGACCCCAACTATAAGCCTTCCTTCAAAAAAATATTTGACCCTAAAACCTCTATCATTGCTAACTTTCTGAAAATCTACAAAACTGCAATGTGTAGGTCTACTGATGAGCTTAAGAAGGAGCATATTATTACCTGTCTGCATCCTACTTGCCAAGAAGTTGTGGTCCCCAAACTCCCACCATTGTCACTTGGGAGGATATGAAACTCCTCCTTATTGAGGAATTTGGAGGGGATATTAGCCTGGAGGTAAAGAAAGATGTGTTTATTCACATTGCCTTTAAGCCCAAAGAAAACCTGGCTGAGTTTTCTGACTGCTTCTATATCAAAGGACAACAGTTGATTATCAGTTGTCAATTAACTCCCTGAGAAGCTTACACAGCATGTTAAAATGCTTTGAAGGTGAACCTGCTCCTATGCCTGCACTTTAAGGCACACAACACTTCTCTTACTTCCATGAAGAGTATTAAGACCCTCTTGCAGGACATGTATTTGACCCATGGGGTTACTGTGGTTTGTGAGAATAAAGCCAGAAAGTCTGGGATCACCTCCCATACTCTGTGCATTATGACTCTTGGTTCAAGTGGACAGCCTAAGAGACAAGGATATAACAACTGTGGTCAAATAGGGCACCATTTGCATACCTACACCAATCCTTGGATAGAAGGTTGCAATCCAAAGGAGCAGGCAGGAAAAGAGAGGCCAGCTTAGAGGCAGAGAAACTCTCTGCTGACCAATCTCCCCTGTCTCCTCCTGATCCTCCCTTCTAACAAGGAATCTCCCCCTTTAACTGGCCCAAATATTTTTCGCTTGTTTCACAATATTTCTAGTGATTCTGAACCTGAAGACTCTGACTGCAATGAATCAGATAGTTATGGCTACTCTGTGTTGGCTGTCCCTGAAACTGTTTCAGTCCTTTACAAGATTTGGTCAGGAAACACCACAACTTTGACTTGCTCACCTTTGACTGAAGCCAATGCCATGGTGGCTTGTCCTTACCTGGCCCAGGAACATTGACCTCCTGTCCTGGTAGACTATTCTGAAGAAGCTGCTGATCTAGCTGAAGCTCTCTTCCAGAATGTGACTGTATCTCTCCCATTGCAGACTGTGTATAAGTAAATTCCTGCCTTAAGATGCATGTTAGACAAATGGGAGAAAGAGCTAGAAGCAGCACAGAACGTGTTGGCTGTCTTTCCCCCCTTTGGGAAAGATACTACCTGTGTGGAAGTGTTGATTCAAAAGGTTAAAATCAAGGCAATTCTGGACATGGGTTCCCCAGTCAACATGGTATCATCCAAGCTAATGAAGAAGCCTAAGCTGGCTCCTGACCTCAATTACACTCAATAATATGGTACTGATGGCATGGCTCAGACTTGTGCTATTAGTGCCTACTCAGCCCTGCCCAGGAGGTCTGAAAAACTCCTCATTGCATCCCCTGCTGTCTCCCTAGAGAACAAAAGCTATTATCTCCTGGTTGGTACACAATTCCTTCAAGAATATAATGGAATTTTAAAACTTCAAGACAGATACCTATTGCTCTTAGGATATGAGGTCCCTTTAATTTTTGAAGAGCCTCTGCGTCTCCCAGGACAAACACCTTAAGACTTGTGTGCTTGAGTATCCCACAGGTATCTTCTTGCTCAAGTACAGGACTCATTCCTCCAATATTTGTTCCCCTCCTCATTCCTGCCCCGCAGAAGAAGGTGTGCCTCTTCTTGCCCCTGCAGCTGTCACCATCTCTCCAGGCTCCCAAGTGATTATAGATTCCCAGATATCTTACAAACTACCTGAAAAATCATTCTTAAAGCTATACACTCCTGATTCTCTAAGCTTCAAGGAGCCTCAATTATGCCCAGGGATCTTGGATTGGATTCATAAAAAGCCTGTACAGCTGTTGCTAGCCAACCTGACCGCTTTGCCTATGCAGGTGTCTAGGGGCCAAGTTGTGGGGCATGGACGCATATTAAGAGCAGAGCAAATGGTGTCCCTCTACCCTTTTGGAGCCTTCAGCAACTTTAATCTACCAGAAGAAGACCCTCAGGTTCTCTCCCTGTTCACTGCAACTGTCACCCATCCAACAAAAAGATTTACTAAAACTGCTTGGCAAGTTTAACAATATCTTTGCCTCTGGACCTACAGACTATGGCCTAGCCAAAGAAGTCATCCACCAGAGTGATACAGGTGATATGCTGCCTTTCTGTGCTAAGCCTTACTGCTGCAGTAGGGTAGAGGATGCCCAGGTTTCTAAGGAGCTTAAACAACTCTTGGATGCTTGACTCTTGGCTCCCTCTCAGAGCCCTTAGCCCTCCCCCTTATTGATCCTTAGGAAGAAGGATGGAGGTCGCTGTATTGTGATGGACTATTGTTGCCTGAAATTGCTCACAAAAAAGAGACTCATACCCTTTGCCCAGGATTGATGATGCCCTTAGACAATTGAGAGGCTCAAAATTCTTCTCTGCTATGGATTTGGCATCAGGATACTGGCAGGTTGACTTGTCTCTAGAATACCGGGAAAAGGCTGTGCTTATCACCTCAGAAGGTCTCTACAAACCCACTTGAATGCCCCAAGGACTCTGTAATGCCCCTGCTACATTCCAACGGGCTATGGATTCTATTCTATGAGGTCTGAAGCTCTCCTGTATCCTTGTATATCTTTGTCAGGGATCCAGTCTTGGGCAGCCGGCCTGTTGTTTCCAGGGGTGACCTGGGCTGGGTTTTTTGCAGGAAATGCCCACCACAAGAGGGGAGCTAACTTAAAAAGATATGAGACAGACTTTCCCACCCAGGACCATGGACCAGCGGCCAGGATTATAGTGTCAATCACCCCTGTGAGGGTGATGTACACAATAAACAGTTTCTGGTAGGGTTGGTTGGGAGGTTGGGTGAGGAAGCAGGCATAGATTTTGGGGTCATAGGTGATTCCATGGGCAGGTTGTAAGCAGGGAGATAGTTGAATTTCCCTCTGAACAACTTGGGTGTTGAAAATATCCATAGGCCTTGTCAGTTGTATCTAACTGCAGATTGTATGCGGGCCAAAGGTTTGAGTTTTAGTATCTTTTCTGGGGTGTAGTCCTTGTATTCAGATTTCAGAGGGTAGTCAGTAAAATGGACGGGTCCAAAGGGTACACTAGGAGGACAGAAAACTGTGGGTAGTGGGGGGCGGGCCAGGAGATCTTGAACTGAATTGGTAGATAGCAAATACAAAATAAGGCAATAGCTGAGTGAGCCAAAATAACATAACTTTTATTCAAAAATGGCAATAAGTTTGGAGTGTGGGGTCCTTTGGTCTATATAGCACCCCACCTCCAAACTTAATATTTTCCATGGGGGGTTCATCAGGGCATTGGGAAAGGCAGGCCTGGGGGAACTGGGTGCTTGGGTCCAAAGGCAGCAAAATGGCACTTGGCCTGGGAGTTCTTTTGTTGGTCAAGAATCTCAATTTGGCTACCTGGTTAACTTGCCTTATAGTTGTGGTCTTGGGGTTGGGCAGCGGGACTGTGCCTCTTCCTGGGGACAGCTCTTGATTAGCCACTGATGTAGACTTCAAATTCATGAAGCTAATAATTGCCGCTTCAGTACCTCCATAAGGCGCTATGATTAGTCTTCCATTTGGTGCAATGATTTCCTTGGTTTGGCCTGTTTCACTGCACAGGCCAACATTCTTGGTATCAGCTTGCAGGGGCTCAATCTCAGGAAGATGTGAGCAGGCAGGCTCTTGGTCCATGGGGCCAGCGGCCTGCAGGAATTTGGGTTCAGGGTTTAAATCTTGCCCTTGGGCCCAGGTTTTGAGGGGTGACAAATTGTCAATCCTAAATCTTGATGATATCACTGTGTTCAGCTCCACCTTCACTGAGCATTTGGACCATCTCAAGTCTTTTTTTCTCAAGATTCAAGAAGCTGGCTTGAAACTTAAACCCTCCAAGTGCTCCTTCTTTAAAGAAAAACTTGAATTCCTGGGTCATGAGGTCACCCAAAACTGGAATCCACCCCATGAATAATAAGGTAGAAGCCATTTACAAGATGCTACCTCCCACAAATCTATGGGAGGTCTAAGTATTTCTTGGTATGATGGGCTACTAATGACAGTTCATACCTGACTTTGCTGAATTGGGTGAACCCCTTGTCCAGCTCCTTTGCAATGTCCCCTTTGAGTGGACTGACAGTCAGATGCAATTGTTCAAAGTGCTGAAAGCCAAGCTCAGAGAGGCTCTTATCCTAATCTACCCTGATTATGATAAAGAGTTCATCTTGTATACTGATGCTAGTTGAGTAGCTGTGGGTGCCATATTAGCCCAGCTTGACAATAAAGGTGTGGATTGACCTGTAGCCTACTCTTCATGGGTCCTCAAAAAACACAAGAAGAACTACAGCTTCACTGAAAAGGAATGTCTGGTGGTTCTGCATGCTGTAAAACAGTTCAGGCACTACATCTATGGGACCATCTTAATGGTGTTCACAGATCACTCCTCCCTCAAATGGCTGCAACAACTAAAGGAACCTGAAGGTCAATTAGCACATTGGGCCCTGCGTCTGCAAGGATACAAGTTCACTGTGGTGCATTGTCCTGGTGCAAAACATCAGAACGCTGATGGTTTTTCAAGGATGCCTATACTAGCTATCCACCCTGCAGACGCTGATTGCCTATAAAAATTAATAGGGTACCCTGACTCCTGGACTACTGAGCCAGAAGACATTTGACTGGCTCTATAAACCCTATCTAAGGACACTTTGATTTAAGATAGACATTGTTGACTTTCTTGAAGAGTTCTCTATCTACCCTATGTTTTCCCTAGCATGAGGATAGCCATTATCCTCCAAGCTCACATTGACACTGGGCATGGGGGCATAGCAAAAACTCATGAATGGCTATGTAAGAACTTCTGCTGGGAGAACATGTGGCTTCTAATCCCTGATGTTCTTGCCTCCTGTCGTTTGTGCCAGCTCCAACTCCCTTGTCCTTCCCAACATCAGTTCAAACCCATTCCTCCTAAACATGCCTTCCACACTTTGAGTATTGATGCTGTTGGGCCTCTCCCTTGTTCTAGGTCTGGATGCCAATTTATCTTAGTAGCAGTAGACCGTTTTAGCAAATGGGTTGAAGACAGAGCTACAAAAGATATAACTGCTAAGACCACTACTAATTTCTTGCTGCAAGATATCTTCTATTGACATGGATTCCCTCAAGTCCTGATTTCTGACAATGGCACCAACTTTAATGCTTGCCTCATCACAATCATTGTCAAAGCTATGGGTATCCACCAATCTTTCTCTGCGCTGTATAACCCCTCAACTAATGGAACTGTTGAACATGCCAATTCCTCCCTGGTGTTCATAATGAGGAAACTAACACTCTCTGATGCCGCCAATTGGGATATGTTCCTCCCTGCTGCCCTCTTTGCTTACCAACTTAGCAGGCACCAAGTGACTGGCCAATCTCCTTTTTCCATTCTGTATGGGCTTGAAGCCACAACCCCTTCAATATTGGGACCCCCACTGATTGAAGTTGATGTGTCTACAAATCCTGAAACTTATATCAAAGACTTGACTAATTGTATCATTGACTTTCAGGCAACGGCATATTCAACTGTGTATAAGGTCAAGACTTTAGAGCTCTCCCCATCCAATGCTTCTAGAGCCCCCCTCCCTGAGTATCAAGTAGGCAACCTGGTTCTCCATTAACAGAATTGTACAGGAGGTAGAGCCCATAAGCTAGACTCCCTCTGGGTTAGGCCTGTGAAGTCACCTTCAAGAAGAGTGTAGAGTATACTGTGAAGCTGCTGTCCTCTGAACGTCCTTTTGCCCAAGTCCATTCCAAATCCCTCCGCAAATATTTAACTCCCTGTGTCTAATCTTGAGGGGGGAGGTGTCAGAAATTGTGCCGTTGATGCTATTTTGATATGGCCTTTGAATAATGATATATGCAAAGATTTGATTGGTTTTGCTTTCAACTTTGGGAATTCCCCGCTTTCCGTAAATGGGTCTGATTCACTATCCACCCATTTCAAGATTACTGTACCTGCCCTTTTCTGATCCTGGTATGACCTCACCCCAACATGACCCCCTCTGCCACTCTGTCTACCTAATGAGTGATCATCAACCCTTGTCTACTATTTAAGTAGAATCATTTCTCCTAATAAAGACAAGTTTATCCACATTTGTGTTGGCTTTAATATTCTTCAATATTTTTCCTTTCCTTTTTGCCAAAAGGAAGTCCTCATCTTGTATTCCAGGAAATTAAGGTACATGGTCTTAATTTTGCCCTGAAGGCTAACCCAAGGCTAGCTTTGAACCTTAAATCTTTTGTTATAAATATTTCCTGTCATGTCCTCCTGGATGTTGTCCCCAGGAGCCAAACACTATAACACCAGTGGGATATTCTAAAGCACATGTCTTGATGCGCTTCCCGGGAATTTTGACAGGGTCCTTAAAGATTAAAGGGAATTCATACCATAAAATAGAGAGATATCCGTCTTTTAAGTTGATGATCCCATTGTACTCCCTAAGGAATTGGGTACCAACTAGAAGATCATAACTCTCATTCTCCAGGACCACAGCAGGCGCAGCTAGGGGAAGCTTGCCAAACCGCATGGGGAGAGAAGAATATGCCCATATGGCTTGAGCCATAGATAGCCCAGCTGTACCATACAACTGATGATAATTAAGGTTGGTGGTAAGCTTGAGCTTCTTGAAAAGCTTGGAGGAGACAACATTTACAGGAGAGCCAGTATCCAAGATGGCCTGGAATTTCACCTTCTGGATGGATATTTCTACACAAGTGGTAGTATGACTAAAGGGTGGAAGGACAGCCAGGATGTCTTGAGCTTCTGAAAGCTCTTTTTTCCACTTTTCAATCTTGCACTTCAAGCTGGGAAACTCCTTATAGACAGTTTGGAGAGGAAGCAAAACTGACACATTCTTGAATGCAGCGTCAGCAACTTCAGCTGCTTCTTTGGATGACTTTACTAGCACAGGAAACCTCTTTGCTTGTGCAAGGTATGGTAAAAGACGACTTCTTTTGCCTAAGGAAATGGCATAGCAGTTGTTGCAGTCTTTCCTGAGTGTAACTTATAGCAAGCTTCAATGGTTTTGGGGACAGCAAGAACTGAATACCCATAAGCGTCAGGGTCATCAATATCAGAATCATCCAAGTAAGAGTCATAAGAGATATCATGAAACAACAGCAGGATGGGAGGAGCCTTAGTATCAGCAGGCTTGGAGTTGGTTATGGGGGGAGGGATTGAAGGAGAATGGGAAGAATTGTCAACCAAGAGTGTCTCTGCCTCTAGGTTGACTTTTCTTTTCCTGCTTGCTCCTTAGGATTGGCTCCTTAAACCCAAGTATTGGTGAAGACTCAAGAATGGTGACTTATCTGGTCACAGTTATGACAACCTTGATGTCTATGAGGATTTTGTGCATTAATTAGAAGGATGTGGGGGCCACAGGAAGACAAACCAGAATTAGAGGCAGCACAATTCTTCCAAACAACCGCTCCAGAGTGAGTAAGGTGCATATCCTGCAACAACGTTTTCATGCTCTTTATGGAGGAAATTATAGCCTTATGGGCTTTGAAATGGAGGCACAGAAGCTGGTTACCCTTGAAGGCTTGAGCGCAAGCCATGTAGGCTTCATGGGCTGTCAATTGTCTGCTTGTTATCAGTTGCTGTCCTTCCATTTAGAATCTGTCTGCAAATTCAGATAGAGTCTCCTTAGGTTTGAAAGCAATGTGCATGAAGGTGTCCTTCTTCACTTACAAGCTAAGGTCACCACCAAATTTTTCAATCAGAAGATGCTTCATATCTTCCCAAGTCTTGATGGTGGGCAGCTCAGGCACCACCACCTCTTGGAAGGTCAGGGTGTAGACAGGTTAAAATGTGCTCCTTATTAACCTTATCTAAGGCTCTTTTCATGGAAGTTTCATAGATAGTTAGGAAAGCTGCAATGGTCAAGGTTTTGGGGTTAAAGACTTTCTTAAAGGTAGGCTTGAAGTGTGCTTCTGGAGTTGGACCACCATTGTTGCTATTGAGTACATTTATGCGTGGGGAGAATTCTGCTTCTGACTTTGTGAGGGGGCTGCCTGGCCCACAGCTGGTAAACACTTTCTTCAAGGGTAGTCAGGGTCTCAACAGTGCAGGCACCTGTATCATTAGCTAGAGTGGTCTGTTGCTCAGTAATATCCAGGCATGTTGGCTATGGGTTGTTACCACTGTGGAGAGCTGAGCTAGTTGAAAAGTGAGGGATGGCCCCACTAAGAGGCAAAGGGTAAACCTGTTGTTTAGTGAGCCAATCAACTCACTCATTTCTTTTAGTCTCTGTCTAGCTTGGCATGGTCTTGTTTCAAATGTTCCACCTTGTTAGCTAGGGCAATCAACTCCCTAGCACATTGGATTCAAGGGGCTCCTGATAATCCAGGGCAGCAGCCATCTTCATCAATAACTTCAACTGGACTAGCAGCAGTTGCCACCATTTTTCGTAGGGCAGCAAGTTCTTGCTGTATCTCAGCAACTTGAGTTGTCAAAGCAAGCACCTGCAGATCAGGTTGAGGGACTTCAGTAGGGCGTCCTTGAATTCAGGTAGACACTTGTAGCTCTTGAATGGCATCTCATAGTCTCTGCTCTCTATCAACCAAATCATCAGATGGGGGGAAGGCGGAGCATGCAGCTTGGGTATAGATAATTCATTTATTTGATTCTGGAACTTGGCAATAGTGGTAGCAGTGACAATCCTTTCTTGATTGAATTCCTTACTGAGCTCACAAAGGCCTTTAGCAGCAAGTTCTGCTACCTGTTGCAGTTTCTCAAAGGAATAAGTGCTGAACGCATTGAGCTGTTGTACAAGTTGTTTGAAATTGGTGAGATAGGTGTTCAAGGTGGAATCTACTTGAGTTTTCCAGGGCTGTTCTAGCTGGTGAAACTCATGTAGACACTCCCTGATGTATTGGGGATGGACTGGCGCATTTTCTCAATGGAAGTAACCAAGAGGGTTTGGGAGGTGACAGAGTTGCGTTGATTGTCTGATACCAAGGAAAACAGGGAGTGAATCCACTGTTGGTAGGCCACAAACTGGTCTCAGTGATGAGTAACGGCTGCTAGTAGAGAAGAAAGCTCCTGAACATGGAGCCCTAACACCATTTGATAGTGGGCTAAGGCAGGTTGTACAAAGGATGGCAGTAGGTGTTCAGAGGAACCAGCCACTGAGAGGAGGTGTTGTGGAAATTGAGGAGCCACAATCAACTTGTAGTATTCCGCCCAAGTGAACTGTAACTGGAGGCAAGGGATGGCTCCTTCAAAGGCTATCCCAAGGGCTACTGCCATGACTTGCTCTAAGTCAGGGGTGCTAATGGGGTAAGCAACTAGGCAGGGACCATTCCCAAGGTTCAGCACAGTACAGACAATAGGTGGGTCTGTGATGTCTTCTTCAATAGGAGGACTGGTAGTTTTGGGTGAAGTTGGCTCTTGTATAGGAGGAGGCAAAGGACCTGAAAATGTGGATGCAAAAGGGATAACCAAGGGGCTTATAGCCCCTGTAGTGAGCACCATTTTTGTTGTGTTCTGAGGTGTGGCACAGATACACAACAGGAATCCTAACCTTAGGATTGGATTTGTACTAAGTCTCAGTTAGATGGCAGGGAAGGCTATGTGATTACCTTGTGGCCCTGGATGAATAATCTCTACTAGTTGTGGCTAGAGAGAGGCGCCAAAGTACTGGAAGAAACAAAAGCAAAAATTTGAATATAACTTAATTTCTATTGGTGAATATGAAATGTAATATATCGTGGTTTATAGCTTTACCACAAAACAGTACATGGATAGTAGGATCACTTGCTGCAAGCATAGGTGGGGCAAGTGAGTTGCCCCAGAATCAGGAAACCAAACAATTGTATTTCCCAGTTTGGATATAGACTCATTTCAAGGGGAAAAAGCAAAAAAGAGATTTGTCCTCAAAATAACCCATAGAAGGAGAAATTAAAACATGGTGAATGGCAGTATTCATAACAATCATCTAAAGCCCAAACTTGAAACAACATGGGGAAGATGTCCGCCTGGTCCTCTGCACCCTCAAAGAAAATCAACTTATTGCAAAACCATCAAAGTGTGAATTCTTCTCGGCTAAACTCCCATTCCTTGGTCAAAAAAATCAGCAAGGACAGAATTAAACCAGATCCAGATAAGATGTGTGCCATAGCTGAGATGCCAGCTTCAAGAAATAAGAGTGAATGTTGTGTTTGGCTCCTGGGGACAACATCCAGGAGGACACGGCAGGAAATCTTTATAAAAAAAGATTTGAGGTTCAAAGCTAGCCTTGGGTTAGCCTTCAGGGCAAAATTAAGGGCATGTACCTTAATTTCCTGGAATACAAGATGTGAAAGTCCTTTTGGAAAAAAGGACAGGAAAAAGCTTGAAGATTATTAAAGCCAACGCAAATGTGGATAAACTTGTCTTTATTAGGAGAAATGATTCTACTTAAATAGTAGACAAGGTTTGAGTGATCACTCATTAGGTAGACAGAGTGGCTGAGGGGGTCATGTTGGGGTGAGGTCATTCTAGGATCAGAAAAGAGAAGGTATAGTATTCTGGAATGGGTGGATAGTGGAACAGACCCATTTACAGAAGGCAGGGAATTCCCAAAGTTGAAAGCAAAACCAGTCAAATCTTTGCATTTATCATTATTCAAAGGCCATATTGAAATAGCATTAATGGCACAATTTCCGACACCTCCTTCCTCAAGACTGGACACAGGGAGTTGATATTTGCAAAGGAATTTGGAATGGACCCGGGCAAAAGGACGTCCAGAGGACAGCAATTTCACAGTATACTCAACACCCTTTTTAAATGTGACTTCACAGGGCCCAACCCAGAGGGAGTCTAGCTTATGGGCTCTACCTCCTGTACAATTCTGGTAATAGAGAACTAGGTTGCCTGTTTGATACTCAGGGAGGGGGGCTCTAGCAGCATTGAACAGGGAGAGCTCTAGAGCCTTGACCTTGTAAGCAGTGGAATAAGCTGTTGTTTGGATGTTGATGATACAATTAGTTAAGTCTTTAATATGGGCCTCAGGATTTTCAGACTCATCAACTTCAATCAAGGGGGGTTCCAAGATTGAAGGGGTTATGGCTTAACGTCCATACAGCATGGAAAAAGGAGATTGGCCTTTCACTTGGTGCCTACTGAGTTGGTAAGCAAAGAGGGCAGCAGGGAGGAACATATCCCAATTGGCGGCATCAGAGAGTGTGAGTTTCCTCATTATGAACACCAGGGAGGAATTGGCTTGTTTGGCAGTTCCATTAGTTGAGGGGTTATACAGCGCAGAGAAAGATTGGTGGGTACCCATAGCTTTGACAATAGATTGTGATGAGGCAAGCATTAAAGTTGGTGCAATTTTCAGAAAGAAGGACTTGAGGGCATCCATGTCAATAGAAGATATCTTGCAGCAAGAAATTAGTAGTGGTCTTAGCAGTTATATCTTTTGTAGCTCTGGCTTCGACCCATTTTCTAAAATGGTCTATTGCAACTAAGATAAATTGGCACCCAGACCTAGACTGAGGGAAAGGCCCAACAGCATCAATACTCACAGTGTGGAAAGCATGATTAGGGGGTTGAGCTTGAATTGGTGTTGGGAATGGACAAGGGCATTGGAGTTGACATAAGCAACAGGAGGCAAGAACATCAGGGATCAGAAGGTGCATGTTCTCCCAGTAGAAGCTCTTGCATAGCCAGTCATGGGTTTTGGCTATACCCCCATGCCCAGTGTCAATGTGAGCTTGGAGGATAATGGCTATCCTTATTCTAGGGTAAACGTAGGGTAGATAGGCATTGTTGACTTTTTTGAAGAGCTGCCTATCTTGAATTACAGTGTCCTTAGATAGGGCTTGTAGCGCCAGTTAAATGTCTTCTGGCTTGGTGGTTCAAGAGTCAGGGTACCCTATTGATTTGTATAGGCCATCAGCGTCTGCAGGGTGGATAGCTAGTATTGACATCCTTGACAAGCCATCAGCATTCTGATGTTGGGCCCCAGGACAGTGTATCACAGTGAAATTGTATCCTTGCAGACGCAGAGCCCAACGTGCTAGTTGGCCTTCAGGTTCCTTTAGTTGTTGCAGCCATTTGAGGGAGGAGTGATCTGTGAACACCATTAAGATGGTCCCATAGATGTAGGGCCTGAACTGTTTTACAGCATGCAGCGCTGCCAGACATTCCTTTTCAGTGACACTTTAGTTCTTCTTGTGTTTATTGAGGACCTGTGAAGAGTAGGCTACAGGTCAATACACGCCTTTGTTGTCAAGCTGGGCTAAGATGGCGCCCACAGCTACTCTGCTAGCGTCAGTATACAAGATGAACTCTTTATCATAATCAGGATAGACCAGGATAGGAGCCTCTCTGAGCTTGGCCTTCAATGCTTCAAATGCTTGTTGCTGGCTTTCAGTCCACTCAAAGGGGATGTTGCAAAGCAGTTGGACAAGGGGTTCACTCAGTTCAGCAAAATCAGGTATGAACTTTCAGTAGTAGCCCAACATACCAAGGAATACTTGGACCTTTTGAAGATTTATGGGAGGTAGCATCTTGTCAATGGCTTCCACATTATTATTCATGGGGCGGATTCCCGTTTGAGTGACCTCATGACCTATGAACTTGTGTTGCTCTTTAAAGAAGGAGCACTTGGAGGGTTTGAGCTTCAAGTCAGCTTTGCAGATCTTGATGAAGACAGCCTTGAGGTGTTCCAAATGGTTGGTAAAGGTAGCGCTGAATATGGTGATGTCATCAAGGTACACAAGGACACAAAAGAGCTTTAGATCTTGTAGGATGGAGTCCATAGCCCGTTGAAATGTAGCAGGGGCATTGCAGAGTCCTTGGGGCATTCAAGTGGGTTTGTAGAGACCTTCTGAGGTGATAAGCACAGCCGTTCTCTGGTTTTCTAGAGACAAGTCAACCTGCCAATATCCTGATGCCAAATCCATAGCAGAGAAGAATTTTGAGCCTCCCAATTGTCTAAGGGCATCATCAATTCTGGGCAAGGGGTATGAGTCTTTCTTAGTGAGAGAGTTCAGGCGGGGGTAGTCCATTAAAATGTGATGTCCTCCTTCTTTCTTCTTGAGGATCAGTAACAGGGAGGACCAAGGGCTCTGAGAGGGAGCTAGTAGCCCAGCGTCTAAGAGCTGCTAAAGCTCCTTAGATACCTGAGCATCCTCTACCTTACTACAGCGGTATTGTTTGGCACAAAAAGGGGGTGCATCACCAGTATCAATCTGATGGATGACCCCTTTAGCAAGACCTCAGTCCTTAGGTCCAGAGGCAAAGATGTTGCTAAATTGATTGAGCAGGTCCAACACGTCTTTTTGTTGGATGGGAGACAGTTGGGGGAATTTGGAAGCAGTGAATAAGGAGAGAACTTGGGGGTTGTCTTCAGGTAGGTTGTAATCACTGAAAGTTCCAAAAGGGTAGATGGAGGCCACTTGTTCTGCCCCCAGTATACAACCATGCCCTATAACCTGACCTCAAGTCACCTGCATTGGCAGGGCTGTCAGGTTGGCAAGCAGTAATTATACAGGCTCTTTGTGTGTTCAATCTAGAATCCCTGGACACAGGCGAGGATTTTTTTACGGCTTAGCAATTCAGGAGAGTAAAGTTCCAAGAACAACTTTTCAGGTAGTTTGTAAGAAATCTGGGAATCAATAACCACCTGAGAGCCCAGAGGAATGGTGATAGCCGCTGGGGAAAGAAGAGGTACCCCTTCTTCTGCAGGGCAGGAAGGAGAATGGGTGCGCATGTTGGAGGAGTGAGTTCTATACTTGAGAAAGAAGATACCTGTGGGGTACTCAAGCACGCAAGTTTTAAGACGTTTTTCTGGGAGGCGTGGAGGTTCCTCAAAAATCAAAGGGTCCTCATATCCTAAGAGCAAAAGATATACATCTTGTAAGTTTACCATCCTGTTATACTCTCAAAGGAATTGTGTACCAACCAAGAGGTCATAGCTTTTGTTCTCAAGGACTATAGTGGGGGAAGCAATGAGGAGTTTCCCAAACCTCATGGGTAGAGCAGAGTAGGCACCAATGGCCCAAGTTTGTGCCATGCCAGCTGTGCCATATGACTGAGTGTAGCTGAGGTCAGGGGCCAGCTTAAGTTTCTTCATTATTTTTGAAGATACTACACTGACTGGAGAATCTGTTTCCAGGATGGCTTTGATTTTAACCTTTTGGATTGATACTTCCACGTGGGTTGTATCTTTCCCAAAGGGGGCAAGACTGCCAACACATCCTGCGCAGCCTCTAGCTCCTTTTTCCATTTAGCTAACATGCATCTTAAGGCAGGAATCTCCTTATACACAGTTTGCAGTGGGAGAGATACAGTTACGTTTTGGAAGAGAGCTTTGGCTAGCTTGGCTGCTTCCTCAGAAGAGTCAACCAAGACAGGAGGTCAATAAGCTTGAGCTAGGTAAGGGCTAGCCACCATGGCTTTGGCTTCACTTGAAGGTGCTTGAGAAGTGGTGGTGGTCTTCCCAGAGCAAAGCTTGTACGTGACAGAGACAGTTTCTGGAACAGCCAGAACAGAATAGCCATAACTATCAGAATCTTCACTATCATAATCTTCAGGTTCTGAATCACTGGAGAGATTGTGGAATAGGTGAAGAATAGTTGGGCCAGAGAAAGATGGAGCTTCCTCATCAGAAGGAGGATCAGGGGGAGACAGGGGAGATTGGTCAGCAGAGAGTGTCTCTGTCTCTAATCTGACCTCTCTTTTTTGCCTGTTCCTTGGGGTCACAACCTTCCACTTGGGGATTAGTGCACGTACGCAAGTTGTGCCCTATTTGGCCACAGTTATGACAACCTTGCCTCTTAGTCTGTCCACCTGCACCCAGCGTCATGATGTGTGGTGTACAAGAGGTAGTCCCAGAATTACTGGCTTTATTTTCATGTACCACTGTACCCCCATGGGACAAATGCATGTCTTTCAAGAGTGTCTTAATACTCTTCATGGAAGTGAGTGAAGCCTTATGTGCCTTAAAGTATAGGCATAGAAGCTGGTTCACTTTCAAAGCATTTGAACAAGCCGTTTAAGCTTCCTGGGGGGTAAACTGTTGACTGGTGATTAACAGTTGGCCTTCAATGTAGAAGCAATCTGCAAACTCAGTCAGGGTTTCCCTGGGCTTAAAGGCAATGTGCATAAATGCATCCTTTTTGACCTCCAAGCTGAGATCTCCTCTGAACTCCTCAATAAGGAGGTGCTTCATGTCCTCCCAAGTGACAATGGAGTGGAGTTTGGGGACCACCACTTCTTGACATGTGGGATGGAAAAAGGTGAGGATATGTTCCTTTTTGAGTTCATCAGTAGCCCTACACATTGCAGTCTTGTAAATTGTTAAAAAGGCAGCAATAGTAGAGGTTTTAGGATTGAATATCTGTTTGAAGGTTGGCTTGTAATTTGGGTCAATTATCAGGGATCCAACCAGTGGGGGGTTCCTGAGAACTTGTGGGTGGACAGCCCACGGGCCCAGCAGGGAGAGCCCACCACAAGATTGGGGCTAACTTTACAATATAAGATAACAATTTTCCAAGGACTGCCCAAGGTCCGCTAACAGGCACCATAGAATCAATCAATCCGGTGAGGGTGATATAAATCACCCCAAATATCTGGGTGGAAGTGGATTCATTAGTGGCAATGGATTCTTGTGGGCGGCTGGGCTGCGGGGTGAGGGGCGGTGTCATTGGAACCAAATATGCAGGCAGGAAATTATACTTGTTGCAGAATAGCAGAGGGGGCCAGATAATTCTGGTGCCTTCTCTGTAAAGGACTTCTGTCTCTCTAGTTCTAGCTTCAGGGTCATGAATTAGGATTTCCTCTTGAGTAAACTCCAAATACGCTGGGTTAGGTGGGTACTTGGTGAAATGTACTGGGCCAAAGGGAGCTCCTGGTGGATGGTAAAGGTTGGGCAGCTGTTCTGCGGTTTCTTGGGGTAGGTGAGTGTGGGGTGCAGAACCGCAAGACGTAGGCTGTAAATAAAGTAGAACTAATAAAAAATAAGGTGTGATCTGGTTGAACCAAAGGTTCATGTCACTTTATTGCAAAAATGGCAATGGGCATATTCCTGGCAGTCCAGGGTATAAGTATGCCCATCTGTCATGGTAAAACTTTCATAAATTCCCTTGGCCTGGGTTTTCCTGTTTATCAGGTTTTCCCAGTCCTTGGTGGCATCCATTGCAGGGGTTATTCCATTGGCTGGCTTGAACTGAGAATGTTTGAATTCCCTAGTTGGGTCATGGGGTTGGTTGTCTCTGGGTGGTCTGTATTCTATGGAAAGTTTCTCTGTTTCCCCTTCTGCATGGGCCTAAGTTATTTTTGGATCTATGGCTGGACCTGCCTGCTGATTGGTTGAGTTAACAGGAATCTTTGGCGTGGGAAGTGTTGATTTAGGTGAATTTGATTCATCAAGCTTCAAAGGATTTTCCAAAGTCAAATCCTGCTCTGGTTTGAGCCCAAAAAACTGCGGGCAGCCGGGCAGCTGGCCCTGCAGGCTGGTGGCCTGCGGGGTGTCAGGGTTTGAATCCTGTAGTTGAGGCTTTTCAATAAGCATAGTTGATAGGAGTTTGTCACTTGTGACATCAATGGACAAGGAAGAGGACTGACTGTTGTCACCTGGGTTGAGGATGTTAATGGGAGTATTGCCCTCAAACTCATATTCAGCAGCAGGTTGTCTATCCCAGAGGAGTTGAAGGCTTTCCTCTAGGGTATCCAAGGTAGAGCTGTTATGTCCACTAATATCTCTAGCGGTGGCAGTGGCAACTCCAAATTTGTCAATCTTAATTTTTTGCACTGATAAGATGCCAGCAATCCTGTTGAGACAGGTGTGTCAGGGAAGTGGTCTGAGCAACCAAAGGGATGACCTGTCCATTCATTGTCTCGGTAAAGCAGGAGAGGTTTTGTACCTCTCTTTATAATGTGTCCTGCCTATCAGCAACATCATTTGTTACTTCTGCAAGCTGATCCAGTGCACATACGCAGTTGACCCAGGGTTGGCCTTTCAAACCAGGGCAGTAACCATGATTGTCCTGAGCGGGAGTATTAACAACTTCAGTTTCCTCTTCACCTTCAGACTCAGAGGACAAGTCCTCAGAATTAGAGAGGTGTTGCCTTAGATACTCAATTTTGCCTTGCAAAGTAGCTACTTGATCAGTGAGCAAAGCAATGCAAGGGTCAGGCATAGGTTCAACTGGAGGGGGGTTCTGAACAGAAGATTGACACAAAGTGGTAGCCTTGAGCTTAGCTATTGCTTCCCATACCTTGGCTTCAAAGTCAGATGGGACCTCAACAGGAGGAGCGGGAGGAGTCACCTTGATAGATGTTACTCTATCATCCACATAACTTTGCACTTGATATAGAGTGTTGCCTAGTGCAGCCTTATCCAGACCATATTTATGCTGCAGATGGCGGCCCCAAGTATTGAAATGAGTCCCAACCAGTTCAAGCTGGGAATTAATATGTTCTGAGAATTGATTAAGTTTACTAACCAGAGTCTTGAAATCCTGGCAATGCTTTAGCAGAGAGGCCTCAATTTGTCCATGCCATGCTGCTTGATGCTCATCCAATTTGCATAGTCAATCTTTGATGTATCCAGGGAGCAAGAAGCAAAGGAAATTCAGTGAGGAGGTCAAGTACTTCTGGGAGGCCATCAAGTTGCACTGGTTATTGGAAATACACGCAAAGAGACTGTGGGACTATTCTTGATATGACAGATTCTGAGCATGGTTGTTTGAGACAGCAGGGGCTACAGCATTTATAAGTTGGTTCTGGGATCCTAATGCAAGTTGATGATGAACCAGGGCGGCTTGGATCAAATGGTTGAATAACACACCAATTGTATCCATGGACTTCATCAGCGTGGGGGAGGCCAAAGTCCAAGAGGAAGGAATACAGGTCTTTGGAAGCATACCTGGGACAGAGATCAGGGATAGCATGCATTGCCACAGTTCCAGAGTGTAGCTGGGAGTGGGCGGCAGCACAAGCTTGCTTGTAGTCAAGAGATAAAGCTGGAAGGGGGGCCCACGCGGGCCCAGGGGACAGCACCAGTACCATGGGAGTTGAGGAGGCATTGGTGATGTCTTCTTCTAGAGGAGGGCTAGAAACTTTAGGTTGCTTTGGTACTTCAGAAACAAAGGGAGAAGGACCATAGAATGTTTATAGGAATGGGATAACCAAGGGGCTTGCAGCCCCTGTAGTGAGCATCATTTTGTTGTTTTTGGTTCCTGGGGACAACATCCAGAAGGACACAGCAGGAAATCTTTATAACAAAAGATTTGAGGTTCAAAGCTAGCCTTGGGTTAGCCTTCAGGGCAAAATTAAGACTATGTACCTTAATTTCCTGGAATACAAGATGAGGACTTCCTTTTGGCAAAAAGGAAAGGAAAAATATTGAAGATTATTAAAGCCAACGCAAATGTGGATAAACTTGTCTTTATTAGGAGAAATGATTATACTTAAATAGTAGACAAGGGATAGTGATCACTCATTAGATAGACAGAGTGGCTGAGGGGGTCACGTTGGGCTGAGATCATACTAGGATCAGACAAGAGAAGGTATGGTATTCTGGAATGGGTGGATATTGGCACAGACCCATTTACATAAAGCAAGGAATTCCCAAACTTGAAAACAAAACCAGTCAAATCTTTGCATTTATCATTATTCAAAGGCCATATCAAAATAGCATCAATGATGCAATTTCTGACAGTGAACTTTGCATCTTCCTTGGAATGGTGGTTTATGTAAGAAGGCTCATCCCTGACTGGGGTGCCCTAACAGCCCCCCTATCTGCCATTACAAGCAAAACAACCAATTTTTTCTGGACCTCATTATAAGACCAACACTTCTGCCAACTAAAAGAACAAATAGTTACTGCTCCCATCCTCCAATAACCAAATTATGATGGAATCTATGAACTAGAAACCAATGCATCTGACTATGCCATAGGAGGGGTAACCCATATCCAAACAGCATAAAAAGACTTTCTCCCCGTGGCGTACAAGTCCAGGAAACTATCCAACAGCAAACAACAATATCTCATAAACAATAAAGAGTTGGTGGCTATCATACATTACCTCATGAAATGGCAATGCTATCTAGAAGGGGCCCAAACGTTCAAAGTACTCACCAACCACAAATTTTTAATATTCTTCAAAACACAACAACACTTTTCAAGAAGGCAAGCCAAGTGGAGGAGCCTCACACAGAGGTACCCAATGCAGATTGAATCCAAGCCAGGCAAAGAAATGCTTAATGCAGATGCTCTGTCAATGCTATACAGCAAACATGTCCTATGCGCTGGTGGCAACCCTGATTGGTCCATGTTAATCATGGGGAATCTCCAATAAGGGTTTCCACCTGGCACTCCAATTTACATCCAAGAGAAAGTCTCTAAGAACAAAAATCTGTTCAAAAACGTATATGGCACAGTGCACCAAGTCCTTCCAAATGGTGACACCGTACCTTATGTCCTGTTAACACAAAAGATTGACACATTCCTCCAATATCACAGAGACTTGGGCCACACCCACAGCCAAAACTTGAAAAAATATCTCAAGACACACTACTGGTGGCCCAACATTTTAGATGATATCTGAGAAGTATTAGAACAGTGCAAAGTCTGAAAAGTACGCCCAAACCAAGGCACCGCCCAAGTCAGTGGTACCAGTATTCATCACACAACCTTTCAAAGTGTGGTCAATGGACATTGTGGAACCAATGCCTGTCAAGAACAAATGCAAAAAGTACATCATAACAGCTATCAACTAAGCCACCAGATGGCCTGTAGCCCAAGCTACAAAGAAACACAAAGGCAATGACATTAGACAATTTATTGGAAAAGAAATCATAGCCAAGTTTGGAAAACCCAACCTCCTGATCACAGATGGAGGCACCAAACTCAAGGCTATTGACATCAATATTTACCTTGCCAAAAATGGAGTAAAATATATCATCACCAGCCCATTACACCCACAAGCAAATAGACAAGTAGAACAACTAAACAGCTCACTGGTGGAAGCCCTCATTAAGTTATCTGCTAACAATCTAAAGGCCTGGGTTGACATGCTGCCAACAGCACTCATGGTATGAAGAACTTGAGCAATTTTAATACAGGCAAAATCCTGTACAAACTTGTCTATGATCAAAAGCTTGCCCTTGTTAGTACTGCTTCAGGACCACAATTACCTATACCTAAAAAGGAGCCAGGCAACAGTAATCCTGCCATACAACATGCCAAAAAAGACCAATAATATATGTAGAAGAAAATGATTGAAAGAATGACAGTCCTCTTTCAACAGGAAAGATTCCAAGTTGGGGGCAAAATCTGGGTTGTTAATCATGATCAGCATAAGTTAGATCCAGGGTTATGCAGACCAGGCATTGTCATGGAGGTCAAACCCAACAACACCTACCTCATCAAAGGGATTGGCGCAAGAACCAAAATCAAATGTATGCACCATGACCAACTCTGCCTATGCAAGGCAATAACAGCCCAGCACAACTCCAGACTCCCTGTCCCCAATGCCAAACTGAATCAGTACCAAGCACGCATCCCCGACTCTCTCAAGAAAATTCCCAAGGCTCTGCCTTCCAACACCCCAGGGGGAAATGTTGCAACATCTTTGATTACTCCCTCTTAGGGAATTAACACCCCAATTAGTTCACCAAATGAGTCACCAAGTGGCTCACCAACTAATCATTAAGTTGGTGGCACCACTATCATTTGATCATCAATTACAGGGATTAAACATCCAGGTCCTAAAAGGAACACAACTTGATTATGCCTTGTGACCTAAGAGTAACATTACTCAGATAAGCCCCATGACCTACATGATGTACATGGACAGTATGTGGTTTCCCATGATACTATATAATAATGTAATCTCATATCAAATAAAGAATCATTCTCTTCTTAATTTTCCCCTTTATCTTGTTTATTATACTTCCCAGAAGTATATACTTGATACTGGTGTACTTCTATTATCTGCCATGATAACTATTTTGACATGAATTTGGACTGTGGGTAGTTTCATGAGGTTGACAAATTTCTTTTCAACAAGGGATTGGTATTCTCCAGTGACAAATAGTGCTGTACCCTGATATCTGCAAAAGCAGAAAGTATAAGTGAAGAGTTTGTTGTACCTGTGCTGTTTTAGCAGAGTTACAAAAGGAAAAATATTTAGAAGCTAGATAATAATCTTTATTGAGAGATAGTGATTATATAGTCATTGTGAATCAAGGATACCAGTAACATGATTGTGTTGATCACACAGTTGGATGGTGAAGGGGGTGGCTTGATCCTGGTAATTAGTCAAGCTCCAAAACAAGGTATCTGCCATAAGGGATCATCATTTGCTCATGTTGTTGGATTTTGAAATTCAAGTTGACTTCCTAGTCTGGCTCCAAGTGGCCGGGTAATTGGATTGCAGGTCACAAACCTGCTTGTTTGGAACCTTGCTGGTGGGTCAAGCCTGCTGTTTTGAAGAGTTTATTTCCAGTTTTGGCGTCAAACAGTAGAGGATTGCTGGAGGGTACTTGTATCATGGTGATTGATTCCACATCTTGGTCCCTGTACAAGTCTTGCAAAGTGAGGGGAGGGTGACTTGCCTAAGCACTCCCCTGATCTTTTCCCTCCTCAATGGTGTTATCAGTGCTCAATAGCTTTACTTGAGCGGTACAATTTCTGCCTTGAGAATGGGAGATATTGGCTTGGTTGTTCTGCTTGTTAGGTTGAGGGTCCTTCTTTGCTGTGGGACTTTCTTTTTGTTTCTTTGTTGTATTTAGGCTATCAGATTTTTGTATGGCTTGCTTTCTTTCCAAGAATACGTCTTGGAGATTCTTGCAGCAGCACATGTCAAACTGAAGTCTAATGTGTGTAGGGAGGTCATTGTAGAAGTCCAGTCAAGGTCCAGATTTATAAAAGTTGATGGTATCAGGAGCTTGATCATGTATGTCTTTATAGGCCTCAATGTACTCCTCAATGGTTCCTGTCATTTTTAAGGTTCTGAGCTCTGTCATGATCACCATGCTGGAGTCTTTTATGGCAAATTTCTCCAGGAAGGCAGTTTGAACATGTCCCAGTCTTTGTTGTGATCTGGGTGTTGGTTAAACCACTCACTTACAAAACGTGAGGTGGCCCTGGTAATGCATAAAACAATTTCACTTGCCCAGAGTTTTTGGGGGTAGCCCACTTGTGTAAAATTGTTTTGTGTACTTTGAATCCAGATTTTGGCATTTTCACAGTGTAATCCTGAGAACACTCCAATTTCTGCAGAATGTAGGTGTTTGTCAGAACTTTTGGTTCTGCTATTAGATCTGGTGGTCCAAGTATTAGTTGCTTTATTAATTATATGCAATATTTAAGTCATTCTGTAGGAGAATTTTCTTGTATCAATATAAGTGTTATATGTGATGTCTGTGGATTCCTTGAAAGGATAACAGCTTGAAGTGTCCAAGGGAGGCAACTTCCAAATGGCTCTGAATCTGGTGGCTTGCTTAGGTCTTCAAGAACTGACTAAGGTCTTTGAACTTGGGTTTATTCTTCTACTGTGAAAATGTTCTACAGTAGGATCTTTTTATTTTTGTCTGCCTTCCATTAGTCCAATAGAAGGGCTTTTATAGAGCTTGCGCTCTCTTGTCAGGATAATATCATCTGGCACTTCCAACTCTTGCTTGGTCAGTCTTTCCATACCCAGACCACCAGCATCAGCCCCCAGAGTCAGGCATCTATGCAATGACATGGGATTCAATATCATAGTACTCTGCGCTGGGTACTTGTTGTCATAGAGTTATGCATAATTCATTAGTGCGCTGGTGGTGGCGGTGCTAACTATTCACTCTATTTTTAGCGCATAGATTATCATTCCTAGGCAACCTTGCTAGCAGGAATTTGCAGTGGCACTGGCAGTTTGCTAGTGCAAATTGATCACAACCTTTTCAGATCCTTGGGGAAACCCATGATTACTAACCCAGCAGTTTGCTAGAGTATTCTGGAATAACTCTAGACAATTGGGTTTCAGTCATGATTGGAGGTCTATGATAATCCTGGTTGTTCTTACAGTAGTGATCTGAATCTACTTTATGAAGGCTTCTTAGATCAATTAAGCCTACTAGCAATATATCAGAAGCTTCTACAACTAATGGCTTGGCAGGTTGCCAAGATTAACAAGGTAGAACAAAGTCAGTATAAATTCCTGACATTTTCCTCAACTTGACTTAGTTATACCACCAAGTTCTTCAATTATTTACTGCAATGTCTCATCCTTCCAAAGCCTCTAATGCTTCTCAGGTTACAGATGCCCACAGCCTCATTGCTGCCATGTTGGTTTCAGACTGTGCCCTATTCCAGGCAATGTCATATAATGCCAAGAAGGCGCATATTTGCGGGCTTTGCAATAGGGATACCAGTACAGTATTTACTAGCATGAGCCATGAGGAGCCTCCTCATAAACAGGCGCAACAGGAACCCCAGTCCCAACAAGAACAGCCAGCTCCCAAAGAACCAACCCAGAGGGATGCAGAAATCACCTTGGCTCCTTCCAAAGAGCGGCCCATTGACACATGGGCTTTTTTTCAGGGGTCTTCAGCCTTGCAGGCTCCAGGTGGCAACCTGCCAACTGTCCAATATCAAATTGATATGCCCAATTTTAATTGTGCTGTCTTTTTTTTCTGGCTAAAAATTGTGTTGCCAATTCCTCTTTGTTGTCCTTCAGCAGAGGCCCAAACAAGACCTGAAGGCACACATTAGGACTTTGATCTTTGGTTTCTTCTTGGTAGAAAATGAGGTATTGGCGGGGTGCCTTAGCCATAACCTCCTTGACCTGGTTGAGGCTTCATGCGCCAGCAAGCAAGTGGATGGTTTGGATCAAGGGTTTGTCATTCAAATTGCTGACCAGATAATTCAATCCTGGTTTCAGCACCTCCCCTCATTCCTGTTGGTGCATCAGAAGCTGCAGGTTGACAACCGCAACCAGCGGTATAGTTGCCTAGGGAAAGTAGTCCGCCGGTGCTGGGATGCCTTCCACAATGGGGATTAGAAAGCCATGGCAAGAGCCATGGTTCCATGTGAGAACTTCATGTTGACACCCAACCTGCGGCTCCCCCAGGACAGCTTCCAAAGAATGGCTGCACATTGGGAGAAATTCTGGAATGCCGTCGGGAATATTAAGGCCATACTCCCTGGTGATTATCTTAGAATTGAAAATTTCATCATGGATTGTCTTATCTTGGGCTGTGGCTATTCCCTAGAGGGTGGCCTCTGGCAGGTTGACTGGGACTTATAGTCCATCCCCCTTCCTTTGGTTAATTTCTCTCACCTTTCTCCTGCCCACAAGAAATTGTGGCTGCGTATGGCTGTCTTCTTGTTTGTTGAGAGCCAGTGCTTTCCCTTTGAGTTGCTTCTCCAAGATGTGGCCCTTCTGGCTGGGGATCAAGAGCCTGATATGACAATGGTGACACCTGGGCCTTAACGCGCTAGCCTGGCCAATCCTGAAGAAGATTCCAACAAGGGCAAAGAGGAAACAGAAGGCAAGGATGATAAGGATAATGAGACTGACATCAACAAGTACCAGGAAGGTGATTTTTAATCTTACCTCTTTTCTTATTTACAATAAAACTCAATTCAAAAAATCTTTATTTGTATTCTTTAAAAATTTTAGGGAGCTGACTTAGATGCCATTGTTTGACAAAGTGTGAAAAGGTTCTAGAAACCTTGCATGAACTCTATTAATGAGTTGATCATCCAAAACATCCTTGATGGTATAGGCGTCTTGGCCTGTTTTTCAATGACTTTAAATGGGCCTTTCCAGATAGTATCATGTTTATGTGCTCTTCCTATAACTTTATTGTGGTAAGATACTTGGGTTCCAACCTTGAACTCTGGTAGAGCGCGGCGGTTGGAATTATCTTGCTGGTGTACTTTTTTTCTGACCAGTGTAGTCTCTGATTAAGCTTCAGCCTGAAGCTTAATCAACATATCTGCCAATTTTGCCATGTATTAGTTATAAGTAATCTCCCCATGATTGCCCATAGCAGAGAACAGGATTAGTGGGATGGCTGGGTGTTGACCATACATGAGCTGGAACAGAGAGAACTTAGTCATGCTATAGCTAGAGATGTTATATGCAAACACAACTGCTGGCAGGAAAAGATACCACTTGGAGGTACACTTATCTGCCAGTTTTCAAAGGATATTCACCAAGGTGCCATTTGCTCTCTCAACCATCCTATTTGTTTCTGGATGGTATGGAGTAGAGAGCTCTCCCCTCACGCCCATGAGCTCATTAAGCTTTGGAATAATATTAGCCATGAAGTTAGTGCCATTGTCTGTAAGAATGAATTGTGGGCAGCTGTGGCAGTGAATAATTTGTTCTAAGATAAACCTTGCAGTGGAGTCTGTGCTGATGTGCTGAAGGGCTTTCACCTCTACCCACTTGGTAAGGTGATCTATGGCTACAATTATGTATCTGAGCCAACCAACGCACATCAGGAGAGGGCCAACCATGTTAATGCTGACAGTGTGCCAAGAAAATTTGGGCTTGGCAGTCTTATATTGATGCTTGGGTACAAATGGCTTCTTGTGTTGACACTCTGCACAGCAAGTCAGGGTTTCCTTGGTGTCAAATAGCAGATATTCCCAATAGTAGTGAATCTGCAACTGTTGTACAGTCTTTTGGAGGCTGCCATGGCCTACAACCTTATGGACAGCCATGATCAGGGACAATCTTTCAGAAGGGCAGGTGAAACATACATATTTCCTTGATGGTATTTGTATAGTTTACCATCTTCTACCCTGCAGTCCTTCATCATTTCCCAGAGAATAGCCTGGATTTCATCAGGCTTGTCTTCAAACTGGTCAGCTAACATCTTATCATACAGTACATTGTCCTGTGATGATACAATATTAACAGTTGGGAGTCTGGATAAGCAGTCAGTGTTCTGGTGTTTTGCTCCTGGTTGGTGCACTATCTTATAGTTGAATGCCTGTAGTTTTAGAGCCCATTGTGCTAAGCAACCTTCTGGCTCTTGTAGGTTCTGAAGCCAACTTAGACTGGCGTGGTTCATCACTACAGTGAAGGAAACCCCATAGAGATACACCTGGAACTGTTTTTAAACATATATTACTGCCAGATATTTGCATTTTGTCACCGTGTAATTTGCTCATGAATGTTCAAGGGGAAAATGACATAGGCAACTGGGTGTTCTTCTCCATTATTGTTGTTCTGGGATAACACTTCTCCAAGCGCACTCAGGGAAGCATCAGTATGTACCACAAAAGGCTTAGTAAAGTTGGGATACATAAGCACTGGACTGTCAGACAAGCTGGTTCTTAATGAGTTGAAAGCAGACTGGCAGGCAGATGTCCAGGTAAAAGGTACTCCATTTTTAAGCAAGTGGAAAAGATGTTCACCTGTTTGCAAGAAATTTGGAATAAACCTACAATAATAACCTACCATGTCTAGGAACACCTGATTATCCCTTTTGCTCTCAGGAGTCTTCATCTTGGTGATGGCCTCAATCTTGGCAGGTTGTGGCCGTAGTACTTTTGTGTCAATCACAAAACCCAAGTATTTGAGCTGGTCCTTAAAGAACTGGCATTTCCTATGCTTTATCTTTAAGTTGACATCCTCTAGTTGCTTAAAGGCAGCTTCCAAGTGCTCCAAACAATCTGTGAACTTCCTAGAGAAGACGTTAATATCATCCAGATACACAAGGACACAAAACAACTTGAGATCTCCCAGGATGGTGTCCATAGCTTGTTGTAAAGTTCCCAGAGTGTTTCATAATCCTTGGGGCATGTGCGTCAGTTGGAAAAGGCCTTGAAAAGTGATAATGGTATACTTCTCTTGTTCTTATGGTGGCAGTTCAATCTGTCAATACCCAGAGATTAGATCCATTGTGGAGAAGAACTTTGTGCCTCCCAGGTGGTCCAAGGCGTTGTCAATTCTTGGCAGCAGGTATGAGTCCTTCTTTGTGATCATGTTTAGACGTCAGTAATATATGACTACTTGATTACTTCCATCCTTCTTTTTTACTATAAGGATGGGCAACGCCCAGGGACTCTTTGATGAAACCAAAGTTCCCCTATCTAGGAGCTGTTGTATTTCCTTATTGGTAGTCTCTTTGCTGGCCTTTGATTGTTGAATGGGGCAGAGTTGAATTGGTTTGTTATCACCGGTTCAATATGATGGGTGACGTCTGCTGCACATCCCAAGTCAAAATCATCCTCAGCAAGGATGCACCTGTAATTCTCAAACAGGGCACTTGCTCATTCCTGTTGCTCTTGATTTAACAAGGACAGATCAGCCAGTGGGGTAATCACGTCAGAACTGGCTTTGACTTGATCAGGTAGCCCCATTTCTAATAGGTCCTCAATACATTCAAATCCAGCTAATTCCTCAATTGGAAGAAGATGCACAAATCCTACTATCTGGTGTTTCTTCACGTAGATGTTGTGGTCCTGCAGATTGGCAAGTAAGATGTGCACTTCTCTGTGTCCTGGTATAACTATACCAGTCACTACGCAGGGTTTGAACCTTGATCTTCCTCATAGCTAATGTATTTCTCCATATAAGCCTTTGTGAATTTCTAGGGTCAATCCTGTTGGTACAACACACTGTGTACCAGACTTGAGAGTGAAGATTACCAGGGAGCAAAGTGGAATTCTTTTATGCTCTTTTATATGGGTTGGCAATTTCTTGCTCTTTCTTCCCTTCTTCTCATATGGTACTGCTACAATCCCGTCCTTATACGCCAAATTGATTGTCAGTTTCTCCTTGACACTGGCGGCATCTTTGGTGTAATATAGCAGGATGGTCTGCTTCAATATGGTAAAGGTGTCATTTTCCATATCAATATTCACACCATATTTACGCATAAAGGTGGTGCCAATCAAAACATTGTAGTTCTGACTGAGAAGGACAACAGAGGCAAAGAAACAGCTATTAATCCAAATTGCATTGGGATAGTACTGCATTCTCCTTTGGAAGTTGTAGTATGTAGGCTGGCGGTGCTGTAAACTCTACTGTGCGCAATATCAGGAGAAAGTCCTAGTTTTTGAACCAGGCAGGTGGAAACTATGTTGATTGGCGCTCTGCTGTCAATTATGGCTCTTAATTTCACCTTTTTAACAGAAATGTCTGCATAAGTACACTTGGAGTAAGTTTCATAATGTAAGTTTAATAGGTGAATTCTAAGAGGGGCTGGAGTGTTGAAGTATTGCTTGAGACTCTACCCTATTTCAGAAAAGTTGTTCTTGATGGTTTCAAGCGGCATTGTCAGTTAGAGGCCTTTGAGGTTGGGAACGTCACTGGAAACATTTGGATTCTCATT
Source organism: Entomophthora muscae (assembly GCA_014839935.2). Classification (NCBI taxonomy): domain Eukaryota; kingdom Fungi; phylum Entomophthoromycota; class Entomophthoromycetes; order Entomophthorales; family Entomophthoraceae; genus Entomophthora; species Entomophthora muscae. Next base: position 266,301 of record QTSX02007148.1, on the reverse strand, counting down.
CAAGCAGGTATCCTGTACTTGCGCGGCATAAGGTTTTGAGACTATCTCAACTGCATTGGCAGTAGTCTTCCAGGGTCTACCTCTTCTGCATGAGGGGATGGCATACAGTTCATCAGCAACCAATTGGTGTACAGGGTCTTCCTCAAAGTCTTGACTAAGAGCAAAGAGTTCATGAGATCCTTTCATCAGGGCAGTGTTCTTGGCGGGTTCCTTGGCAGGCTGGGCGGTCTCCTTGATAGTTTGGTGGGCTCCTCTGGCTTATCTCTGTTGGGTTCTTTTAGAATAGTTGAGGGAATGGTGGGTTCATTATATTCCATTACTGGCCTGCCTTTGCTTTTCCCTGAATCTTCTCTTCAGTTTCCACTACTACATTGACCCCAGGAGGTTTGCCTTTGGAATGACATTGACTCGCCCAGTGCCCCTTTTTGTTGCACTTTTGACAGGTAATGCCATAATTATAGGGCTCCATATCTCCAGTGGGTTTAGAAGCAGCTTCCTTTTCCTCTTCAGGTGGCTTGGCTGATCTGTTGCAATCCCAGTTCCTTCCTCAATTCTCAGGCCCATTGCAACTGGCCATTCCTTTTTGGGAGCGTCAAATTGGAGCCCAAGCCAAACTAAATAACTAGTGATTTTTTGGGTGTTATTGGCATGTTCTAGTACCAGGAACATCACATTAGATAGCTCTATATACAACTAGAGAGCTCTAATCATTGTGATGCAACAGTCCAAATCAATAAGTACTGCTGCCCCCAGGAGTACCTGTGCTTCATGATAGAAGCGGTCAGCAAAATCTTGAACACTCTCATATTTCTTGAAAGCAATGTTGCTGAACTTGGCCTTTTGTGCTTGCAACTTGGTTTTGCTACCAAATCCCTCAATCACTGCAATTTTTGCATCCTAATAAGACCATTCTTCTTCCAGGAGTTGAGGCATTATTACATCTACACTGGCAGGGTCAAGAGCATTGATCAAAGCTGTGGCCTTCATGTGGTTGGAAGCTCTATACATTGACATTTCAAAGAGGCAAATAAAGTTTTTAATATTACCCTTTTGGTCAAAAATTGGTAAGTTCAAGGGATTTAACTTGTGGTTGGGGATGGTTGTATCTTTGCGTGACTCCACTACTGGTTTGACGTGGTAAACGCCAGTAAGTGGAGTGAGAGGCAGCCACTCCTATAGGAACATGACGGGTTCCCCTACTATTGTCAGTACCATTTTTGGAGGTAAAGTCAAAGAATTCAGGAGACAACACCTTACGTTCCTCAGGAGAGGAGTTTGGAACCAGGCTCTGCTTATCCTTTAAAGACAAGCTGCTATCAGATAGCATGGTCTTCTCTAATCTGCTAAGTTGTGCAGAGATGTTGGCCTCAAAGGCCTTTCTGGCAGTGTTGTTAGATTGTACTTGCTCCAAAAGGCTGCTATGGTTTCCTTCCATAAGCAGAGTAGTGGAAGCTAGCAGATCTAAATGTTTGCTATAGGCATCCAATTTATGTTTGAGGGCAGCAACCTGAGCGTGATTGTCATCCAAGTCCTGATATAGTTGGTTGGTCTTGGCGCAAATGATCTCCATGGTTTCCCAAAAATTTTGCTTGTTATTGATATGAGCTTCATGGTCAAGGCAGCAGGAGTGCTGGTCCTGGTTTTGATCCAAAATAGGAGAATTGTCAGAAGTAGCTTGTTTCCCCTTCATTTTGATCAACTTTTTGACCAGTTTATTTACCCAGAAGATGACCTTTTTCTGGCGCTCCTTGCGGTGGGCGCTATTTTCCAAGACCATACTGGGGAGTTTATCCTGACAATCTTGTTGTGAATACCGCTATTCACCATGTATCAATTTTGCCTTTGGTGGGCCATTTCAAAGGCAAATCTATTGCTTTTGCTTTTGCCTCTCAAAATGAGTTGATGACTGAATCAGGAAATACAATTGTTTGGTTTCTTGATCCTGTGTAACTCACTTGCCCCACTCATGCTTGTGGCAAAAGATCCTACTGTCCTGGTAGTGTTTTGTGGTATTCCTAACCACCATATATTCCATTTTGTATTCACCAATAAAAATTAAGTTCTATTCACATTTTTGGCTTTGTGTCTTCAGTACTTCTGCGCCTCTCTCTAGCCACAACTAGTAGAGATTATTCTTCCAGGGCTGCAAGGTAAACACATAGCCTTCCCTGCAATCTAACCAAGACTTAGTATAAACCCAATCCTAATGTTGCAACCAAGCTTCCAGACTGGCCTGCTAATGTATCTTACAATACACAGGGGGTGCTCAATGAGTCACCCCTTGACGTGTCTAACAACATGAATTAATCTGATGGCAATATTAAATGGTGGGTACTTCATACTAATTAGGAGCGCTACCAATTCAACTTGCTGATCCTGCACAAGTTATTCCTTAGCTTCAAACCTTACATGGAACTTTCCACCATATTGCCCCCATGTGGCCTTGTGGCTTTCCCCATATGGTATATTAATCACAATATTCTACAATAAATGATACCTTATTCTTATTATTCTGTCCTTTCTATTGGACTGTTGTCTTCCCCAATCCCAAATACTGAATCCTCATTGGTTCAGTTGCAACAGTAGTAGCAGCGGTAGGTTTACAACCTACCTAAAACAAAATTCCCCCAATAAAGGACAGAGCACAGGCTGTATGGCTACTCCCCAACAAGAGACCTTCCTGCCAATCCCCAAGGGGGACATCTCTGAAAGGTATGTCATCTATCAAGACCAGCTAGTTCTCACCAGCATGTACAATTGGCTCCGCCTCGGGCAGCGTGACGCTAGCGTCACCCCGCCCCAGTCAGACCTGTCCCAACGCATGCTCAACCTTCAGCTAGAATCCTTTGCTGGTGGCATCAAAGGGGCCAACATTGTCAGTTGGCTCCAATCTACTGAAACCCGCCTCTGTATATGTCAGGTTCCTGAGCCCATGTGGGTTGCCACTGCGTCTGGTTGCCTCACAGAGCCTGCTGCTGTGTGGTTCACCAACTGGGCCAGTTAAGAACTTGATGTTACCTTGGCAGCATTCCAAGACGCCGCCAAGTCCCGCTACAGCAAAACCTTTTCCCCCATTGTTGTGGGGACCCCCCTTCTAGCAACCAAACAAACTGGTTCCATTCCTGAGTACCTTGCTGCCTGGCAACAGCTTGCTGCCGCCCCCAAAGCCGTGACCAACAGAAATGCATTGCTACTTACTCTCATTATCAATGGGTTAAAACCCCATATCTGCAAGTGGGTCCCCGTAGGTTGCTGCACCTCCATTGATGGCTGCTATAAGGCCATTGTAGAGGCTAACAGCCAGGCCTCAATGGGCTTCCTCTGTACCAGTGACGCTCCATTCCAACCACGTACAACACCTGGCAATGGCCACAATCAGGTGGGCCGCCGCCAGCCCTGTCAGCAGGATAATGGGACTAAACGCCCCTGCAAGGGGGGAGCTCCAGCTTGCGCAAATTGAGGATCCGGAAAAAGCCTGGGGGTTGTAGCAATGAGAGGCCCTACAACCCCACCTGACCCATCCTCTCAATCTCTGCTCGCAAAAAATCCCTGTGACTACAACATTAATGAAGTCAAAACCCTGGACGTCTTACAAGTCCACAGTGAAGACCCTGTATTGCAAGCAAGTCACTCATCAAATAAAGTAACACACTTGTCCTATCCCTTCTGTTTCCGTGGAAACACACACAAATTACTGGGAGATACTGGGGCCAACCACACTATGGTGGACCAGGTGTTTGCCGACTCTCAACAATTGGACCAAGTGCCAAGCAGGTTCAAGGCAGTACAAGTAGCTGACTCTTGCAGAGTTACAATCACCCACAAGACGGTACCCTTCTCTGTGAGAATGGGGAACGTCCAGGTTAAGCTCTCTGGGCCAATCATGGCAGGGATCAGCCACAACGTAATTTCTGGCCTTGACTGGATTTGTCACAACTGTACCTACATTGACTGGGATACCACTGTCATCATCCTCAATAGAAATGGGGTGGGGTTCCAGATCTACCCCGTGGAAATGAGCAAGTTACTCCATGATACTGTGTCTGTCAGAATAACAGAGACAGGCTTGTACAATTTCAAGGGGGTAAAACTAGACTTTAACCAATGCTCTTTTGAATTTATCCGTGCTGAACCATCTGTGGTCCCTCCCTTGACCTCCTCACCACTACCAGCGCTTGCTGCACTCCTTGAGGGGTACAAGGATGTATTCAGTGAGACACTTGAACAACTACCTCCTCCCTGGGAGATCCAGCACACTGTACAACTTCAAGGATTGCTACCTAAAGCACAACTATTATATTGTCTTACACCAAAGGAAGATGAGACCCTCTGCCAGCACCTTGTGGATGCACTTGATAAGGGCTTCATTTGCCCCTTGCTCTCTCCATACAGGGCGGCTGTCTTCTTTGTAGCCAAGAAGGACGGGTCCCTTTGCCTGGTCAAAGACTACCGCACCCTAAATGAGGTGACAGTTGAGAATAAGTACCCCCTGCCTCTAATTGACAAGCTGTTTGATATGCTTGCAGGTGTGAAGGTCTTTAGCAAGATTGATCTCACTGTGGGGTACAACCAGGTCTGCATTGCACCTGGTGATGAGGCAAAAACTGCCTTCTGCACGCGCTACGGGTTGTTTGAGTGTTGTGTCATGAACTTTGGAATGACCAACACTCCCTCCACCTTTACCATGTTGATGAAACAAGCATTTGAGGACCTGATTGGAAAATGTGTGGTTGTGTACCTTGAAAACATTATTGTCTTCAGTCAAGATCAAACCACACACCTCCAACACCTCTGTGCTGTCCTTAACACCCTTTGGAAAAACCAGCTAAAAGCTAAACCCTTCAAATGTGAGTTTCTCAAGCCGGAGCTGTTATTCCTTGGGCACACCATCTCTGCCCAAGGGATAAAGCCCAACCCTTCCAAAATCAAGGCAATCACCAGCATGCTGCCCCCCACTGATGTGGGCCAGGTGCAGACATTCTTAGGCATGGTTGCTTACATACACAAGTTTGTTCCCAATTGCAGGGAACTAATTGCGCCTCTCACTGAGCTCCTCAAAACCAAGCAGTGCTTCCACTGGACCCCTGCCAGAGATTGAGTCTTTGAAATGTTGAAGCAAAGACTCACAACAGCGCCAGTGCTGCAATTTTCCAATCAAAACCATCAGTACAAACTCAAGACCAATGCCTCTGACAGGGCCATAGGGGGCGTACTAAGGGTAGAAACTGGCAATGATGGCAATTTCCTCCTCGTGGCATATGAGTCCAGGAAACTTACCAACTTGGAACAACACTATCCCATCCATGATAAGGAGTTGGCGGCAATTGTGCACTGCGTTGAGAAGTGGTGCTGTTACCTGGAAGGTGCTACCTTCCCATCCTGCGTCCTGACAGACCACAAGTTGCTCCAGTACTTCAACACATAGTCCCACTTGATATGCCGCCAAGCAGGATGGGTTGAGTGTCTATCCCCTTACCAGTTGCACATTGAGTACAAGCCCAGGAAGGAACTTGTCACAGCTGATGCCCTTTCACAGCTCTATGTAGCGTCCATCACTGGGGACAATGGTTTGGATCCAGATTGGTCCATGATTTACCTCTGCCCTGAGGCAACTTGCTACAAAGGCCTTAACTTGGTAACCATCTCCAAATTGAAGGACAACAAAAGTCAGTTCATCTTCAATACTGGTAACGTCTGCTGTCAGGCAGAGACAGGTAAAAAGACGCCTTACATTCCCACCATGCAAAAAGGTGACACAATATTGCATCACCACCAAACCCTGGGTCACATCAGAGGGTGTAACCTCTTTGAAATCATGAAATGGAAGGTTTGGTGGCCGTGCATGCGTCAAGACATCTTGAACCTCCTTGAAATGTGCGTGTTGTGCTAAAAGAACACGTCCAAACCTGCACCCCCAAGTCTGTCCTGCCCATCAAGGCCATGGAACCCTTTGAGCAGTGGGCCCTTGACATTGTGGGGCCACTCCCCAAAGACAGACTGGGAAAGAAGTACATTATAACTGCCATCAACTACTTCACTTGCTGGCTAGTGGCCTGGGCAACAACCAATCACACTGCCACCACCATCACCATTGCCCGCTTTATTGGCAAGGAAATTGTGGCTTGCTTTGGGCAACCCAAACGTCTCATCACAGATGGCAGCCCTAAACTTGTTGGGCACGTCATGAAGGCATACTGCGCCAAGAAAGCACTCCAATGTGTAGTTACAACCCCCTACCATCCTCAAGCCAATGGACACGTGGAACAGTTAAATGGCTCATTGGTCTAATTGATTGCCAAGCTCTCACAAGAGCACCCTAACACCACATGCACTGAACACCTGCCCACCACTCTACTTATCCTGCAAGCAAGAATCAACAGGGGCACAGGGTTCAGCCCCAGCACCCTGGCCTTTGGGATGCCTGAAAGTCTGGCAGGAGTTGAACAGGGAAAGCTATGGACCAAGGGTCCTGACAAGCCCCACCTAGTAACAACTCTATCCCTAGATCAATGGCATGCCAAAGCCTGGGAAATTGAACACAAGCGGATTGCAGGAGGGACAAAGCACCTCAAAGCTAGATACGCTGCAGGTGACCCTGTCTACACCCTCAATCCCAATTCTGCCAAGTTGGAGCCCAATCACCTAGGGCCCTTCAAGATAGCCGCTGTCTATGACAATCATACCTATCAACTCAAAGACGCCCAAGGAAATACCAAGAAGCTTCATCATGATTGCTTGCGCCCCTGCCGTGTCATCCCCACACAAAGGTTGTTTGTGTGGCCCTTCCCAGACCTTCCACAGACTCCGGTCTTGGTGTCTGACAATAAGCAGGGGGAAGGGGGGTGTTGCAACCAAGCTTCCAGACTCTCCTGCTAATGTATCTTACAATACACAGGGGGCGCTCAATGAGTCACCCCTTGACGTGTCTAACAACATGAATTAATCTGATGACAATATCAAATTGCAGGCACTTTCTCCTAATTAGGAGCACTACCAATTTGACCTGCTGATCCCTGCACAAGTTATTCCTTGGCTTTGAACCTTACATGAAACTTCCCATTATGCCACCCCCTTGTGGCCTTGTGGCTTTCCCCATATGGTATATTAATCACAATATTCTACAATAAACAATACCTTATTCTTATTATTCTGTCCTTTCTATTGGACTGTTGTCTTCCCCAATCCCAAATACTGAATCTTCATTGGTTCAGTTGCAACACTAAGGTCAGGATTTCCTGTTGTGTGTCTGTGCCGCGCTTCAGAGCACAACAAATCTGCTATCTTTTCCAAGCTGGACTGGCAGGCCAAGAAACAAACCTTCTTGGCTAGGTTGACACTGTGGCAAGTTACGTCTGAAGCCCATTGTGGGGTCAGACCACATAAATTGAGGATCCTAGCCACCACTTGTACCACCTGGTTGTTGAACTGAGAAACTATCTCATCCACATAATAATGTGCAGAAGAAGCAGCTTTGTTAATATTACCCACAGCATGTTGGACAGTGTGAAATCTGGAGTCCAACTGATGTACCAGGGCAGAGTGGGTGTGCTGGATCTCGATTCTAAAGCAACCCATCTCTTCAAGGTCAAGGTTTTAGCGGGCCATCAAGCACTGCACATGCTTGATGGTGGGGTGTACAAAGTATGACAGACATTGTTTATTCTGTCAATCCCTTATCTCTTCAGAAGTAGGCCAAGCTGAGTGCTGCTGGCCTCCTGATAGCTTCTGAAGATGGACAACAAGTGCTTAGAGGATCTTGCAGTGGTAAACAGGGTATAATCACTATCCTGTTGGTTATCACCAGTGGATTTGTAGCCTTGCATTAAGGCATTCATAAGTGATCACATGTCCTCAATATGATAGCTCCGTGGTTTGTGTTGTACCATTGTACCAGTGACGTCAAGATTTATTTTGTCCACTGGAACTTCTGGAACTTGGTAAGGAGCCATCTCCAAGCAGAGGGATGCATCCTGCTCCTCATTGCTGGTCTCCATGTAGCCCCTTCATACTTATCAGCAAAGCTGGGGTGTTGAGGCAAAGACTTGCCAACAACAGACAGTGCAGGTAACTCATTTTGTAAGTGAGCACCACTGCCAGAACTTTTGGTTATGCTATTAGATCTAGCATTCTGAGTATTAATTGCTTTATTAAGTATACAGGATATTTGAGTCATTGTGTAGAAGGATTTTTTTGTATAAAGACAAGTGTTATCTTCAACGTTTGTGGATTCCTTGGTAGGGTAACGGCTGGCAGTGTCCAAGGGAGGCAACTTCTAAGCCGCTCTGAATCTGGAAGCTTGCTTAGGTCTTCAAGAACTGACTAAAGTCTTCAAACTTGGGTTTATTCTTCTACTGTAAAATTGTTCTACAGTAGGATCTTCTTATTTTTGTCTGCCTTTCATTAGTCCAATGGAAGGGCTTTTATAGAGCTTGTGCTCTCTTATCAGGATAATATCATCTGGCGCTTCCAACTCTTGCTTGGTCAGTCTTTCCATCCCCAGACTGCCAGCATCAACCCCCAGAGTCAGGCATCTATGCAATGGCATGGGTTTCAATATCATAGTACTCTGCGCTGGGTACTTGTTGTCATAGAGTTATGCATAATTCATTAGTGCGCTGGTGGTGGCGGTGCTAACTATTCACTCTATTTTTAGCGCATAGATTATCATTCCTAGGCAACCTTGCTAGCAGGAATTTGCAGTGGCACTGGCAGTTTGCTAGTGCAAATTGATCACAACCTTTTCAGATCCTTGGGGAAACCCATGATTACTAACCCAGCAGTTTGCTAGAGTATTCTGGAATAACTCTAGACAATTGGGTTTCAGTCATGATTGGAGGTCTATGATAATCCTGGTTGTTCTTACAGTAGTGATCTGAATCTACTTTATGAAGGCTTCTTAGATCAATTAAGCCTACTAGCAATATATCAGAAGCTTCTACAACTAATGGCTTGGCAGGTTGCCAAGATTAACAAGGTAGAACAAAGTCAGTATAAATTCCTGACAATGTTGAAATACAATGTCAGATATTTTGATTGTTTCAGGAAAGGAAGGTGGGTTCAGGATCCTGTGTATACTGAGGAAGTTATACTGTTTGGTTGGTACAAGGACATTGTTGAAGACAATGAACCCTTCTTGGACATCATGTCTTTATTTGTATTTTCTCCAACCGGTGGGGAGTGCCATCTGCTGGGTTCTTTTCTTTGGAGAAATTTTTCCTTTAAATTGCATAGATGTGGATAACCTAGCTGTGCTACCTTTGTCAAGTATATACTTCTGGGAAGTATGATAAATGAGATAAAGGGGAAAATTAAGAAGATAATGATACTTTATTTGATATGAATATAGGGTATTATATAGTATCATGGGAAGCCACATACTGTCTATGTATGTCATAGCAGTCATGGGGCTTATCCAAGTAATGTTTCTCTTAAGTCACAAGGCTTGGTCAAGTTGTGTTCTGCTTAGGACTAGAAATGTTTGATCCCTGTAATAGATGGTCAAATGATAACAGTGCCACTGACTTAATAATTAGTCAGGGAATCATTTGGCAAGTCACTCGAGGAATTAGTTTCCCGAGAGGGAGTAATTGTAGATGTTTTGACACTATCAATCATTAAAATAGTGCTTTAAGTATTTGCAATATTAAATAAAAAATATTCAATATTACTGAAAAATAAAAATTGCTTGCTACAAAATTGATTTTTTTGAGCTGATGTATTAAAAAGTAGCCAAATTTAGTCTGGATTTCCTTTCTGATTTAAAAAAAGTAGATGAATTTTAAATCAATTTTTAAATCATAAAATTTGGCAAGAGATCTGGAGTGATCAATTAATCTATATTGTTATTATATTTTTTGATAGTCATTATTTTAAATTTAAGACTAATTTATGTCTCAAATTAATCCATGCATATTGGAATTTTATCCAAGTGTATTTCACCTTTGGGGGTTCAATTTGGATAAATACAATAGTTTTCATAACTGTGAGGATCAACAAAATAAAATATAATGAATTTATTACAATTCTAATATATTTGGTTTCTCTTATATTTCGTTGAGCTCAGTTGTTTTTCTTTATCCTCAGGGCTATAAAAACTATTGAACATCAGAATAGCTTTAGAATACACAAATATTAAGTGACGCAATTTCAGTTGAGCCAAGGCCTAAATTTGTGTGGATTGAGTTGTTCCTGCATATACTTTAGCTTTTTAAACATAATGATTTTTATTTATTGTAATTTAACAAGGGTTGCGTTAATAAATTGTATTAATAAGTTATATTTCTGATTAAAAATTGATTAAGTGCAAAGTGATTTGAAATAAATTTTGAAGGTGGGATTGTTTGTGGATGAATTGATTATTAATTGCATCTACTATTGCAACCATTGGCGTGGGTCTTCTTACCAGGACTTTGAAGTGGATGAGATAAGGGGAAGTCCCTTGTGGCACTGGATAATTAATTGATTGGTTTGTGGCATCTATTATCTTGAGCCTCTTCGCTTCAATTACTTTATTTGCTGCAGCTGTACCATCGCATTATAGTTCTGTCCATGATTCCCATTTATTCCATACCAGACAGAATGACCTGTTTCACTTCCATTCTTTGATTCGCATCTGTCCAGGCTAAAACTTTAGCCGAGTATGCGAATGTTTGACTATATATTTTATGGCTAAAAGGTAAAGTGTGGCATAATTGGATGACTTATACTTGGTTTCGGAATACATGCAGCTGTAATCAATTCGAAGATCCCATGTGGCACTGGTGGGGTTCACTTTATTGTTATTTAGATATCAAATAATTGTTAAACCCACAAATCAATCCTTATAGCTTTGAAATCAGTCTTAATTAAGCATAATTCCAATTAAATTAAAATCACTTTTCGGCCAAAAGGGACTTCCTTTAGACTCGCATTAGAATTCGGTAAAACGATTAACCACTTTTCAGCAATCCTTAAAATGGTTGCTAAATCAATCTACGATATTTCAATCATCTTAAGTCCACGTAAGATCCAAGAATCTAACTATCCAGGCGGTACTCCAAACGCAAAGCTCCAAATCAAATAAGTTCTATAAATGTACAATAACTCAAAACCCTATTGTGGTGAGATGCCCCAAAATCGACCAAAATTTAAAACCCCAAATTGTTAAAATATTCTAGTTTTAAACAACTCCAAGGAACTCTTTATTACCATTTTCACCTTATACTAAATAAAAAAATGATATACATTAGCAGTAAAAAGCCATATATTTCCCACCAATATGATACTTATAAAAATCAAATCAGCACGCAAATTTTAAAAATAGCATGCTAACTAAAAACAAGGTAATGGTAAAATATGATTTTATTGGATTTTATTAGAATAATAACTGCCAGTTATTTCTAATATAGTGAGTAATTTCTATTAAGTATTGTTACTGTAGATTTAGAACATGTAGGGCAAATTGTGGGATTGTCAAATCCTTCACCCGTATTTCAAATCACAACTACAAACAACTCAGCTGAGTTAAAAATATAATATTTAATAAAATCACTCATTTGATTTGGCATTTTATTTTTTAATTTTGCAAGTTTCAACTACCAGGTACAGATAAGTCAACTAGTGTAAGATAAAACTCACAAAACAAATGAGGGATATATTAATCAAAAACACAGGATTCTAATAGATAATTTGATATTTTCTTTGACTATATTGAGTTGAAGACAGCCTGGAACAATCAGCAAATACAGAATTGTGGGATTGTCAGATCCAAAAATTGAGCTTCAAATAATAAATATTGTTAAGTATATACTTCTGGGAAGTATAATTGTTGGGAATTTTGACCAAGCAATGATGCCAATTATGATGGAGCCCAAGGATTGAGACTGTTACAACCAAATCCATAAATTAGTAGTACAAAATACAATGATAATTATTATGAAAGAGCTTGCAGATATGAATTGCAGCTACTAAACTACATAAATTGGTAGTATAAACTATATGCATATTGGATCAGCAGTAGTCTGCTGAACTGAGCCTTAAACTAGCCAATGATAAGTGCCACCACAGCAATTAAATGAGACATGATTTGCCGCCACAGCACTTTAAAAATACACAAGCACCAAACTACTTTTATGTCAAGTGCCGCTGCACCAACTGAAAATTATTGCAAGCGCCGCGGCGCTGCCTGGCAAATATTGCAGGCACCAGGGCACCACTTTACTTTTACATCAAGCGCTGGGTTTGATTCCCCATAATCTCAAATTCCCATAATTATCACATTAATAAGCATTAAGCTTGCAGTATGCCAGAGAAGTATGAAGTGATCCTGAAGTACTAAATTATTTCATGCCAGCAAGGATCACCTGTGCTGGGTGAAGATGAAAATATTATATTGGTTGATGTGCAATAAGCGCCAAACCTAGATTAATAATTACCCAAGTTTGGGGTGTATTAGAATGTCCTAGAAGACATTGCTAGCAGCCCAAAGATTACCCTTGCAGAAAGTATAAGAAGAATTAATCATTTACAATAAAATTGTCTTTGAACCATCTTTATTTTATCCTTAATCTGGTTGGCCTTTATCCTAATCCTTAAGTGCTTCTGCGCAATCAGAAGCCATTGCTAGGCAATAATCATGGTTCCGTTCAATCCTGGCCCTTCTGATACAATACTACTCATATCCTCACATATGACTATATTCTGGCAAATGTCCTGTGCCCTATAATCTCAATAATTGTGGCGCTGTAATGCAAAAAGCGCAACAATAATAAACAAGATACAGGGGAAAATTAAAAAGAGAATGATACTTTATTAGATATGAATATATGATAATATATAGTATCATGAGAAGCCACATATTGTCCATGTACGTCATGTTAGTTTTGGGTCTTATCCAAGTGATTGTTTGTCTTAATTCATGAGGCTTGTCCAAGTTGTGTTCTGCTTAGGATTCAAAATGCTTGATCCCTGTAATAGATGGTCAAATGATAGTAGTGCTACCAACTTAGTGATCAGTCGGGGAGTCATTTGGTGAGTTGCTTGGGGAATTAATTTTCTGAGAGGGATTAATCAAAGATGTTACAACAATATAGTGAGTTTTAAATAATTTTAATTAATGACTGTCTCAAAATAGAAGTTAACAGATATAGTATGAATCCACACCAATTCTTTTGGAAATCATTATCATTCTTGAATAATTACCCCATCCATTATATGATAGCTAAAATTTAGATGTCTTTTATTACTAAATTAGTCATGCTTAAAAATAAAATTGAGTGAATTATACACTTCTCTTACAGCTGTCATAACTGTGCTGTATTAGCAGAGTTACATGGGGAAATGATTGGAAACTAGATAATTATCTTTATTGTGATATGGGAATTATATAGTTGGGGTGAATCATTATAAGAGGAACAAGATTGGGACAATCAATCAGTTGGATTAAACAGGGGTTGGTGTGATCCTTGTAATGAGTGAAGCATCAAATTGAGCTGTCCACCAAGCAGGGATTGTAACTTGTTCTTGTTTCTGGATTTATTAATTCAAGTCAACTTTTGCATTTGGCTACAGGTCATGAAGAGGTTGGTTTGGGGGTCACAGAACCTCTTGTGCAGTACTTTGACAGGGGTCAACCCCATTGTTTTGAAACTCCCTTGCTGAAGGTTGACCTCCTCAGTGGGAAGGTGTTGTATGCTGATTGGATGTTAAACTATCTATCACTGTAAAAACAACATTAATTCATTAACCTTGATAAAAATGGGTAAACTAGTAATCTTATCCTGGATGAAGGATAGGTTGGTTAATCATCTCTGAGTTGTAAGACTGGTCAGTATTAACTATGATCAGCCAATAATAGTTAATATTGACTAAGATTGCAGAAGGATCCAAATATGGCTAAGAGGATCTGGTGTTTTGCGGCTACCATTCAATATCTCTTTACTATATAACTCTCATACTTGATAATAAAGAAAGGATTGATTATTAAATTTTAATAATTTTTTATACACACTAAGTTTATAGATAGCTAAAATTAGTCTTTTTTAATAATATAAGTTGTGGTGAAAAGTTAGCAAGATTTAATACAACAGCACTTCCTATTGTAATCACAACATTTTGGTGCTCATTCCAATGAATTTGAACAATAGTGCACGTTGCCTGGTGAGGTAGCGGAGAAGAGCTTCTCCATGCCTTCTTAATTTGTTTATGGGACCACCCTGATGGGCTCTTCTTGGAAGCCAATATGCTTGCTGGCACTTAAGATGATATCCCTGCCAGTGTAATTGCATTCAGCCAATACATGGCAGACATGCAACATCCTCAGTTCATCAAGGACCAGACTCCCCTGCATCTGGATGTCCCAGTCTCTTTCAAGTTGAACAGGAATGCCAAAACAGCAAAACAACAGTTGGAGCAGGAAATGAAAGGCATGGTCAGAGGTGCTAGCTATAATAGAGAGAACCACAAACATATGACTGTCCTTCCCTCCTATGGTGTCCCAGCCAAGGAGAAATTCTGTAAATTTACAGAAATCACTCCTAACTAACTGTGTCTTCAGATGAAAACCATGGATTGATAAAAGGAGGACCTTTGTAGCTTTGCATACCTGTAATATGCCACAACTATATCCACTTGGGCCACCAGTTGGCACTGTTGTAAAATATACTATGGTATGTGATAATAGCTTAACTTGGATTATGACGTGTTATACTTTACCCTAAACTAAGTGCTTAATAAAAGACTATCTTGGTATGAGTAATATGTGTATAGTGTAAATTCAATCTTTTATTAATAATAACAAGGGAAGAGTTATAAAGTGGATTGGAATTAATATTTAGCTACTGATACTCTAATCAGGCTTCAATGTTGGGTCATGTTGGTATTCAGCCCATCAATTGTTATGATTGTTTGATGGGCTAAATAACCCTCTGAGAGTATGATCTGTTGATCCACTGGACTGGTTATTCATCTGTGCTACAGGTCTATTTGGAGCCTTAGACTAGAGCCTAATTAATGGCAGATACATTGATTTCAGTAATGGCTAGTTTACACTAACCACCTTACAACTTTTCCCTCCACTAAACTAGACATTACAGCGACATAACTTTCTCTCTCATTTTGGTTAGCCGTCCAAAACAAGTAAGAAAGCCAGTAATACAATATACTATCAGCCACAACAGAGAGTAACTGTCAACTGTGCTAACTCTAAAAGGTTAATCCCCAGGGAACCACCATGTCCAGCACTCATCTTGGAACCAGAGAAGAGGGATAACTTCAACAAAATACTAGGTGGTGAAATTAACATAGCTCTTATTAGCTCTACAAGCAGTAGTGCATACCAACCAAGTACACCAACAAATACTGTCATGTGTTCATCCACTGTGACTCCAAGAAGGACACTGAAGCTGTCTACACAACCTAATCAGGTGGTGCACTAAATTACCAATTCTCCATCCACAAGACTCCAAAATCCAAATGCAAAGGACTTCCCAAATACTGCTGCTGTAATCTAATAAGATCAACACAGGAAGTACATAGATATGGACCTGCATATTTGTTGGTATTCAACCCCAAGGCTGCAGTTATGTGGTTCCTTTGCAATATGATCAGTATTAATGCTTGCTCTGAAGCATTCATACCTGATCTCTACACAGAAGCTTGAAGTCAGGAACACAGTTCACTGGCAGGTACCAATCCTAAACTGATGGACTACTCAGAGGTCCAACTTGACCAACTCAGTCTTGATGGTATGTCCCTATTGTCCAATCAAAAGTCTTATGCACTAGAGCTTTTGAATGTCATCTTTGTTGCCTGAATGAATCCTAAGTCAGCTGCAGGACCAGTTCTTTTATTTCATGGTTCTGACAGTCACAAATACCGCCTTTGAAGAGCCATGAGGGCTACGCTGAACCTACTAAGCTATGAGGATATAGGAAGCCAACAATCCATGACGCTAGTCAGAAACCTTGTCCTATGTGGATCAAAGTCTGTCTATCAATAACGTCTTCCACCATATGCCTGAGTACCTCAAATGGCTGCTCAATATGATGTACTTTATGGGCAGCAAAACACCAGAAGAGTATGCTCAGCAAGAAAGCCTGTTATGAGAGTGCATCCTCTTAGAATTGTATTCCCATATTCTGTAGGAATAAATTGCGTCAGGTTCCTGCCAGTTGATTCATCCCCATTCCTCCTGTATGGCTTCCGCTGGTTGCCTTATATGTGGTTTATATATGCTGAATCTGCACAAATCCTCCTTCAATTACTTCTAGCATTAGAAAAACTTGCACCTTAATAAAGTGTTGAAACATAACTATTTTTCTTTTCCCTTATATGTGTTATATTCCTTCTTGTTTTGAATAGGGTAACAACTCATGTATCATTTTCATTAGGCTTTTTCTTTTTCTGTGTTATTACCCATAAAGGAGAATTATACCTGACCACTAGAAGCCTTGTAAATATATTGCGCATGAAATCAAGTGATCAATTGGCCAGTTTCCAGATACTTTAGGGTGTAGCTGTCTACCCCCACTTTATGGAAAACTTTGGCAGGGCCTTGCCATAACAAGGCAAGCTTGCTTTTGCAACTGTACCCTTGGTTACTGCAGAAGTATACCATACTTCCTATCTCATGCTCAGGAAGAATATGGTAAGTCTTTACTGTGCAATCCATGTCTTTTTCCTTAGTAGCCAGATTGGTAGAGTAATCTTCCAACTGCGGTTTTATAAAATTCTGAGCTAGTCTCTTCAAGTATGCATCAGGTGAGAGAGAATTGCCAGAACTAACTAGGCTGTATAAATGCAGCAGAAGACTAGGCGGTTGTCCATACAGAAGCTAAAAAGGATTTTACTGGTGGCTCTATGAAATCCAATATTTTACACAAAGGTTGCTGTCAGAAGATACATGTCCAATTCCATTTCATGCTGATGACTTAGCTTTTTTAAAATCTGAACTAGACTCCTATTAGCTCTATCTACCATTCCATTTGTCTGAGAGTGGTATGGAGTTGAAAGGGTGCCGTGAATGCCCATTAGCTTATTCAATTGTGGTATCATATAACTGGTGAAGTTGGATCCATTATCAGTCAACAAGGTCTGAGGGCAACCATGCTTTTAGAGGATGTTCTCAAGTATAAACTTGGCTGTGGTTAGAGCAGACTGATTTGGAATAGCCTTAGTCTCCACCCACTTAGTTGATTGGTCCATAGCCACTATCAAAAATTTATTCTAACTTGTTGTGATGGGTAATGGTCCAACTAAATCAATTGCAACTGTGTGAAATGCAAAACCAGGTTAGATCAATTGATGCTGATAGCACAAGACCTTGGGTTGCTCTATATTACAATTGTGGTAAGCAGCCAGCATTTCTGCTACATCAGAATGTATCCCTTCCCAGTAACAATGTTGTTGTAGAAGATTCAGAGTCTTCTGGATGCCACTGTGACCCACAGTGAAATATTCTGATACTAATGCATCAGTACACAAGGATGATTGAATTTAGGGCAACCATTTCCCTTTATGCAGCTTGAGAAGCTGCTTGTCCTTAACACAAGTATCCACCACAAGATTTTTCAGAATTTTGTGAATCTTGGTGGCTCCTTCCCCCATGTAGAAGGCTTCAGCATCAGCTTATTGTAAAGCTTGTCTGCTGCTGAGGAAACCAAGGCTATAGTGGGAAGGCGGGAGAGGCAATCCACATTCTGATGCATGGCGCCAGTGCAATGGATTATCTTGAATTTGTAAGCTTGCAGCTTTATATCCCATTGTGCCAGTTGTCCTTCAGGGTCCTTGAGTGTCTTTAATCACTTAATCAAGGTGTGATCAGTCACCACTGTAAAGTGTACTTGTGAATATATACCCTGAATTGTTGACACACATAGATGACTGCCAAGCATTCCCTTTCTGTAACTGTATAATTGCATTCATGGCTATTAAGCGTACATGAGCAGTATCTCACAGGGTGATCCTGATTGTTGTCATCTAGCTGAGAAAAGACAGCACCAATTTCTGTTAGGCTGGCGTCTGTATGTACAATGAAAAGATGCTCAAAATTTAGGTACAAGAGTACTGGCTCTAATACTAAAGTGGCTTTTAGATCCTGTCGTAACTGTGCTGTTTTAGAAGAGTTACAAGGGTAAAAATATTCAGAAGCTAGATGATAAGCTTTATTGTGAGATAGTGATTATATAGTCAATGTAAATCAAGGATAACAGGAACATGATTGTGCTGATCACACAGTTAGATAGTGAAAGGGATGGCTTGATCCTAGTAATGAGTCAATTGCCAAAATGAGGTGTCCACCATAAGGGATTATCATTTGTTCATGTTGTTGGATTTGGTAATTTGAGTTGACTTCCTAGTCTGACTTCAAGTGACCAGGTAATTGGATTGTAGGTCACAAACCTGCTTGGTTGGAACCTTGCTGGTGGGTCAAGCCTGCAGTTTTGACACCCCCCAACTGAAGGTTGGCCTCCTCTGAGGGCAGGTTGTCAGGGAGGTTGTCAGGAGCCCAGGCGCTGTATTAGATCAATTGTTGTTCTGTGGCGGGCAGGGAAGTTTCTCGTTGTTTTTGTCTCACTTTGCAGGGTCGTAGGCAATCATGGTATAGGGTCTTGTCTTGCTTACATTTTCCAAGCCCTTGCACAAGGTAAGTGTTATTGTTGTTTACCTTTAGAATGATTGCTGGCCCCACTTTCTTGGGTTGTAGTTTGCTCTTGTCAAAATTCATGACCCAAACTTTGTCCCCAACCTCATGTCTATTGCAGATGGGGACAAAGGTTTTTTGTAGACGTTTATTTTCCTTCACTGTTTGTTTGCTATTAGCTCTTACAACGTGAGGGTCTGAGTGAGGAGGGACTTTGTTGTGTTCTGAGGCGCGGCACAGACACACAATGGGGAATCCTAACCTTAGGATTGGATTTGTACTAAGTCTTGGCTGCATGACAGGGAAGGCTATCCAATTACCTTGCAGTCCTGGAAGAATAATCTCTACTAGTTGTGGCTAGAGAGAGAGGCGCAGAAGTACTGGAAGACACAAAGACAAAAATGTGAATAGAACTTAATTTTTATTGGTGAATACAAAATTTAATATATAGTGGTTAGGAATACCACAAAACACTACCAGGAAGGTAGGATCACTTGCCACAAGCATGAGTGGGGCAAGTGAGATGCGCAGAGTCAAGAAACCAAACAATTGTATTTCCTGATTCAGTCATCAACTCATTTCAAGAGGTAAAAGCAAAAGCAAAAGCAAGAGATTTGTCTTTAAAATGGCCCATCAAAGGCAAAATTGAAACATGGTGAATAGCAGTATTCACAACAGACTTCACTTGGAATTTCCAGTTTAGGTCCTGTCAATGCCTGAATGATATTTGGCTGTGTGCTGTATACCAGTTCAAACGGGCTTTTCCCGGTGGATCTGTTCACACAAGTTTGGCACACAAGCAGTGCAGTCAGTAGCTGCTTATACCAGTCTTCAGGTCTCCTGGCGGTGAGTTTGGCTAAGGCTTGCACAAACCTACTATTAAGCCGCTCTACACGTCCATTGGCCTGTGGGTGGTATGGTGTTGTTACGGTGTGTTTGACCCCATTTTTTGTGAGGTATACATTGGTTGTTTTGGAGGTTAATTCTTTTCCTTCATTGGTTATCAGGAGTTCTGGCTTTCCAAACTTGCTGATTATCTCCTTGACAATAAATTGTTGTACATCATTGCCAGTATGTGCCTTTACTGCTTGGGCTACTGGCCATCTTGTAGCAAAGTCAATGGCAGTGATGATGTATTTCTTGTTGTTATGTTTTCCTGGCATGGGGCTAACAATGTCAAGAGCCCATACTATGAAAGTTAGCTGTGTGCAGATGGGAAGTATTGACTTTGGCAGGGTTTTGCTCTTGGCAAACTTTTTGCATACTTCACATTGGTCTAGCACTTCTTGAACATCATGATATAGGGTTGCCACCAGGCCTTGTGCTTAAGGAACTCATATAGGTTTTGGCTCTTGGTATGTCCAAGGTCTCTGTGATAGCGTAGGATGGTGTCTACTTGCTGATGCGTGGGGATGTAGGGAATGGCCGTGCCATCAGACATTTTTCTGTGTAGGGTCCTATATACGCCGGCAAATAGGTGTTCATTTTTGATGACTATTTCCTTTGTTATGTCAGTTGTGCTGGGGGGGAACCTTTGTCCTTTGTTTGTAGTACTAAGAGAGGCCAGTCTGGGTCAAGCCCATTCTCTCCTCTTGAAGCACAGACATACAGGCAGGACAGGGCGTCTGCCATGGCAAGCTTGGCCACAGGCTTGTACTGGATGAGCATGTTAAACCTCTCCAATAGCTCCATACAGCAGGCTTGGCGGCGCAACAGATTTGCTTGAGTTTTGAAATAGATGAGTGACTTGTGGTTGATTAATGCTGTGAATTCTTCCTGCCGTTCTAGGTAACAGCACCATTTGACTAGACAGTGCACAATAGCCAACAGTTCTTTGTTGTGGATAGGGTATTGACACTTGCCATCTGTCAACTTTTGTGATTCATAAGCTACGGGCAGGAAGTCACCATCATTATTTTTGATTTGTGGTACTGCCCCAATGGATGCATCTGAGGCGTCAGTTTCCATTTGGTATTCCCCGTCACATTTGGGGTATTGAAGGATGGGAGCTGTTGTGAGTTTCTACTTGAGGCGTCTAAAACAGAGGTCACATTAGGGAGTCCACACAAACTTGGACTTGGCGCCTGTTATGGCGGACAAGGGGGCAGTCAAAATGCCACAGTCAGGTATGAAGCGGTGTACATAGGCCACCATTCCCAAGAAGGTGCGGAGTTCCAACTTATCCTTGGGCGGTGGCATCTTGCATATGGCCTGTATCTTTTGGCTGTTGGGTTTGATGCCATCTTTTGAGACTATGTGTCCCAGGAAGGGTAGTTGCTTGCGGAAAAACTGGCACTTAGAGGGTTTGGATAACAGTTTGTGTTGTGCCAAGGTAGCAAAGACTGCCTTGAGGTCTTTGTGGTGTTGTTCCACTGAGGTGCTGTAGACAATAATGTTGTCTAGATACACTAGGGCGTGCTTGCCTATGTGAGGGCAAATACTTTGTACATGAAGGTTACAAAGGTAGACAGGGCATTTGTCATGCCAAAGTTGAGCACACACACTTTTAGGAGCTGTATTTAGTGCAGAAGGCTGTTTTGGGGATGTCTTCCTCTTTGAGGCAAATATGGTTGTAGCCTGCAGTCAGATCAATCTTGGAGAAGACCGTGGCTCCTCCCAAGGCGTTGAAGAGGTTATCAATCAGTGGTAGTGGGTAACAATTCTTAATGGTGACTTTGTTTAAGGCTTGGTAGTCTGTGACCAGATATAAGGTAATATCCTTTTTAGCCACAAAGAATACGGCAGCCCCAAAGGGAGACTGTAAGGGTCAGATAATTCCTTTCTCTAATGCCTCCTTGAGGTAGGCGCGTAAGGCGTCATCTTCATTTGAGATAGCCTGTAAATAGGGCATGCCTTGGGTACAGCCCCCTTGAGTTGAATGGAGTGCTGAATGTGTTTCTCAGGGGGAAGCCTGGATAGCGCTTCCTTGAAGATTTCTGGATGGCGGGCCACAATTTTGTGGTCCTGAGGCATGGAGGTATCCTGGTGATCTTTGAAATGTATGATCTCACACTGGCAGGAGTCCCAGTCAATTGCCTTCAGGCTTTCCTTTTTGTCCAGAGTCTCCGTGATTTGTACAAAGAAGTGGTCACGTAGGAGTTGGTCCACTGATTCAGGGTAGATCTGATGGTTGACACCTTCACGCTTGATGGTCAGCACTGAGGTTGTCCAATCTACTTGAGGATTGTTTTTTTGCAACCAGTCTAGTCCCAGCACAATGTAAAACTTTGGGAAGTCAATGACGGGACCTTGGATGGTAGAGTGAAGGTTCTCAAGAATGACAAAGAAGGGGGAAGTTTCTTTTGTCACAGAAATATGGTGTTCATCAGCCAGGACCACGTTTTTAATCTTCAAAGGATTAGTGGCCAGCTTGAACTTATCCACAAAGCTGCTGTTGACCAGGGTTCAATCTGCACCCAAATCCAGGAGTGCTGAGCCTGTGTAACTGCAAAAGCGGAAAGAATAGGACATCAGTTTATTGGGATGTCTGGCAATGGTGTACAGTACAGGGTCCTCCAAGGGCACTTGGATCATTGGGCATTGGTCCACGTCCTTGGGTCAGTATTCATCATTGGGCAAGTCAGGAGTTGTGTGGGGAGAGCTTGGCTTGCTTAATGCTCTCCCGGGCTTTTCCCTCCTCTTGATTGCCTTGTGTGGCAGTGATACAGAAATGAGTATGATTTGACTAACCATTGTTTCCATTCCCATGTCTGTTTGAGCTTGTGGGTTTGTGGTTGGTGTTGTTCCTGTTGTCTCCATGGGGTGGTTGAATGGAGCGCCCACCTGAATGGGAATCCTTGGATCTTTCTTGTTTTCCAGTTTGTGCCTTATGAAGTGCGTTGGAGGTTTGTTCTGCTTTCTCTGCTTCACAGTGCAAGCTTTGCAGGTTGGTCACCTGGTTCAGGTTCACATGTCTTATTACGTGCAACTTGAGGGCGTCATAGTAAATGAGGTGCATGGCTGGGGTGTCAAAGGCCATGTTGGATGGTGCACAAAGTTGGAGTTCCTTGTAGGCACGGGTGAGTTCCTTCACAGTGCCCGTCTGGGTTAGGTTCTTTACTTGGTTTATTATTATGAGTGCTGTGTCATTAAGCACAAATCTTGCCAGGAAGTCTTGCTTAAAGGTGTCCCAGTTCTTGTTGGTGTGTTCCTTGTGCTACTTGTTGCACCAGGTGCCAGCGTCATGGGTCAGGCAAATGGAAATTTCTGCAATCCAAAATTGCTGTGGGCATTCCATCTGGGCCAGCTTGCTCTGGGCAGACTGAATCCATGCGGCAGCGTTATCATTGTTAGCCCCAGCAAAAGGTTTCAAGGCGGCCTCCATAGTCTTTGGGCTACGTAGGCAGGTATGGTGCTTTTGTCAGCTGGTCACAGCATCAAGATAGGAGCCTTAAAGAAGCCCTGTGCAGATATGGCGTTGAAGGCGGGTAGTGGAATCACCATGTTCTGGTACAGGACAAAGCCATTAGGTATCTTAGCACCAGGGGTGTACAGAGTCCAGTCAGGCGGGAGGCCAGAAATATTTTGTTGAGGATTTGTTGGCTGCAGCGTGTGCAGGCAACAGGTAGAATTTTTCAAGATAAGGTAGGATGGAGAACTTACCTGTGCTACCAATGTTGTAACTGTGCTGTTTTAGCAGAGTTATAAGGGGAAAAATATTCAGAAGCTAGATCATAATCTTTATTGTGAGATAGTGATTATATAGTCAATGTGAATCAAGGATAACAGGAACATGATTGGTGATCACACAGTTGGATGGAAGAGGGGGTGGCTTGATCCTGGTAATGAGTCAAGCGCCAAAACAAGGTATCCACCATAAGGGATCACCATTTGTTCATGTTGTTGGATTTGGTAATTTGAGTTGACTTCCTAGTCTGGCTTTGAGTGACTGGGTAATTGGATTGCAGGTCACAAACCTGCTTGGTTGGAACCTTGCTGGCGGGCCAAGCCTGCAGTTTTGACAATCCTTGAAGGCTTTCTGGTGGCCTGGAGTCCATGAAATTCTACTTTGATCTTGAGCAAGTGAAAAAGTTGTCCTCTTAGGGGAAATAGTAGAAAAATTGACTGTAGGGATGAAAAAGTGAGAATTCAAAATTGAGAATCTAAAAGTGGCCAATTCAACACTTTTTAAGTTTTCAAAATGGCTTTTTATAATGCAGTAGCCACTTTTTCTTGACTTTTTTTATTGAGAGAATGAATAAAAAGTATTTTATATGGCTAAAATAATTTTGCATTCAAGATGAGTTGTTTTAATTTAATTTTGAAAATTTAAAACTGTCAACCAGGCCACTTTTAGATTCTCACTTTTGAATTCTCACTTTTGCATCCCTACAGTCAATTTTGCCACTGTTGCCCTCCTAGGCCTGTAAAGTTTGGTATGACTCTTCTGTAATAGCCAATCATTCCTAAGAACACCTGTACATCCCTCTTGTTGGTAGGTGTTTTGTCAGGGAATTCTCCCCTGACTACAGAAACTCTTCTGTTTATAGCATTAACCCAAATTTACCATTGGTGGGACACCTAGGCACCAACAAAGTATTGAAGACTCAATCAATTAGGACCAACACTTCCCAAGACAGGGATCAAACCCAGAACCTTACATTGATACCAACTGTTAGTTTAAGCTCTGCAAATCAATTTAAATTACCTTTATATATTGAGTTAATTCAATTGCTGTCTGCTCTCAAACTAGGTGTTGCTTCCGCTGCTGTTAATATGACTTTAACACACATCACTTACCGCTTGAAACATGATTGGATGCTTTCTTCTTCATTTCTGCTCTCAAATCTACTTCTTATATATGAACCAGAGGCTCTGTACTTGATCTATCATGTGAATAAGCTTATGAACCGCTTAATTTTCTGAACTCTTGTTACTGCTTCCTGGTGCTCATTTAATAATTTGTTACTCACATATATTATTATCAAGAAACAAATTGAGGCACAGTTACAGGTATCACTTTTAATCATTATTTCCAAGAAAATCATTGATAAATCCCCTCTTAGCCTAGGACCCTCTTAAATGGCTTCAGGCTATTGTTTGGAGTATTTAAGTGAACCATTTCTTATCCTCCTTACCTGTTCCAACAATAAAAAATTACTTCTACTCTATCTCTGACCACACCTATTTCTTTGATTTATTTTGAAATCATGAAAGGAATTCTATTCCTGTTATAGTTTCTAGCTTCCTTCTTGCCTGTGATGCTATCCTTGAAGAACCCAACCCCAACTACTGACTGGCACAATTCATCCCCAGACAATGCTCACCAGAAGGAGTCCCTTGCCCAGAGTTGGTTTAAATACCCCTCTGGTCACTGGGGGAGTAAATTTCACTATGGTTGTTCTTCCACGCCTTCTCCTCCAGCAGAACCTTTGCTGGTTAGACCCAATGCTTCATTCTACCTATTAACTTATGTGGTGGGATACTAACTGCTAGGTTGTTTCAGCTCTATGATGGGAAGATTTTTCTATCTGGGCCACTTAAGCCATCTTGCCATGATCACAGTACCCATTAATCAGTAATTGTAGGGCTTAACTTAGGGGCTTTGGCCCACCAGGTAGGGAACCTGTTCCCTATCAAGTGGGTCCCTGTCATGTTTGCATGTGTGTGATGGCTTCAAACTTAGCAGGAACAGGCTGTAAACCATCTTTGCTGATAATATATCCAAGGAATTCCAGATGTTCCTTAAAGAAGTTACACTTTATTGGCTTCAGCTTAAGATTAGTGGCAATGAGTTGCTTGAACACCGCTTCCAAGTGTTTCAAATGTTGACCAAAGGTACAAGAGAAGACATTAATGTTGTCAAGTTAGACCGGTACACAATTCAACTTAAGATCTCCTATTAAAGTATTTATGGCTTGTTGGAATGTTGCTGGGGTATTTTCAAGTCCTTGTGGCATTCTAGCTGGTTGAAAAAGGCTTTGCTCTGTTATGATGGTGCACTTTTCCTGGTCTGCCACTAGAAGGTCAATCTGCCAGTATCCACTGATCAGATCCATTGCACTAAAATATTTTGCGCCCTGGCTTATCCAGCGTATCATCAATATGTGGCAAAGGATATTAATCCTTCTTTGTGACAGAACTCAAATTGTGGCTGTCCATCACCACGCAATTTGTGCCATACTTCTTTTTAACAATCAGCAGTGGTGAGGACCATGGACTTTTGCTGGGAACCAAAAGGCCGGCAGATAGCAATTTTTGTAGTTTCTCATTGACAATGGCTTGATTAGCCAAGCTGCATCTTATAGGTCTTGAGTATATAGGTGCAGTATCTTGCATGTTCAGCACATGTTCAACTCCTAGAGCCTTGCCTAGGTTGTGATCATGCTTGGCAAATACATCCCTATTATTGAAACAGCAGGCTTGACCCACCAGCAAGGTTCCAAGCAAGCAGGTTTGTGACCCGCAATCCAATTACCTGGCCACTCAAAGCCAAACTAGGAAGTCAACTCAAATTGCCAAATCCAACAACATGAACAAATGGTGATCCCTTATGGTGGATACTTTGTTTTGGCGCTTGACTCATTACTAGGATCAAGCCACCCCCTTCACCATTCAACCGTGTGATCAGCACAATCATATTCCTGTTATCCTTGATTCACAGTGACTATATAATTACTATCTCTCAATAAAGATTATTATCTAGTTTCTAAATATTTTTCCCCTTTTAACTCTTCTAAAACAGCACAGTTACAACATTGGTAGCACAGGTAAGTTCTCCATCCTACCTTATCTTGCAAAATTCTGCCTGTTGCCCGTACTTGCTGCGGCTAACAAATCCTTGACAGAATTATGTCTGGCCTCCTGCTGGACTGGACCTGTACACCCCTGGTACTGAGATACCTGATGATTTGTCCTGTACCAGAACATGGTGATACCACTCCCTGCATTCAATGCCCTGTCAGCACAAGGGTTCTTTCAGGCTCCCTCTTCTATCCTGCAACCAACCAATGAAAACACCATGCCTGCCTACGTAGCCCAAAAACTGCAAAGCGCTGCCTTGGAACTGTTTGCCAGGGCCAACGACAACAACACTGCTGCATGGATCCAGTCAGCCCAGAGCAAACTGGCCCAGATGGATTGCTCACAGTAATTTTAGATTGTGGAAATCTCCATCCAACTAACCCACAATGCTGGCACCTGGTACAATAAGTGGCACAAGAAACACGCCAGCAAGAACTGGGATACCTTCAAGCAAGACTTCTTGGCAAGGTTAATGCTTAAAGACACAGCACTCATGATCATACGCCAAAAAAGAACCTAACCCAGACAAGCACTGTGAAGGAGCTCACCTGCACCTACAAGGAACTCCAACTTTGTGCACCCTATGACAGGGCCTTTGACACCCCAGCTACACACCTCATGTACTATGACGCCCTTAAGTTGCATGTAATGAGACATGTGAGCCTGGACCAAGTAACCACCTAAAAAGCCTGTACCACAAGGCAGAGAAAGCAGAACAAATATCCAACACCCTCCATAAGGCACAAACTGGGAAACAAGAGAGACCCAAGGATTCTCACACAGGCAGGCGCTCCGCTTGGCCACCCCTCAGAAGAAATGGGAATAACACAAACCATAAACCCACAAGCTCAAACAGACATGGGAATGGAAACAATGGTTAGTCAAATCATACTCATTTCTGTATCACTGCCACACAAGGCAATCAAGAGGAGGGAAAAGCCTGGGGAGAGCATTAAGCAAGCCAAGCTCTCCCCAAACAACTCCTGACTTGCCCAATGATGAGTACCAACCCAAGGACGTGGACCAATATCCAATGATCCAAGTATCTTTGCAGGACCCAGTGCTGTACACCATTACCAGACATCCCAATAAACTGATGTCCTATCCTTTCCACTTTTGCAGTCACACAGGCTCAGCACTCCTGGACTCAGGCGCGGATTGAACCCTAGTCAACAGCAGCTTTGTAGACAAGTTCAAGCTATCCACTAATCCTTTGCGGATTAAAAGACGTGGTTTAGCTGATGAACATCACATCACTGTGACAAGGGAAACCACCCCCTTCTCTGTCATGCTCAAGAACCTACACTCCACCATCCAAAGCCCCATCATTGACTTCCTAAAGTTTGACATTGTACTGGGGTTGGATTGGTTACAAAAGAACAATACCCACGTGGACTGGGCAACCTCAGTTTTGAACATTAAGCTTGAAGGAGTCAATCACCAGATCTATCCTGACTCAGTGGACTAACTCCTACGCAACCACATCTTTGTGCACATCACAGAGACCCTGGAAAAAAAAGGAAAACCTGAAGGCAGTTGACTGGGACTCCTTCCAGTATGAGATCATACACTCCAAGGATTACCAGGATACCTCCACACCTCAGGATTGCAAAATTGTGGCCCGCCATCCAGAAATCTTCAAGGAAGCTCTACCCAGGTTGCCCCCAGAGAAACACATTCAACACTCCATCCAACTCAAAGGAGCTGTACCCAAAGCGGTCTTATCTACAGGTTGACCCCAAATGAAGACGGCATCCTACATGCCTACCTCAAGGAAGTGTTAGAGAAAGGACTTATCCACCCCTCACAGTCTTCTTTTGGGGCTGCTGTATTCTTTATGGCCAAGAAGGACGGCACCTTACGTCTGGTCACAGACTTCCAAGCCCTAAAAAAAGTTACCATTAAGAATTGTTACCCACTACCACTGATTGACAACCTCTTCAACGCCTTGGGAGGAGCCACAGTCTTCTCCAAGATTGATCTGACTGCAAGCTTCAACCAAATTTGTATTAAGGAGGAAGTTATCCCCAAAACAGCCTTCTGAACTAAATATGGCTCCTAAAAGTGTGTGGTGCTCAACTTTGGCATGAAAAACGCCCCTTCCACCTTTGTGACCTTCATGAACAAAGTGTTTGCTCTGCACATAGGCAATCATGCCCTAATCTACCTAGACAAAATTATTGTCTCTTTGTCTATTGGTGGAACAACACTACAAAGACCTTGAGGCAGTCTTTGCTACCTTGGCACAACACAAACTGTTAGCCAAACCCTCTAAGTGCCAGTTCTTCTGCAAGCAACTGCCCTTCCTGGAACACATAGTCTCAAAAGACAGCATCAAACCCAACAGTCAAAAGATACAGGACATATACAAGATGTCACTGCTCAAGGATAAGTCAGAACTCTGCATCTTCTTGGGAATGGTGGCCTATGTACACCGCTTCATACCTGACTGTGGCATTTTGACTTCCCCCTTATCTGCCATAACTGGCGCTAAATCCAAGTTTGTGTGGACCCCCCAACGTGACCTCTGTTTTAGATGCCTCAAGGAGAAACTCACAACAGCTCCCATCCTTCAATACCCCAAATGTGATGGGGAATACCAAATGGAAACTGACGCCTCAGAAGCATCCATTGGGGGAGTACTACAGATCAAAAATAATGATGCTGACTTCCTGCCCGTAGCTTATGAATCACAAAATTTGACAGATGGCAAGTGTCAATACCCTATCCACGACAAGGAACTTCTGTCCATTGTGCACTGTCTAGTCAAATGGCGCTGTTACCTAGAACAACAGGAAGAATTCACAGCACTAACCAACCACAAGTTGCTCATATACTTCAAAACTCAAGCAAATCTGTCACGTTGCCAAGCCTGCTGGATGAAGCTATTGGAGAGGTTTAACATGCTCATCCAGTACAAGCCTGGGGCCAAGCTTGCTATGGCAGACACCCTGTCCCGCCTGTATGTCCGTACTTCAAGAGGAGAGAATGGGCTCAACCCAGACTGGCCTCTCTTGGTGCAACAAATAAAAGACAAGGGTTTCACTTCTGGTACAACCAACATAACAAAGGAAACAGTCATCAAAAACAAACACCTATTTGCTGACATGTACAGGACCTTGCACAGAAAAGTGTCTGACAGTACTACCATCCCTTACATCCCTCACACCAGCAAGTAGACACCATCCTACAATATCACAGAGACCTTGGGCACACCAAGAGTTGAAACCTATACAAATTCCTTAAACACAAGGCCTGGTGGCCCACACTATATTGTGACGTTCAGGAAATCCTAGACCAATGTGAGGTATGCAAGAAATTTTTCAAAAGCAAAACCCCTCCAAAGTCAGTGCTGCCCATCCGCACACAACTACCCTTCAAGGTGTGGGCCCTTGACGTTGTTGATCCCATGCCAGGGAAACACAACAATAAAAAATACATCATCACCACCATTGACTTTGCTACAAGATGGCCAGTAGCCTAATTAGTAAAGGCGCACACTGGCAATGTTGTATGACAATTCATAGGAAGAAAAATAATCAGCAAGTTTGGAAAGCCAGAACTCCTGATAACCAATGAAGGAAAAGAATTAACCTTCAAAAACACCAACATATACCTCGCTAAAAATGGGGTCAAACATACTGTGACAACACCATACCATCTACAGGCCAATGGACGTGTAGAGCGGCTTAATGGCAGCCTTGTGCAAGCCTTAGCCAAACTCACTGCCGGGAGACCTGAAGACTGGTATAAGCAGCTATTGACTGCACTACTTGTGTGCCAAACCCAAGTGAACAGATTCACCAGAAAAAGCCCTTTTGAGTTGGTATACAGCACACAGCCAAATATCATTCAAGTATTGACAAGACCCAAACTGGAAATCCCAAGTAAAGTCCCCCTGCGCTCAGACCCTCAAGTTATAGAGGCCAACAGCAAGCAAACAGAAAAAGAAATTGCACGTCTGCAAAAAACCTTTGTTCCCATCCAAGATAGACATGAAGTTGAGGACAAAGTTTGGGTCATGAACGTTGATAAAAGCAAAATACAACCTGAGAAAGTGGGGCCAGCAATCATTCTGAAGGTAAACAACAATAACACTTAACTTGTAAAAGGGCTTGGAAAACGTAAGCAAGACAAGACCCTACACCATGATTGCCTGAGACCCTGCAAAGCAAGACAAAAAAAACGTAAAAACGCCCTGCCTGCCACAGAACAATAGTTAGTCCAGTATGGCACCCGGGCTCCTGATAACCTCCCTGACAACCTACCCCCAGAGGAGGCCAACCTTCAGTCAGAGGGGGTGTCAAAACAGCAGGCTCAACCCGCCAGCAAGGTTCCAAGCAAGCAGGTTTGTGACCTGCAATCCAATTACCCGGCCACTTGAAGCCAGACTATGGAGTCAACTTGAATTGCAAAATCCAACAACATGAACAAATTATGATCCCTTATGGTGTATACCTCATTTTGGCGCTTGACTCATTACTAGGATCAAGTCATCCCCTCCATCATCTAGCTGTGTGGTCAGCACAATCATGTTCTTGTTATCCTTGATTCACAGTGACTATATAATTACTATCTCTCAATAAAGATTATTATCTAGTTTCGAAATATTTTTCCCCTTGTAACTCTACTAAAACAGCACAGTTACAACACTATACTTTTAAAAGAGGCTTAAGGCTCAATACTTCTGATCTTCTTTTAGTCCCTACAAAGATTCACGCAGAATTAACAACTGAACACTAGGCTGGTTGCAAGGTAGCACAAACTTGCTAAATTATCCAAAAGTGGTGTTATCAATTAGGCTTGTATTTTCCTCTAACTTAATGTACCCCAGAAGCTAGTGTTTCTTCATCTTTAGTGACTTATCCAAAATTACCCAGAAGCACCAGGATTTCTTCCAAAGAAGTCATGACAGTACCTGGTAAGATCCAAGGTTCTAACTAGAAACCATTATGTAGACCAGCAACCTCACTGTGTAGTCCTTTTGGGAAACTGTGCCACAGGCCTGTGTTGTGTATCACTTGGGACCTTCTTGGTATAGAAAACTCACTGGAAGAATACAAGGGAATCACCTTGTACTCTGTAGAGGATTCCATAAGTTCATGCTTGCTTCTATATTATCCTGATCTGACTCTTTTAAAGTTTGACAGGGGATCTTTTATGTGAGCTTTGATGAGATTGGATTCCAGGCAAGCAATATTGGCGTTAAACTTGTTGTCATCTGGTGATCACTTCTACGTTTTCTGCTTCCCATAGTCTTAGCTGCAGACCATCTCTTTCATTCCATGGTAGTCTTATTTCAGTTAAAAGCCAAAAACACAAAGCATAAAAATATTGAGGGGAAAGCAACCAGTGTCACAAAAAAGTATAATTTTTATTAATTATTATCATGTTTCCATTATATACCAATTGGGGTATATTTGGCTGAAACCCCTTTCCAGTTCAAGAATCACACCTGGATTCCTATCACATGGTTTATGACATAACAGCGTCATTCAATCCAGATCTTTAACCAAAAGATCTTCACAATCTTAACCTATAAGAATGTGTCCTAATACATTCCATAATCACCCAATTCCTTTGGTGGAAATGTATTGTTTTGGCTTGAAGCATTCTGGACTTCTGGCACCAAAACCCTGTGGAATAGGCAACTGTGGTAAGTTCAACTCCTTGATGATCAACTCCCTGGTACTCAACACTTTGTCAAGTACCAAGAAGTTAAGTGCTGCATATGTGAATCTATTGCTATTTTTGGCTTGACTGATTTTAAGCTAATTTTTACTAGTAATTAAGGAGTTCAAAACCAAAAACCAAGGTTAAATTTACTTGAACTCAACTCTGTTTAAAGATTATGTTAGCTAAAATACCAATTTAAGGGACAATTTTTAAGTGAATTTACTAATAGAAATGAAAAAACTTGTGTTAACACTCTAAACCAAAAAGTGACCAGTTTGACACTTTTTAAGCCAAAATTTATTTTTATTAGTAAAATACATATGCGCTTATATAAAAATTGTTATTTACTATTATATTTTTATTATTAGTGTTCATAGTTGTCAATTAGGCTCCCAAGCACCACTATACTGGATTTAGCAGACTAGACATTAATTAAATATACCACTTGTTTTATATTATGTCATTCTTGGGTTGTGGATGAAGTGGTACCATATAAATTAAGCCCAATTTATTAAGAGATTTCATATGTACTTTATAAAAAATGGAAACTCAACTCCCCCTCTGTTCAACTCTATCCACTTATCACCCAATTGGTTTTGGATTTAACTAATCAAAGGCTTGGAATTAAGGCTAAATTAATATGTGACACACTATGAGCGCTACTTGACACTCACCCACTTGACACTTTAACTTGCAGATTAGTACAGAGAGTTTCTTAGTTTTAACCAACACTATGGTAAATAAGTCACTCCCAGCTCCTCACAGCACATTATTATCACTAATAAACACCTTTTCACTCATTTACTTTTTTAACTTATGTTGTATTTTTTTTAATTTTTGAGCATACAAAACTGCCTTGCTTTTGGGTTAACTTTCAAACCCAGTTTAAATTTAAGCAAGTTTTATATGTAAAAAACATAGTAAATTTGATTTTTCTGCTTGACTCTGGCATACTTGACAGTGAGAATTCAGCTTTTCCCAGCTGATCAACAGTGCTGAACTAGACACTTTACTATGTTTTGAATTTTCAACTCCCAATAAAAAAATTCCACATAATATTTTTTTTGCAATTATAATCTACTACTTTTCCTGCTATTCTCCATATAATTATATATATTTTTTTTGATTTTTAATTATACTTTTACATTGATTTAGTACTAAGATGTTATGCAGGACCTAATATATTTGATGCTTCATCATAAATTCACTTATTTTCTATGTTTTAACCTTTATATCTATGCTTTGAGTTTTATATTTTGCTTCTATTTACTTTGTTATGTTTTTTTTCTTGATAAATAAAACTTTATTTTGCATACTTTTCATTTAACTTTTACTTTGCTTTACCTATGTGTTTCATATCTTTCACACTGTTTTATTTACAAAACTAAACTTTTCTTTAGACAAGATCAAACAAGAATAGCCAACAGCCCAAGCGCCAAGCCTCCAAGGGCTCCAAAGAAACTGCCTCCACTCCCAAGCGTGCCAAGAAGCCTGTAAAGACAAAGTCTCCAACCCCATCTCCTCCCACTCCATCTCCTCCCCCTCCACCCTCATCTTCCACATTGCCTTCACCTTCCCCCAAAATTACTCCCCCAATAAATCTGATGGTGATCTTACCAACCACTCCTTTTACCACTCAGAGGCCAACTTCAAGTCCACCAAGGGGCGACATACCAAGAAGTCAAAGGCTACCAAGGAGCCCACCTCTTCTTCTGGTAAGAAAAAAGAGGCTTCCAAGCAGGCCTCAAAGAAACCTTCACCTCCTCCCCCTGATGGCTATTCCCCCCTCCCTCATTTGACCCCCAGGATGAGCCTGAGGAATATTCCAAGAAGTTCAAAGCTTCTGGTCACGTGGCTTGGGATCCACTGGCCATCCACAATATCTGCAATGTGGACAGAGAGTTCAAAGTCTGCAAGCGCTTCCCCTGTTTTCCCCAATCATATCAGTAAAGGGCAGCCCTGGCTACGTTGCTGACAATTACATCTTTAACTGTAATAATCAAAAGTGTGCTACCAATAGCAAGCACTTTATATGTGAAGATAAGACTTGCGAGGCCCGGTTGAACACTGAGGGCTGGGAGCAAGTGACTGCCAAGAAGGGGGAGCACTCTTGTGAGCCTCCCAATCATCTTATAACCTGGATGTTAAAATGGTACCTTGTCCAGGTGATCCCAACATCCTCTCATCTCTGGGCATCTGATCTGGCTATAAAGGCCCTGCAACATCTCAAACCCAACAATCTCAAGTTGGTACCAACCCAGGAACAGTTAGTTAAGTTCATAAGCAATAAGTGTATTGCCGCCAATCCCCCTCCCCCAAGGCCTTGGACGTCCTCTCAGAGCTTACACTCACTCACAACTCAAGCAGCTTCTGAGTGGGGAGCGCTTCCTCCTCCATGACAACAGGCCTAGCAGCAATAACTGCATAATCTTCTATGCAACTCAGAAGAACCTGATGGAGTTAAAAAGGGATTCAACCTGGCTAGTTGATGGTACCTTTTCCACTTGCCCCCAGATTTTCAAGAAGCTCTGGATGATCCATGCCCAGATTGACATCCAGGTGATTCCACTTCTGTTCTTTCTTCTTCCTGGGGCCACCAAGGCCATCTACACCCGTGCTTTTACCATTCTCTGCCAAGCATTTTCCCTCCTTCCCAACAACAACAATGACAAGAAGACCCCCCTACACCTGCGCCAACCCTCCTGCTGCTGACAAGGACCAGGCCACCCTGGACTTGGAGGAAAAGTTAAGACTGAGAGCTCTGGGGCCTCACATTTACATCATGGACTTTGAGCCTGCTCAGTTTAATGCATTTGAGCAGCTGTTTAGCAGGGAGGTGCAGGGGTGCCACTTCCACTTCTTCCAAGTAGATGCTTGGAATGTGCAGGCTTATGCTGAGCTAAGTAGGTTAAGCTGGAGGGACACTTTGGACACCTGCAAATTTGTGCTTGCACAATTTAGTGCCTTGGCTTTTTTAAAGCCAGAGCACACTGCGCAGGGGTCCAAGGTTCTCTCAAAGGATCCTTAAATAGTGAAGCACTTGGAGTTCAAGCCGTTTCTTGAGTACTTTGAGCCCCAGTGGATTGGGAAGATCATCACGCAGAGGCAAGGCAAGGCCCGTGCCAAGGCCAGCTGGAACGTTTACTGGGTGGCCATCAACGGGGAGCTCAAGACCACCTCAGCGCTAGAGGCTTATCACAAACACCTCAAGGCCAACTTTGGGCTTCAACCAAAGTTCAACAAGTTCTTTTCCCTCCTGTAGCACAAGCAGGAGAAAACCATCTTCAAGCTGTGTGACTTGGCAAACCACGTCCCCCCACCAAGCCCACAACCTGCTCCACCCTCTTCATCAAGGCCATTCAAAATGCAGCCAAGAATAAATACAAGGACTCAGAGATCAAGCAGCAGCTTGAGATCATTGCAACTTCCCTCCTGGAAGGGGCTAAAATGAAGAAGGGGAAGAAGGATAAAGAATAAACTTGCTTGCTTATATGATTTTTACTTTTAACTTTTAACTTTTTAGCTTTAATTTTTATTTTTTAGTTTTGATCAATTAGTTTTTAATTTTAATTTTTTCTATTTTTTGATTTAATTAGATAGCACTGATTATTTTATGTATACATTTTAAGTTTGAAAGGAATAGTTATAGTTGAAAGTGAGTGAAATATCTTAATTTTTGTTGATTTACTAGTAAAGCATAAGATGTTCACAGCTGTGCTTATATAAACCACATTAAATAAATATTAATATTTCTTTATATTTTGCATAACTTCTATTTTTGTGTTTGTATTTATTTTTGTCTCATTGGAATTTTAATTTTTATGGTAATCAAAAATATTTTATTATGAAGAGTGTAAATTACTTAGTAAAATGAGAAATAGTTGCTTATTTCTCCTTATTTTTATTGTGTAAGGTACACTTTAAATTGTATTTTTGAGATCTCTGGGGTTACTTTAGTATACCATAGCTGTATAGCTTTATTTTTTATATTAAAATATTTAAGTACATCAAGATCTGGTAATTAAAAAGTGTTGATTTCCAGTTGTCAATCAGGGAAAAAGCTGAATTCTCACTTTACTATAGTCCTAACTACCAGGGAGTTGATCACCAGGGAGTTGAACTTACCACAGTTGCCGTGGAATACAAGTATTCATGATCCAAGTTATCCTTATTCCAACTGGAAAACAGTTGATCAATCTTAAATACCTAGATATCATTGTCTACATTTAGCTGTCTTTTTTGCATTAAAACCCATTAAAACTCTTTGTTACTCAAACTGCGGTGCCCAGGAACTTTCCCAGAAAGCGCCCCAGCACCTGAAACATTCACTTGGCGGCGTCTTGGCACTTTAAAAATAAATTAGGCGGCGCAGTAGTGCTTTTAACCTAATAAATTTGAAAAATAGTGCTTTTAAACCACAATTTGGGGGTTTACTTTTGGTTAACCTTAACCAAACTTTTTGACACAGTCAAGGCAATTAAACAATGTAATTAAATCCTCATTAATATTATTCCCATCATATATTAATTAACCTTGCCAGTCAATTAATATGTTTGAAGACAATAAGTCTTTACTTGACACAGTCAAGTCCATTTTGGCCCTATGATTAACTCCTCATTAATCATATTCAAGGGTATCAATTAATTAACCTTCCCAGTTAATGAATTGCGTTTGAGACACCTAGTCTCATAATCTGAATTGTTCAGATCATTCAGTTTGGCCCTCAATTAATACAGCCTAATTGATTCCTGGGTAATCCATTACTACACTGGAAAATCTCTCCAATGCCAATCCTATTGTTTTGAATTTCAACCTATGAAATTCATCATAATTCAACTTTTTTGTGAAACCACAGCCCAACATGACTGTAGTACGGTCACATACTCCTTTGTAGACAGCAAAAAGGTCTTTATCTTGCGCTGTTGCAAGGTGTAGGAAACTGGCATGTCTCCATTGATGTACTCCATATTGATATAGTGTGTCTTCTTGGTAGTGTCAAGGATCTGGATGTACAAGTATTCTGGCTACCGCCAAATCACTTAACATCCAGTCATTGCCTGATTTGATGCCCTTCCAATATACAGTTTGGCATACTGGAAATTACAATTAAGCAATATCACATGACTGTCTAAGTATCCAGTGGCTTGAAACCATCCCACACATGACCAACCCTTAGGTTCAATCCAACTAAATCTCTGCCACAACCAAAGCTATATAAGTCTAAAATATTATCCAATAAAATATACTTCTCTTCTTTCTCAATCCCATATTTGAAGCTTCCCCAAAAGGCGCTCCTCATTGCTGGTAGCAGCTACAGTTTTTGACCACACCCATGAAAGAGAAAATGACTGACCAAAACCCGCCAAACTTCACTCATGTACTCAACAGGCCACATCCCAGGAGACCTGAAAGATGTACTTCTGCCCCACAACATCAACAAAGATATACTTAGTGGATGCACTGTATTTGAAGGTCTAGTCATACCTAAAGCATGCACCAAGATAATTCAATACAGCCACTCTCTTCAACCACAAACAAACACACAACCACCTATCACAGGTGAAGTTACCAACATCAAGTGCATTGGTATCAACAATTTCTTGGTAAAAACAAAGAAAACATCATCAACTGGCTAGACCACACAGCCGCTAAACTCTGCGCCAGCTGCATCCCCCATAAAAAATGGGTCCAGGAAGCCAGCAAGCCTGTACAGGGCTGCAGCTAACTGGTTTGTCACCTGGGTTAGCTCACAAACTGACAACCAGCTTGACAACTTGGAAGAGTTCAAAGCGGACATCACACACAATTTCCATGTCACTGAATTCTTCCAAGACATTGTAATACATCTCAGCAATCTTCCTCAGAAAACCACCATCACAGCTTACACCAAGGAATTTGAGGAAATACACCACAAAATCCAAAAACCAGCGCAAGCTGACAATGTAAACATCAGAGCCTCATTTATCAACAGAATGAAACCCTCTGTTGCTGCCCTCATCTGTCCAGAGGCTAATACCTCCATGCCTGCGCTCATTGCAGAAGCCAAACACGCAGAAAAACGCGTAAAAATGGAATATGATGCACACAACAGCAATTGCTCCTCAAACAGCAATGGCAGAGAAAACTACAATGGCAAAAAACGCCAAAACACCAAAACACCAATCATAGCAACGGCAACTCCAATTGCAACAATGGAATCACAGCCAAAGCACAAACCGCTTCTTGCCCAAGAAAGAGGACACTGCCAAAGTAAACAATGCTGAAACAGAAACCCACTATGAATCTGACCCCACATTATCTGACCTCAAAGGTCTCAAAAGATAGGAACAGGGAAAAGAGGAGGGGGAACAGGATTAAGTGCCCCTGTCTCCCCCCAACCTGACAAGAAACTGTACCAAGGCACAAACTTTGTTGCTTGCATCCCACGTGTCCTGCAATGCTCCATTTTTATGAACTTAAAAATTAAAGATTGCTCACAACTTCTTGTCTACCCATGCACTTATAAATCTCATATACATAAAATTTTATTTGACTCTGGTGCACAACACACCATGGTTAGCAAACCATTTGTAACCAAATACAAAATACCAGTTGTCAAATCCAACTTCAAATACACCAGAATGGCAGGCAAAACAAAAGTGCTACTCAAAGGCAAAACAACTCCCTTCAGAATTGACCTCCAAGGCATAAAAACGTCCATCAAAGGACTTGTCATGAACAACATAAACTACGTCATTGTAGCAAGCATAGAATGGTTCACCCAAGTGAACCCCAGCATATGTTGAAAAACAAAAACCATGACCATCAAACACAACAGAGTCAATTTTAATATTATTGAAGAGCCCAACAACCTCATTCTAAGAGACACAGTATTTGTCCAGGTCATAAACCAAGACAACTCAGAACGTCTAACCAAAGACAGTACCCTCCACATAATGAGGTACACCAAATTCAGTAATATACAAACAATCAAAATTCAATGCTCAGAACTTGCGGCACTCCTGAACAAATACACTCATTTATTCAAGGAAGAGCTCACAGAATTACCACCCAAACAGGAGGTCAAACATGGCATGAACCTATGTAAAGCCATGCCTAAACCGGCACCTCTCTACAGACTCTCTCCCATGGAGACCCAAACCCTCAAAACCCATATTGAGGAAAACCTAGCCAAAGGATTCATTCAACTTTCTGAATCCCTGTGAGGGGCAGCAGTGTTCTTTGTAAAGAAAAAGGAAGGCACTCTTTGTCTAGTAACTGACTACAGAGCACTAAATGCAAGCACAGTAAATAAATAAATCCTCTCCCACTCATAGAGGATCTATTAGCAAGACTCTCAGGAGCCAAAATTTTCTCCAAAATTGACCTCACCTCAGGTTATAACCAAGTTGAAGTAAAAGAAAAGGACATATCAATAGCCGCGTTCCGTACACAATTTGGATCCTTTGAATGTAGGGTAATGCACTTTGGGATGACACCTTTCTTGATCAGCTTAATCCCACTTTTTGGAATTGAGAATTTGAAAGAAAGTGATAAGCGCATAAGATTCTGAGTTTAAACAAGGCTTTTATTAAAAAGAAAGGTGTGAACAGCTACAACACTAGATCCTGGGCCAAGGTGGTCCAGGGTCAGAAGCACCCTTTCAAGGACCAGCTGGCATACTTTTCCAGAACCACCAAGAAGGGACCATTTGTGCCTTCTGAAGGATGGCTCAAGTTTGTGACCTCTAAACGCTGGTTCCAGGACATTACCAGAGCCCTCCCCAAGTCCTCTGTCCCTCATGGGATTAGAGTCAACGTTGGAGGCAATCCCACCAAGTTCCAGGAGGCGGCCAAAGCAATTGCCACAGCGTATCAAAAGGCTGTATCTCTTCACCAGAGCCCTCTAAAGGACTTCTTTGATCTTGTATTTTTCTGCAAGAAAGATGCAGATCAGGCAGCGGAAGAGATCTTCACCCTTGAGATTACTGATCCCAAGGGGAAGAAGACCCAGACAGTCCTTCCCACCACCCGCACCAGATTCAACCAGGACATCAAACTCTTCATGTCCTTTGAGACCCTTCCTTTAGACATGACTAGAGAGGAGGTAGAATCTCAGCTTAAAGAAGGACTGTCCAAGTATGGGGAAATTGTGCAGTTTGAACTGCTAAAGAACCCATACATGGGGCACCTGATCACAGCAAAGGCAATGTCTATGATCAAGCCATATGAGAATAGCAGAATTTTGTCCATCTCACGCTGTGCAACCATTCTGAAAAGCAATAGTACATTGAGTGGCAAGTTCAAGGTGTTCCCAGAGCAAACCCTGCCCATTTGTGCGCTATGCTCTGCACTTGGCCACAGAGAGGCTCTCTGCCCTATAATCATAGCAGGGGTCCAGGCCGCAGAACAAGACACCCCCAAGGAGCCCCAGAATACTGAGCCAACTGGTACCCAGGCCAATGCTCTTGTAGCTCTAGCCTGTGACACCATGGCTGAGTATGAGGTAGTCAAGACAATCACATTGCGCTAGAAAAAGGCTCATGCAAAGGCTCAAACCCATCCTCAATTACAACTAATAGTGGTACCTGAATCTGACCATGCAGAGGCATCTCAAACCACCCAAATGCATGTGCAAGAGACCCAGTCTATAGTTGATACTGAAACAGATGGGCCAATGGAAAACCCAGCCCAGATGGAACAGGAACCCCTGGAAAACCTGGCCTAAGTTTTATTGGCTGATTCCCATTCTGCAGAGGCCCAAGAGAACATACAAAACGCAAAAGCCCAAACTCCACCCACGCACAATCAGGCACTTTCTGCACAAGTGGGAGGCAGACCAAGACGCAAGGCCCAGACCAAACTTGCTTCAATAATCAAGCCATCCCCATACCTAATTGGGGAGCCTATCAAGTCTAAGGTGAATAAGAAACTAAGAGACTATAAAGCCAATGACAATACTGGTCCTACCGCCAGTGGGGCCACTTTGGCATAGTGGCTACTGGAACCACAATCAAAATAGGGATGCTCAACATTGCAGGATTTTCATGCCTCCAGTCCCAGGCAAAGAAAAGAAAAATCCTGCTCTCCCTCAAAGCTGATTTGTTTGGCTTGACTGAAGTCAACTGCAGCTCTGAGGCCAGTCCAAGTTTTCAGCGGCTCATGCTACCACACACTACCCTTTGATCCAAGAAATGTTGCATATGAATCAGAAAGGGATCTCCAATCAAAGCAACAAACAAACATACACACCTGGAAAGCAGACTTTTAATGGAAGATATATACAGCAAAGATGAAAATTTCATCTTTTCAGTTATTTACGGCCCGTCGGCCCACAAGGACAAAGAAATCTTTTTTGCTCAACTCAAGCAGATTGAGTTTCCTCTAAATACCATCTGTGTTGGGGACTTCAACTCTTGGCTGCTCTTGGCAGACAAGGCTCTACCCATCCCCCCTCCAGACCATGCAAGCCTGTTTGGGGACTTGCAACAGGGCTTGGGCCTCATTGACAGTAGATTTTGAAGCAGGATACCCCGCAATTATGACTTGGATCAACCCTGTGGAAACAATAGAATTCTTTGCTTCTTGCATTGACTATATATTCATTTCCCTGGACTTGACAGCCGTAGTTTTCCCACACCTACCAGTTCATATCCTTGGGTTTGATCACAGACTCCTCTGAGCCACTATTAAGTTTAGGGACCAAAGGGAATGCCTAACGCGCAGATCACACATGCTCCCAACAACTCAAACAGAAAATGAATTGGCTAATAAATCACCTCAACAATGAGATCAACAAAAAACACAGGAAGGCAGACCAATGGGCCTCCATTAAAGCCAATGTTAAGGGGCAGAATTGCAAGGAATCATCCTGGCTCATGACTGCTAAAAAGGCCTACAAACAAAGAATAACTAATACCATCCAACACCTGGAGGCAAACATGCCAAAACAAAATAACACAGGCTGGAAAGCTGCCTGACAAGCGGCCCACGTAAAATTGGCTAGGATTGAACAGACCTTATTCAACCTGGCCCGCCTTCAGGCAGCAACTTCTTTGGTAATTAAGGATGAGCAGACCACCAAGGTCTTTATCACCATGTACAAAACTAAGAGCGCACAGAAGACTCTATCTGAAGTTGTTGATAAACGCACATCCCATACCTCAAAGGAAGGGGTTTTTTCTGCAACACACACTTTCTACAGCAGCCTGTACGCCTCAGAAAGGGAACCAAATCCTGCAGCCCTCAGGAAATGGCTAGAGATGGTTCCAGCAACTCCCAAAATAAAAGATCTTGACTGCCCTATTGAAATGGAAGAGCTGGAAAAAGTCATTCATATGGCACCAAAACAGAAGGCCCCTGGGTACAATGGGCTGCCATATGAATTCTACTGTCACCATTTCATCCTTTTCAGTAAAGTTCTTTTGGACGTGTTTAACGCAGCCCTAAAAAATAGGTCTACCATTCCAGGTGGTGGCAATGGCCTGACAGTTCTGCTTCACAAGAAAGGATCAAGAGCAGAATTGAAGAACTGGTGGCCACCAAGCAATATCACATTACAATCCAAGTATCCAGTGGCCCAAACCCATCCTGCACATGACCAACTCCTAGGTTTGATCCAACTAAATCTCTGCCACAGCCCAATCTATATGAGTCTAAAATATTATCAAATAAAAGATACTTCTCTTCTCTCCTAATTCTAT
Source organism: Entomophthora muscae (assembly GCA_014839935.2). Lineage (NCBI taxonomy): Eukaryota > Fungi > Entomophthoromycota > Entomophthoromycetes > Entomophthorales > Entomophthoraceae > Entomophthora > Entomophthora muscae. Next base: position 223,582 of record QTSX02007148.1, on the reverse strand, counting down.
ATTTGAAGCTTCCCCAAAAGGCTCTCCTTATCAATGGTTTGTTTGTGCACATAGAAAATTTCATACAGGCTTTTTCTTGTATTGTGGTTTACATGTGTATAAACTACCATGAGTGCTGTTGGTAGCATGTCCATTCATGGGTGGGGTTATTAGCAGAAAATTACTTAATGCTTCTAAAAGTGACATGTTCAGCATTTCAATCCTGCCATAAGCTTGTGGGTAATAGGGGCTGGAAACTGTATGATTGATACAGCTTTTGTCAACATAGAAGTTGGTTTCTAGGGCAGTAAGTTCTGTCTCTCCATCTGTGATTAGGAGATCAGGTTCTCAAATTTGGCTATAATTTCCTTTCCAATAAATTGTATTGCATCATTTCCTTTGTAATCTTTTGTGGCTTGTGCTACAGGTCACCTAGATGCATATTTGATGACTGTGATGATGTATTTTTTATCTCCTTGTAAAGTAGTCTTAAAAGCTATGATGAAAACCAAATTTCTTCAGATTTAAAAAAATGATTTCATATTTAAGGAAATTCTAATTATCAATGTAAAATATATACTCTGTTAACAGGGATGTTTGGTATTAATGGACAAAATGGGTCAAAACTGCAACAAATTTCTTATGCAACAAACAAAACTATTCAAAATAAAATCTGAAATACATGGATTTAAAAATAAAATGGTGTGAGGTGACCTTTGGTGTACACATTTTTACTATGTAAATTGGTGACAAAATACACTCACACATGGTGAGTCAAAACTCAACCCAAAAATGAAGCACAATAGCACCTAAACATGTAAACAAAACCACTCAACCATTGTGTGCAATATATTTTAAACAAGAATGATACCAAGGTATCTAAAATAAAGTACAAGATCAGAAACAAAAAACTTAAAAATATTGTGTTAGGTGCTTAAATTTGGCTTGAAATCTGGGAAAATGGGAGGAAATTATTTTGGGTATTCTAAAATGGGCTTTGAAAAACCAAAAACCACAAATTAAAAATCTATAATAGGGATATTGGATGGGAAAACTCTAATTAAATATTCATATTTGGATAAAAGAAAAATTAAAAAACAGGTGTAACTTAATTGAAATTTATTTATTAAATTATTAAATTTTGAAATGAAGAAAACACACCTCCAGAGTAACAATGCACCTATTGTGCACCGCAGTTGTGGTTGCCCCTGAAAGTTAAAAAATTGAGTCAGTGCAACGCAAGTGCCTATTAAGGAATGAGATGAGAGAGGAGATATCAATAGTGAGGTTGCACTGACATAACCGTTCAGGGAGCATGACTTGCAAGGATTCAGAGCATCAACCCTTGGATCCCCAAGCTTACCCAGATGCCTGCCAAGGTCACTACTACAATGAAAGTTAACAACAAAGAGGTAGAACTTACTTTTTATGTGTTTGATCCTGTGTACTGCCAGGAAGCTGTCCCAACTGCCATGATGTAGAAGGTTAAGCCTATACTTGACACTAGCTACAAGCCTTACATTGATGATGGAAATCAGGAAGACAATTACAAGCCCAAGTTCCTTAGGACTACAGAGGGGCAGCTAAAGCTCAAGAAGGTTGTGGCCTTCTACAGCAAGGTGCCCATGCCTTGTGTACCTTTCCCTGAGCAGGATCTGTGACAGATCCAGGTCCAAACAATCAAACTTACCGTTATCTTGCCCTTGACTCTTGTTACTGGTACCTCCTGTGACAAAGCTTTGAGGAGCTTTGTCTCCAGGGAGTCAATTTTGTGAGACAACAATTTATTGGCATCTCTCCAACAAGCCAAAATTTTGAAACTCTTTTCCTCTCTGTTTCTTAACGCCTCAACTTCACAATTGGCTTGGTCCTTTACTTGTTGCAAAATTTCATTGAACCCTAACAGCAAGTTTCAGGAGTCCCATGCATAAACTCAATTTCCTTGTACCAGGGTTCAATCTCTGGCAAAATAGTTGGAGTATAGTTCTTCAAAAGCCGCTTTTACTTCTACCAAAAATCTTCAGAAGCAATCTTAAAGACCTCCAGACTCGCCCAAGCCTCCTCAAGAAAGCTGGTAGGAACTTCCTTTCTTGCAGCAGCAGCCTCAACACAAAGCACTCCAAATTTTTCTTTTTTAAACAGTAATAAAGAAGACATGATAATTAAAAAGAAGATGAGGGGAAAGCGTCAAAATTGACAATATATCTTTATTTAAAATTAGCTGTTTTTGCTTATATACCATTTGGGGCATATTTGCCTGAAAACCCCTCTGGTTCCTGAATCAACCTATGATTCATCACGTGGTCTATGACATTTGAGTCATTCAAACCTAGATTTTTACCTAAAAGATCACCAATATTTCTCAATCTATGAGAACCAACCTACAATGAGAAGAAGTCACCTGACTCCATTCATCCCAATGTATCAATTCAGCATGGAGCTTCCCCAGCTCCTGGCGCCAAAACCCTGTGGATTACACATTCCAAAACTCATCTATCAATGTTCCAACTGGGAACCAGCTGATCAAACCTGAATTCCTAGACATCCTTGCCTTTATTTAGTGATCTTTGCATTTAATGGTTTTTTGCTTTAAAAACCATTAAAACGCTTTGCTACTCAAACTGCAGCGCCCAGCAATTTTCCCAGGCAGTGCCCCAGCGCCTGAAAAAGTCACTAGGTAGTGCCTTGGTGCTTCTCAAATCAATTAGGTGGCGCAGCAGCGCTTCTAACCTAACAAATTTGCCAAAGCGCGCTTTTGTCCATAATTTGGGGGTTTACTTTTGATTAACTTTGATCAAACTTCTTGACATAGTCAAGGCAATTAACCAATAAAATAAAATCCTCATTAATTATACACCCATACATCTATTAAATAATCTTGCTGGTTAATTATTTTTTTAAGACGCCTAGTCTCCAAGATTGATTTGGCCAATTTTGCCTTCTGTACTTTTATTGAATATATATACTAAGTTCTCAGTAATCTTTATCTGAAGAATTCCAACCAAACCTATCTACATAAAACAAACAGCCAAAAACAGAGCAGCTTTATAACTTGGAGTATTTATTTGGCTAAATACTTAACAGTGACTATTGTACGGTCAGAGGATCCAGATTCAAACACTCCCGCTAAGGCCATCTGGAAGTTCATTCCCAACATAAAGTGTATTACAGTAGTTTTAAAAGCTATGGTAGCAACCAAAAATACTTCATATTTAAAAAAATAATTTCAGATTTGAACAAAATCCAAGTTGCTTGAGATTCAGGATTCAATTAATTTATAAAATTTCAGTTAATGAATGAACTTTCAAACAAAAAACAAAATTTCACTAGCCCATCATACAAAATTATATCAAATGTCAAGCGGTGTTATTTAAACCACAAATAAAATGAACTGACGCAACAAGTGAGATGAATGGAGGCTGTTTTGGAGTATAATATAATCCAATCAGGATTGATATGAGGCACCATCAGAAGGACTAAAATGAAACAAAATTTGAGCAAATTAGAAGCTTGATTACACAAGCACAAAGCAAAATGCACTCACACAAGATGTGTAGTATGAGCAGCCTAAAATATAAAAATAACAGTTTAACAGCCAATCAACAGTTATCAAATTTAGGGACAGAGGAAGTTTATTCATTTTCATAGATTCTTATTTGTATGAAATGATTTTGAGAACCTTCCAAATATGGACTCAATATTACAATAAAATTAAATTAAATTTTTTTAAAATTTCTACTTTTAGTGATTTTATCCTAGGTTTTTTGTAATGGTTTTCAACAACAACAACATCTTCAACGGCGCCAGCAACCAAGCCAGCAGCAGCCAAGCCAGCTTCAATGAAGGTGAGACTAAGAATGTGGAGGCACCCTTTTATACCCAAGACTTTGAGGCAGGTAACAAGGAAGCCAACCTATACCTGACCCCCAACCCTTATGGTTTTGACTTGAAAAGTAGTCACTTAGTGTTTAGCTCTGCCCCTGCTCCTGTAACCAACCCGCACAAACTGCCCACCAACTAGCCAATCATAATGACAACCCTAATTTGGAACAAATTCCTGCCACAAGCCAACCTGCCCCCCAGCCAATCAAGCTTCAGCTCCTGCAGCCTAGCGCCTCAAACAAGAATAATAACTGCCCAAATTCTTCAGGAAATTGTGGCACTGACCTGCAGGGTCTGTCCTGGGACTATATTGCAACCTAATTGCAATTTATCCAAGCCATCATAATGCAGGAATTCAACAACTTAATGAATAAGGAGAATCTGATTGGGATGGCCAAGAAGCCAAAGAAGCAGGTCAACTCCCAGATCACTGAGGCGTACCCAATAATGCTTGACCTCCTGCAGCAAGACCCCAAGATTCCTCTGACCCAGGTCTGTTAGCAACTTTTGCACCATGGCATTTGGGTGTCTGAGTGCATGGTGCAGCTTTGGATGTATGAAAAGGTGACTTCAGTCTGGGTACTTACCAATGTTGCCAGCAACCAATGGGATGGTGGTGAAGATTCCCATATGATAAAGTCATTGAATCCACCCTGGTCTAATGCTTGACAAGTCTATCAGATGACATCATGTTTCTCTACTACTATAAGCTATCCATAGCTTTTGAGAATTCTGGTGAGCAAGGAAGAGCCGCCACCCAAAAAGGGAGGAAGGTCAAGAATGGGACGTTTATTGGTGTGTTTCTGGCTGTTTCACCAAAGGGTTTTATCTACTATCTGAAAAATCCAGATTTTATTGATGGCTAATTGCACAGCCATATCCTTAGTGGATTGCTTGACTCCTGGGATGGCTCGAATTCCACTTACCGGGTTTTCTTGAGCCACCAGATTGAGGGTAGCTCCACCGCCCTTGAGGCCATCCAGGAACACAGACACCAGGCCTCAGTCTACCCTGTCTGGCATGCAGATATCCATCTGGCTTGTGTTGTGTTCTTTGATATTGGAGATACACTCCAGGAGCGCCGCCCTCAGGCATTCTAAGACCTCTATCTTGGGGTCCTTGACCACAATTTTCTCTTTAGCCGCCAAATGGTGGCTGACTTGCTTGCCCAAATTGTCTTCCATGTGAACATGGGCAACCAATCACATAAGGACAAGCACCTACCACCTTGTGACACTGCCACCTACCAGTCCATCCAGCCAATGACAGACAAGGAATACCAACAATGGTATATGCCGGCCATCTTGCGCAATCCTCCTACTCCTACCCACGCCACCACTACCATCCACCTTCCAGCCCCACCCACCCAATCCCAGACCCCCCAGGCCAGCACCGCCTCTACACCTTCTTTCCTGCACTATTCTGCCTACTAGGCATCACGCTTACCTGCCCCAATAAACCCCCTGTTGCCAAACATTTTCTATTTATATTATCTTTATTTTGAATTTCAATTGTTCATGTTCTCTTTGTTTATAGTTGGTTTTATTCTTTATGTTCAGCTTATTTCTATAAAATCATATTTTTACTATGCCATGTATCTAGATCCAGAACACAGATATTTTAGCACCCAAACACAGCCCCTTGTTAAAATATTAACAACAATTTGATGATCAGCTAAATTTGAATTAGAAAATATGTGTTAACTGTTTTTAGATGAAGTTTTTACTGATCCAAATTCAAAACCTTAATGATAAACTTTAAGCCAGTCAGGAGCCAAGTAATAAAGTGATTGATGTGACATAAAGGGCCATTCAATAATTATTTGATGCATGTGCACTAATTAAACTGATTGGCTGGATCTTTTGCTATTGTATGCCATTGCTGCTGTGGTAAGTTGTTGGTGGACTAGTGCCCAATCAGCTGCTGGGTTAGCACTAGTCTACCAACAACTTGCTATAGCAGCAATGGCGCACAATGTCAAAAAAACCAGCTAATCAGTTTAATTAGTGCACATGCATCAAATAATTATTGAATGACCCTTTATGTCACAGCAATCACTTTATCACTTGGCCCCTGATTAGCTTAAAGTTTATCATTAAGGTTTTGAATTTGTATCAGCAACAACTTTTGATAAACATGATAAACTTATAATTTTCTAATTTTAATTTAGCTGATCACCAAATTGTTGATAATATTTTCACAAGGGGCTGTGTTTGGGTGCTAAAAATAACTGTGTTATGGATCTAGATACATGGCATAGTAAATAGATGATTTTTTTAGAAATAAGCTGAACATAAAGAATAAAGCTTACTATAAATAAGAAGAAAAGGAACAAATGAAATTAAAAAATAAAGATAATATAAATAGAACTTGTTTGGCAACAGGGGGTTTATTGAGGCGGGGAAGAGTGATGCCTAGTAGGCAGAATAGTGCAGGAAAGAAGGTGTAGAGGCAGTGCTGGCCTGGGGGGTCTGGGATTTGGTGGGTGGGGCTGGAAGGTGGATGGTAGTGGTGGCGTGGGTAGGAGTAGGAGGATTGCGCAAGATGGCCGGCATATACCATTATTGGTATTCCTTGTCTGTCATTAGCTGGATGGACTGGTAAGTGGCAGTGGCACAAGGTGGTAGGTGCTTGTCCTTATGTGATTGGTTGCCCATGTCACATGGAAGAAAATTTGGGCAAACAAGTTGGCAATCATCTGTTGACCAAAGAGAGAATCATAGTCTAGGACACCAAGATAGAGGTCATTGAATGCCTGGAGGCAGTGCTGCAGGACTGTGTCTTCAATATTGAAGAACACTACATTAGCCAGATGGATATCTGCATGCCAGACAGGGTAGACTGAGGCCTGGTGTCCGCATTCCTGGATGGCCTCAAGGGTGGTGGAGCTATCCTCCATCTGGTGACTCAAGAAAACCCAATGCTTTGAATTTGAGCCATCCCAGGAGTCAAGTAATCCACCAAGGATGTGGCTGTACAAGTAGCCATCAATGAAATCTGGGTTTGTCAGATAGTAGACAAAACCCTTGGCTTAAACAGCCAGAATCACACCAATAAACGTTCCCTTCTTGACCTTCTTCCCCCCTCTTTGAGTGGCAGCTCTTCCTTGATCACCAAAATTGTCATAAGCTATGGATAGCTTATAGTAGTAGAGAAACATGATGTCATCTGAAGACTTGTCAAGCATTAGAACAGGGTGGATTCAATGTCTTTATCATATAGGAATCCTCACCGCCATCCCATTAGTTGCCAGCAACATTGGTAAGTATCCAGACTGAAGTCACATTTTCATACATCCAGAGCTGCACCATGCGCTCAGACACCCAAATGCCATGGTGCAAAAGTTGCTAACAGACCTGGGTCAGAGGAATCTTGGGGTCCTGCTGCAGGAGGTCAAGCATTATTGGGTACGCCTCAGTGATCTGGGAGTTGACCTGTTTCTTTGGCTTCTTGGCCATCCCAATCAGATTCCCCTTATTCATTAAGTTGTTGAATTCCTGCATTATGGTGGCTTGAGTAAATTGCAATTGGGTTGCAATCTGGTCCCAGGACAGACCCTGTAGGTCAGTGCCACAATTTTCTGAAGAATTTGGGCAGTGATTATTCTGTGTTTGAGGTGCTAGGCCGCGGGATCTGTAGCCTGATTGGCTGGGGTAAGGTTGGCTTGTGGCAGGAATTTGTTCCAAATCAGGGTTACCATTATGATTGGTTAGTTGGTGGGCAGCTTGTGCAGGTTGGGTACAGGAGAAGGGGTAGAGCTAAACACTAAGTGACTACTGAACAAGTCAAAGCCATAAGGGTTGGGGGTCAGGTATAGGTTGGCTTTCTTGTTACCTGCCTCAAAGTCTTGGGTATAAAAGGGTGCCTCCACATTCTTAGTCTCACCTTCATTGAAGCTGGCTTGGCTGCTGCTGGCTTGGTTGCTGGCGCTGTTGAAGATATTGTTGTTGTTGAAAACCATTACAAAAAAACCTAGGATAAAATCACTAAAAGTAGAAGTTTATAATTTTATGATTCTTTTTTATTGTAATCACCATTCCATATTTGGAAAGTTCTTAAAACCATTTTTCACAAATCAGAGCAATTAAAATTAATGAAATGACTCTGTTCCTAAATCAAATAGCTGTTGATTGGCTGTTAAACAATTATACTTCTATTTTAGGCTGCTCATACTATACATCTTGTGTGACTTCATTTCATTTTGTGCTTGTGGAATCTTGCTTCTAGATTGCTCTAATTTTGTTTCATTTTAGTCCTTTTGTTGGTGCCTCATGTGAGTCCTGCTTGGATTATAATATACTCTGGAACAGCATCCATTCATTTTTTTGTTGCGTCAGTTTATTTTGTTTGTGATTTAAACAACGCCACTTGATGTTTGATAAATTTTGTTAATGGGCTAGTGAAATTTCGTTTTTTGTTTGACAGTTTTTTAACCAAAATATTTAAATTAAAAGAGTTCCAAATCTTGCGCAACTTGGATTTTATTAAATATGAAATCATTTTGTTTAAATCTAAGGTATTTTTGGTTGTCACCATAGCTTTTAAAACTACTTTAACAGTTTTTTGAATTATTTTTGCTGTCTTCTTCATCCTGTTTGTTGACATCCTCTTTTCTATCATTGTTGCTTAAATGGCAAACACCAGACTTAAGCTGCTTACAGTCTTTGCATACATGGCCTGGTAGGCTGCATTTTTGCAAGTTTGGTTTTTTTGCCTGCAGAGGGAGTAGTTCCATATTAGAGCTTCTTGAGACCATCTTTTTCAGCAACCTTTAACTTATTTTCAGGGATAGGAGCACGCTTGTACTCTAGGAAAGAGTCTTCAAACTGTTCTTTGAATAAGCCTAGATGTTTTATTAATTTAGGAATTATTCTGGCTTCATAAATATCTGACTTGAGAGCAATAAACAGCTCTCTATTAGGCCTAACATAGTTTATAAGTTCTCCTTTACCAACAACAAAAGTTGCATCTTCCATAGATACCAAGGTCATGGCTTCTAAGTAGAAATGCTTCAAGAACTCCATAAGGCTTTCTCCATTATTAATCTTCCCTTCTGTAAACTCCATTTTGTGAAAGAACATAGCTTCTTTGCTGCCAAATTCTGCAATTATCACACAGGATACATTCTCATAAATCTGGTTTTGTTAAGGAAGACAAGGCATGATAATAGTTTGTGTTTCTGACTCTAAACAGTTGAAGGTGGCTGCATTCTTTACAAAATTGTTTTCTCCATACATGGAGTTGTTGTAGAGGCAGAGGAGCATGTACCTATTTGAGTTCTTGTCAAACTTAGTCAAGTTTGTAGGTTTAAAATTATTTATTACTGTGGAGATGCTGCATCCAAAACTTCTACGGGGTGAAGGTGAATTAGTCCTATTTTGCGGCACGCAGAATTGTACTTCCAAGGCTGCTTTTCTGGCCTCTTAAGTAGGTCAAGATGACAAAGCAGGTTGGCTGGTAAAGTTCATCTTGCTGCTGTCTAATACAGCCTCTGTGATGTATAACATTCAAGTGATACAGTCAATATTCTCTTTATTGCTCTCATAGCTATGAAAGGATCTTCTATCCTCTGAGAAGGCCTGAATGGTGCTAAAAAGTACGCTGTGGCTTCTTATAGCAACACCTTGTGATTCCTGGGCATCTCTTTTCTGATGGTGTGATGGCAAGATATGTTTGTCTGGCTTTGAAATAGGTGTATTTTGCTGCATTACATCTGGACCTCCTTATTTAGTTCTTTGATAGTACAAGCAGCCATGTGTAAGTTGTCTTTCAAAGGTTCAATTCTTCCTTCATGTAAGTCCATAATCCTGCCAAATTCTTGCTGTTGAGTCTTATACACTTTGTTAAGAATCTTTACTTCTTTTTGGTTGGATTCTGATCTCTTGTAGTTCTGGTCAATCTGTTTACTGGTCTTTCCAATCTCATTGTGGAATTGGCTACTTTTAGTTAGTTTTTGATGCAGGTCTTTATCAAGGTAGCCAAGTGTTCTGATAGCTCTACCATGTCTTGCTGGACTATGGCAGTATCTTCATTGTGACTGACTGTGTGAGTATTATCTTCAATTGCTCTTAAAGCCCAACGTAATAACTTGATCTCATTTCAGATGAAGTGGAATGTAGCCTTGACTCCTTTAACATGGTGGATGACTGTTCCCAAACAGTTATTTTCAAGTCCTTTATGCTCCAGCATAGAGCCTACCATGGATGCAATGTAGGTGCTCCTATAACTGAAAGGTCTAAGCTGCATTATTTCTCTGTTGGACAAGGATGCTACTTATCTGGTGATTTATGATGTTAAGAGAGTTGGAATGTTTGTCATATAATCTGTGTAGGAAAGCTTGCTGATTGTTAATCAAGTTGCCTTGATGCAAAATGAGTGCCTATTGTAAGGTGGTTAATTTAAACTAGCCATTACTGACATCAATGCACCTTACATTAATTAGGCTCTAGTCCAAGGCTTCAAATAAACCTGTATCACAGGTGAATAACCAGTCCAGTGGATCAACAGGCCATAATCTCATAGAGTTATTCAGCCCATCAAATAATCATAATGAATGATGGGCTGAACACTAATATGATCCAAAATTGAAGCCTGATCAGAGTATCAGTGGCTAAATATTAATTCTAATCCCCTATATAACTCTCCCCTTGTTATTATTAATAAAAGATCAAATTAACGCTATATATATAATACTCATACTAGGATAGTCTTTTATTAAGCACTTAGTTTAGGGTATAGTATAACACGTTATAATCCAAGTTAAGATATTATCACATATCATAGTCTATGTTACAACATTTGGTGCTCACTCAGCATGCAGCTGCCCAATGGTACTTGCCACCCTATTGGGAGCTTGTCTTTTGCCCAGGGAGGTAATGGAGATGACCTTATTCATGCTTTCCTCTGACACTTGAAGAACCACCTTGACGGGCTCTTCACAGAGATTAATTGACTTTCTGGTACAATAGATGGTCTCCCTAGCAAATTCATTGATTTGATCAATTTATGGCTGACGTGCAACATCCCTGTCAAATAAAAGACCACTCAGCCTTACACCTGGACATTCCAGTTCCACTCAAAGTGGATGGGAATGCAGAGCTCACCCAGCAACAGCTGGAGCAGGCTATAAACAGCATGGACTGTGATGCTTACCAGAACAGGGAAACACATGAGAATTTAGTAGTACTGACATCATATGGCACAAAATCCAAAGAAAAATTCAGAAACTTCACAGGAATTACCCCTAATCAGCTTTGCTTTCAGACAAAGACAATCAAACATGAAAAGGATTATTTGCACAGTTTTGCCCATCCTGTGATTTTCCACAATTGCATATTTGGGATATCAACTCTCCCTTATATTGTATCAAGGGAACTTGATTAATAACCAACAGGCATTTCTTTGACATCTGTACAATGATCTTGTAGGTTTGATGTCCAAAATTAGCCACCAAATCAATAGCCTAGTTGGACATCAGAACTATACAGCTACTTGGTCTGCACAACTTGAGGAACGTCTTACCAACTATGTTACCACAATGCTTGGCACATTGCTAGAACATAAAGGGGTTGACATTAACTGGCTCTGCACAGTAACACATCATTTTAAGGGAGCAGAGGCTACCTTTTGTTATTTGTGCAATGAGGTTGAGCCACTCTGTTGTTACATGAGGATGATTGAGGATGATTCTGCTTTGAAGCCTAACAAGGAGGCTAATGCCATAGTCCAGCGGGACATGGAGGAGCTATCCAAACATGTAGTGAGATTTTTAAGGGTCTTTGACAATCCCTTGCATATTGTAGCCATTTCTATATGGAACTATCTAAAATTATAAAGTTTATTGACCATAACCATGACCAAACAAAATAAAATCACAATAAACTAGAGATACTAGGAAACAGCCAGTGGGCTGCTCAGGAAAATAACTGTGTGTTATTTGACAGGCAGGAGTCTTGGATTGAGAAGCTTGAAGACAAATTGCACGCCACCAATTAGACAATAAAGGATCTTGCCCAAGAAGTAGAATTGCAACACAGCAATATAAAGCTGTTAAAAGGACAAATGGAGCAACTGCTATTGTCAAACCCACTCCAGACAGGGTTGGAGCCAGAAACGCAAGTCACTACCAGGAGAAGGCTGAGTGTTATCTCTTCCAATATCCAGGCGCTGTCTGAAGATCACTGCTCCTTTCATAGTTATGAGAGCAACAAGGACAATGTAGGCTGTATCATTTGTAAGGTCTACGTGGCAGAACCAGTAATGAACAGTAGTGAGACACCCTTACCTGGGGCTGTGATTTCAACTCTTGTACTAGCAATAACCCTAGAGATGCAGCATCTGAGGCAAAATTCCACGCCTTGAATTTAAGGAATACCTCTTCTCTGCCCAGAAGAAGTTACAACTATAGTACTTCCTCAGTGATCCAGAACTTTAAACCCACAAATATTCCCAAGTTTGATAAGAAGTCAAATGTGCATATGCTCCTCTTTCTATATTTTAACTTTATGTATGGCGCAGATGAGCCATGAAGAATGTGGCTATCTTCAACAGTTTGGATTTGAAAACGCAAACAATCATTATGCCAAGACTGCCAGAACAAGGATGAACCTATGAGAATTTGACCAGAGTCTTAATTGCCAAATTTGGTAGTTAAGAAGCCCTGCTCTGTCAAAAGATGGAGTTTACAGAAGGGAAGATCAAGAAAGAGGAAACCATCATGGAGTTCTCAGAAAAGCTCTACCTGGAGGCCCAAACTCTGGTCTCTATGGGAGCCATCACTTTTGTGGATGTGAAAGGCGCTCTTCTTAATTACATGTGTCCTAACTGTGAGTTATTCATTGCAGTCAAGTCTGATATCTATGGTGCTCAGACAGTTCCAGAGTTAATGCGCCACTTGGGTCATTCAAGGAAAAATTTGAGATTCCTTTCCCAGATTATAAGAAGACCACTACTTTTTCCACAAGTGAATCTAAGGGCAAGAACTTATAGAAGGATCTCTTGAAGAAACCAACACATGGGTTTACTTCCTTGACCAACAACTCTTGCAATACTTGCACTTGTTACAAGTGTGGCCAATCTGGTCACCTTTTGTGAGATTGTAAGCAACCCAAGGCTAATGTCCACCACTTGGGCCACAAAGCAAGCAAAGATGACAAGCATGCAGAAGAACAAGAGGAAGAAGAAGAAGATACAGAAGAGCCAAAAAAACTGCTAAGCAGTCAGGTTGAGGAGAAAACCCTGACTGCTAGAAGTAATCACCCCTCTCCCACTATCAATCCAGACCCTGAAATTCCAGACCAGGACAACTGCTTGCTGGATCAAGAAGCCTGTTCTGACCAATACTTGTCTGATAAGGAAGAAATTAACAAAGACCTTCTACATTGGATACTAGCTGTCACCACATTCACTAGGAAGCAGGCTATTCACACAGAAAGTCTGCCTTCCCAAGAAGCGCTTAAGCTGTCTCTATACCTTATGAAAGCAACTTTATCAACCATATGCCAAATTCACTCATGAAAGTGATAGTGCTAAGAAGCTGTCTTAGCTATTGAGGTTGGTACAAGTCTCTACAAACTTGGATGCCTTAAAAACTTTAAAGCCTGAATTAACAACTGCTTTGGAGTCATTTCTTTCTCAGTTTAAAGGTTTAGATGTCTATAAGGTTACCAATAATATATCTCTTAACTACAGATAAATACATGACTGCTCCTACATTGGTCTTGTAGTTCACAAGCTCAGGGTAAGAGCAATCCTGCATTTCAGAGCTCCTGGAAACATTGTGTTGGCTAGATTAGTAAAGAAGTTGAAGCTTGCGCCTGACCTGGACTACAATGAGGAGTTTAGAACAGCTGTTTCTGACAGAACAAAGGCATTGGGTGCCTATTTTTCTTTACCTTTGCGTTTTGGTAAGCTGGTGGTAAAAGTACCAGCACTAGTGTTGCGCAATGAAAGCTATGATATTCTGATTGGTACAAGTTTCATTACTGCATACAGAACTATAAAAAACCATCAAGATAGTACTTTCAGTATTTTGGGCCATTATGTGCCTATTTTTTACCATGGTGACAGACCAACTGATCTTCCTACTGATGAATAGCCTTTTGGGGAAGCTTCAAATTAGGGATTGAGAAGAAAGAAGTGTATTTTATTGGATAATATTTTAGACTTATATAGCCTTGGCTGTGGCAGATATTTAGTTGGATTGAACCTAGGGGTTGGTCATGTGCGGGATGGGTTCAAGCCACTGGATACTTGGACAGTCAGGTGATATTGCTTAGTTGCCATTTCTGGTATGCCAAACTGTATATTGAAAGGGCATCAAATTGGGCAATGACTGGATATTAAGTGAGTTGGTGGTAGTCAGAATACTTGTACATCCAGATCCTTGACATCCCCCCTTAAGGGGTTATTCTGGTACATCAGGAGGGGGCTTTGTCTTGACGGTTGCCGCCTGATGTTCTTGTAGCTGTTTGTTAGTTGGTACCAGTTGGGTCAACTGTTCTCCTTGGCTAAGGCAGACACAGGTTCTGTGATATTTCTTGACAACAGGGTTTTTGATACCTTGGAATTTCACTAGATAGGTGTTTCTGTATGGTCTATACTTGATTATTCTTCCTGGTCCTCTGTGTAATGAGTCTAGCTTCTTTTTGTTTTCAGCCAGGACCCAGATGGAGGAGTTGATGGGGAGTGGTTCCTCTGTAGAGGATACCTTTTGTGTTTTGAGCCTTTTCATTTCTGCTATTTTATCTTTGAGGCGTATGTGTTGTAGATTTGGTACTTGTTCTACTGTGGGGGGTTTCCCAGGGGGATCTTTATGTATGGTTGCTTGTTGTGGGTAACTATTTCTGGGTTGTATCTGTATGTTAGTTCAAATAGAGAGTAGCCTGTTCCTTAATTGGTGCAGACCCAGGATACTAGTAATACATGTTTCACGTATAATGGACATGTGTCTTTGACTTTGCCATCCATTATTTTCTCTAGGGTTCTGATAAGGCTGACATTTAGGTGTTCAACTCTGCCGTTGCCTGTGGCCTGTAGGGCAAGGTTGTGGAATGTTTAATTTTTTTTGATTTTAAGTTGTTGTTTACTATGTGACCTGATAAATCTGTTTTTCCATCAGTTATGATATAGTCTGGAGTGCCGTAGTTGGCTATGATTGCTTTGTTAATGAATTGGTTTATTGTTTCTGCTTTGTGGTACTTTGTTGCCCAGCAGATGAGCCAGTGTATAGCAAAGACAATAGCTACAATTAGGAAACGTTGATTTGTCTTAGTTTCTGGGAAGGGGCCCACTATGTCCAGTTCCCAAACCTTGAATGGTTCAGGGTCAGTTACTGGGTTGACCGTTGGCTGGGGAGCCTTTGTTCTGGCATATTTCTTGCACACTGTGCACTTTTTCAGAACATCAACTATATCCTTTTAGAGGTTAGGCCACCATACTATCTCTTTTAATGTGAGGTATATATTGTTAGCCTTTGTATGTCCTAGTAGGCAGTGATATCTTAATATGGTGTCAACTCTTGGTGCAAGTTGGATGTAGGGGACATGTTTGTTGTTAATGATTTGATATACAGTGCCATTTGATACATGGAAATATTTTTTGTTTCTTACTAATGTATCATGGGTCAGTTGGTGTGTTGAGGGGTCTTTCCCTTTGGTTTTAGCTCAGTATTATACAGGTTTGGCCAGTCAGGGTCCAGGTGGTCAGGATGATCCTCTCTTGGCTGACAAAGCCTAGAGAGAGCATCAGATGTGATCATCTCTGCACCCTTTTTGTATTGGATGTCCAATTTGAGCTGCTCTAGCAGGGAAATTCATTTAGCTTGTTGCTGTGCAAGAGTGTTATGAGTTTTAAAGTAGATTAAGGATTCATGGTCAGTTTGTACTTGGACGTTTAAATGTCCTTCTAGATAACATCTCTATTTCTTGCATGTGTGATATATTGCTAGCAGTTCCTTGTTTTGTATTGGGTACCTCTGCTTGGGGTTGGTTAGTTTTCTACTTTTTTAACATACTGGCAGGAAGTCTTACTGCCCTGGCTGGAATATGCTAGGACTGCGCCAATGGCAGTGTCACTGGCATCTGACTCAAGCTTGTAGAACCTGTTGTTATTAGGGTATTGCAAGATTGGTGCTTCAATCAAAGTTTGTTTTAATAGTTGAAAATTCTTGTTGCATTCTGGAGTCCAGATGAATTTCTTTTTGGCATTACCCTTGGTTAGGTTATTGATTGGTGTAGTGAGCTTTCTGCAGTCTTTGATGTATTTCCTTAGATAAGCTACCATTCTTAAAAAGCATCTAACCTTTTTAACAGAGGTGGGATGTTGCATGTTATTTATTGCTTTTATTTTGTCTGGATCTGCTTTGATGCCACCATCAGAGACAATGTGGCCCAAGAACAGGAGTTCCTTTTCCATAAATTGGCACTTACTAGGCTTGTAGTAGAGCTTGTGCTTTACACGTCATTCAAGTTTTGCAGACATGCGTGAGGTGTTCCTCTTTTGTTTTTGAGAATATAATGATATTGTTGAAGTAGTATATTTATTTGAAAAGCCATTCAGCGCTTGGTTCATCATGGTGACAAAAGTTATGGGGGTGTTGGTCATCCCAAAGCTCATTTATTCAAGTTGCCCAGACATCTCTGACTAGTACAACGGGCCCATAGGGCCATAAAGGAATGATCAAGAAAAAGAAAAGTGCCAGTCTAAGGGGGAGGGGACAAGGAAACCAGAGGGCCCAGAGAAAAACCTTGAGGGGCAGGAGGGAGAGGAGTGTGGGGTGTTTGGATCACTTCTGGAAGGATAAAGGCGGCCTGCTTTTGCTCTGGAAAGAGTATCAAGCTAGGTATTGATGACCACTCTTGCGTTAGCTCCCTGCACAATGTACTGGATGTATTGCCAAAGAAGACCTGGCTTATGATCCATCCAAGTTTGTGCGCTATGAGGGAGTTTGGGATATGTGCTGGATGTGGAGTGGCAACAAAGGATTTGATGACAGCAGAGTGAACAACCCACAATGCAGTATGGAATACTGCTGCCCAGAAAGGCTCAGGAATGAAGGAGGGGGCGTCAATGAAAAATCAGTCTACTTCCAACCCCTCCATGGGTGTGGAGTATGAGCGTGCCAGCCGGAGAATTGCACAGGCTTCCTGCCATACTCTTATACTCTGGGGGCATTCACAGAACCTGTGTGTTACATTGTCAGTTGCCCTGAATCTGTTGCAGTTGGGGTTTAGGCATTTGCTGCAGTCAGCTGTACAGTATACCCTGCAGAGAACCTTCCATGTGTTTGTCCGCATTTTGAGGTTGATCATGACCTTGTGGCAGTATTGCCAGAACAGGCTCGCCTTGAGGCTTCTGTTGTTGTGTGGAAGTACCTCCAATATCTTTGGGACTGCCACTGGTCTTGGGGGTTCTGGAATGGGTGCCCCAGGTTGGTTGGGAAGGCCCATGAACATTGGGCGCCATACCAGTCCAGCCCTTCCTCTATGGACAGCTGCAGGTCTGAATGAGCTGATGCTCCAATATTCTTTATATGTTGATATCATTTCTTTCCAGAAGGCTTCCATCTCTTGGGGCCTCTTTTGGTTGTTACTCTTGATAACCAGTTGTTGAGGGTGTGTTGCTTATGAGCTGGGTTTAGGCCCAGAGCCTTGGCCCATGGTGTCCTAAAGGTGTTGGTCCAGTGGGGTTCTGTCACATGGGTGGAGAGTACCATAGACATTGTTTTTCCAAAGATCTTGGCTGAGGCCTGGCAGACATCACATAAACCCAGTCCACCCCTAAGCTTGTTGCCAATCAGCTTTGTGGTGGCAATTGGCTGAGTGCCTGGTCTTCAAAGCGTGTGTTGAACCATCTTATTGAGGCTCCTGAAGAACTGTTGGGATAGGGGGAAGAACTGGGCAGTGTATCAGACTTTTGAGTACCCCAGCGTATTTAAAAGTTGAAACCTGCTGATCTGAGTCACCATGTTGCATTTCCAGGAGTACATGGACCAGGAGATAGCACTGAGGATGCCTGATTCCATTACCTGTGTATCAAAACCTCCCACCTTAAATCATGTGCCCAGATGGCGCACCAGGTCTCTGATTGGCTTGATGGCAAGAGGGGGGCTGAAGTCAGGGCTCCCTATGATGATGGCCTGGGACTTGTTGGTGTTCACTTTAGCCTGTGAGAGTTTGGAGTAGTCCTTGAGTGCCTTTGTAAATATAGACACATCACTTTTGGATGCCAGTCCTACAACGCAATCATTGGCAAAGGCCTTGATTGTGAACAGGTCTTTCCCATAGATCTGCAGGCCCAACAGTTTAGTGCTGAGGTGGCTTATTCATGGATCAATGGCCAGGTTGTATAGGAGAGGGCTAAGAGGGTCTCCTTGACGGAGGCCTTGTGATAGGAAGACCTCTTCTGTCTCCTCATGAGCTGTTGCCACTTGGATGGATGATTCTTGTAGAAGAGATCTCAACAAGGCCCTATAGGTTTCAGGGACCAAGTAGGCTGAGAGGCACGCATCAAGGTATGGCCATGATACCTTATTATATGCCTTTTATTGGTCCAGGAAGATAGTAATATCATTCTGTGATTTGTCCCAAAATATATTTGTGACTGTGTTCACATTGTTGGTAATATTGCAGCCCAGGGTAAATCCATGTTGATTAGAGTGTGTAGCCAGAGGGATTATTTTGCACATCCTGGCAACCAGAATTTTGCAAAGTATCTTCTGATCAGTGTTAAGGAGTGTGATATACCATTCTTGGTATATCAAATGGTATATTGGAAGGGCACTGAATTGAGCAATGGCTAGATGTTGAGTAGGTTGGCGGTAGTCAGAATGCTTATACATCCAGACCCTCAACACACCCCTCTTAAGGGGTTACTCTGGTGCATCAGGAGGAAACTTTGTTTTAAAAGCTGCTGCCTGATGCTCCTGGAGCTGTTTAATAGTTGGAACCAGTCTGGTTGAGTATTCTCCTTTACTAAGGCAGAGACAGGTTCTGTGATATTTCTTGACAATTGGGGTTTTGGAACCTTGGAATTTACTAGATAGGTGTTGTGATCTGGTCTGTACTTGATGATTCATCCTGGTCCCCTGTGTACTGAGTCTAGTTTCTTTCTGTTGCCAGCTAGAATCTAGATGGGGGAGTTAATGGGAAGTGGTTCCTCTGTGGAGGTTAACTTTTGTGTTTTGAGCCTTTTTATTTCTGCTATTTTATCTTTGAGGCATATGTATTGTAGATTTGATACTTGTTATACTGTAGGGGGTTTCCCCGGAGGGATCTTTATAAATGGCTGCTTGTTGCGGGTAGTTAGTTCTGGGTTGTATCTGTAGGTTAGCTCAAACAATGAATAGCCTGTCCCTTGATTGGTGCAGACACAGGATACTAGCAATGTGTGTTTCACATATAGTGGCCATGTGTCTTTGGCTTTGCCATCCATTATTTTCTCTGGGGTCCTGATAAGGCTGCCGTTTAGGCGTTCTACTCTGCCGTTGGCCTGTGGCCTGTATGGAGAGGTTGTGGAATGTTTAATGTGTTTGGATTTTAAGTTGTTGTTTACTAGATGATCTGATAACTCGGTTGCTCCATCAGTTATGATGTAGTCTGGAGTACCGTAGTTGGCTAAGATTGCTTTGTTAATGAAGGTTTATGGTTTCTGCTTTATGGTCCTTTATTGCCCAGCAGATGGGCCAGCGTGTGGCAAAGTCAAAAGCTACAATTAAGAAATGTTGGTTTGTCCTTGTTTCTGGGAAGGGGTTCACTACGTCTAGCCCCTAAACCTTGAATGGTTCAGGGTCCGGTACTGGGTTGACTGTTGGCTGGGGAGCCTTTGTGCCAGTGATTTCTTGCACACTGTGCACTTTTTCAGAACATAAACTATATCCTGTTTGAGTTTGGGCCACCATACTATCTCTTTTAATGTGAGGTATAGGTTGTTAGCCTTTATATGTCTTAGTAGGTGGTGATGTCTTAATATGGTGTCAACTCTTTGTGCAAGAAGGATGTAAGGGTCATGTTTGTTGTTTTTGATTTGATATACAGTGCCATTTGATACATGGAAATACTTTTTGTTCCTTACTAATGTATCATGGGTCAGTTGGTGTGTTGAGGGGTCTTTCCCTTTGGTTTTATGCTCAGTATTATACAGGTTTGGCCAGTCAAGGTCCAGGTGGTCAGGGTGATCCTCTCTAGGCTGACATAGTCTAGAGAGAGCATCAGCTGTGACCAGCTCTGCCCCTTTTTTGTATTGGATGTCCAAATTAAGCTGCTCTAGAAGGAACATCCATTTGGCTTGTTGCCGTGCAAGTGCATTCTGAGTTTTGAAATAGATTAAAAATTATGGTCAGTTAGTACTTGGACGTCTAAATGTCCTTCTAGATAACATCTCCATTTCTTGCATGAGTGATATATTGCTATCAATTCCTTGTTGTGTATTGGGTACCTCTGCTCAGTTTCAATTAGTGTTCTACTTTCATGGACATGGTCAAAAAACTGTAGCTGCTACCAGTGATAAGGAGCGCCTTTTAGGGAAGTTTCAAATATAGAATTAGGAGAGAAGAGAAGTTCTTTGTTGGATAATATTTTACACTTATATTGATTGGGCTGTGGTGGAGATTTAGTTGGATAAAACCTAGGGGTTGGTCATGTGTGGGATGGGTTTGGGCCACTGGATACTTGGATTGTCATGTGATATTGCTTGGTTACCATTCTCAGTATATCAAACGGTATATTGGAAGGGTACCAAATTGGGCAATGGCTAGATGTTAAGTAGGTTGGCGGTAGCCAGAATGCTTGTACATCCAGGCCCTTGATACCATTATTAGTACCAAACTAGGACCACAATTAACTTTACCTAAAAAAGGCAAAAAATGTCAATGAACCCAACATAAAACATTCCATATTAGAAAAGAAACATAAAGAAAAAGAAAGAGTGAAGAGAGAAGAAACATCACCCTAAGAGAAACAATTACAAGTAGGAGATGAGATTTTAGTAGTCAACCATAACTTACATAAGTTGAAACTCATATTAAGATAACCATGTTTTATCATATAAGTCAAGCCCAGTAATACCTACTTTATAAAAGGAATTGATGCTTGCACAGGATTAAAAATCATGCATCATGACCAACTCTGCCCTGGAAGGCACAAAATGCCCAACATAATTCACAACCACTTGTTCCTAATGCAAAACTTGATCAATACAAATCTTAAATCCCCAACACTCTCAAGAAAATTACTAAGGCTTTGCTTATCAATACCCCAGGGGGAGATGTTGTTACATCTAAAAATTTTCCCTCTTGGAAAAAGTAATTTCCTGAGTAATTAACTAACTGATAAATAATTGATGGCACTCTTATCAGACTCCCATTGCATACAGGGATCAAATATTATCATTATAATTGGAATACTACCCCAACAAGCCCCATGACTACCATAATGTACATGGATAATATGTGACTTTTCATGATACTATATAATCTTTTTCTCTTTTATCAAATAAAGGATCATTTTTTTCTTAAATTAACCTTTTTGGTTTGAACTAAATAATAAAATTTGTTCTTTTTTGTGTGTATAAATAATAATGGGATAAATATTTAATTTTATAAGCATATATTTATAATTTATTAAAAATAACCTTTTTACTTTGGTAGATTTAAAATATATAAAATTCAATTTTAAAAAGCTGTTAAAAGTTATAATAGACTTGAGTTAATTTAAAATAAAATATTTCAGAGTTTTTTTCTTAAATTAAGCTAAATAGTGGTTTATACTTTAAAACCAGTTTACTGGTTAAAAAATCATACTTTAAGATTTAATTAGAACAGTTTCATTTCAAAAAAGAATCTCTTAAGTTTAAATTCAAAGCTGCTGCAAAATACTTGATTAATATTAAAATAGAGAATCTCTTCACAATTATGAAAGCTGATTAAGGGCTTCCAAACAATAATAGTTAGTCAATATTGAAGCACTATTTACAGATAAATCTAAATTTAACCAAAATATACAAAGGGGTAAATAAACAGTAATATCACACTTCAGGAGTGACATTGATAAATCAAGACAATCAATTGGGGGCAAATGGAAATTTATGCTTGTAGTGCAAAAGCTTAGCTAACATGGTATTTAAACAGATCAAATTTACAGATTTTTTTACTATTCATACCTTTACTCCTTTCTGATAACTACACATATTTACAATCAAGAACCCCTAAACCAAACCAAAGAATCCAGTCAGTTTGTTATTGAACCTATCAAGTTTAAACCTCAGATGCCACTCATATTCTCACTGGGGGCTCTTACTAAGAGATAAAGAGTCACTATGCTTAAGCAAGCATTCCTTTATACTGCTGGTAATAATTTTCAGCTTTTTTAAACATTTCTTATTGAAAAAGTTTAGAAAAAGTGCATTATTACCTGTCATAAAAAATTCCAAGGAAGATGATTTCCTTAAAACCAAAAGGAATTGGTTTCAGAGCCCCCCTTTAAAGCACTTTACTTCCCTAAGAGCATTTATAGACAAAGCTAAATTTTGAAAGAGCTTTGGGATTGTGGATTTAAAAATAACAAAAAATGAATATTCATATTCTAAAAAATAAGAATGTGAAAATTATTATTAAAGAAAGAAAGAAAACATAAAAGATATTTTAAAATATATATTAAAAAAATTATTTCCAAGAAGCCAATTCACTAAAAAATTATCTGGCTTAATGTCAGGAATTTATACTGACTTTGTTCTACCTTAAATATCTTGGCGGCCTGCCAAGCCATCTATTGGAGAAGCTTCCAATATTACTGCAGGCTTAATTGATCTGAGAAGCCTTTGTGAAGTAGATTTGGATCACATATTTCAAGAACAACCAGGAATACTATAGACCCCAATTATGACTGGTTCCCAATTGACTAGATTTATTCCAGAATACTCTGGCAAACTGCTGGGTTAGTTATTGTGAGTTTCTCTGGGGATTGAGAAGGTTGTGATAAATTTGCACTAACAAACTACCAGTGCCACTGCAAATTCCTGCAATAAAAGTTTCCTAGGAACAATATGTTATGCACTAAAAATAGAGTCATAAATTAGTGCCACCATTGCCAGCCTGCCAATAGATTATGCACTACTATGAAGTAAATTGTACCCAGCGCAGGGTACTATGATATGGAATCCCATACCCTTGCATGAATGCCTGACTCTGGGGGATGATGCTGGCGGTCTGGGGACAAAAAGACTGACCCAGCAAGAGTTAGAAGCAATAGATGATCTTATCCTGGCAAGAGAGCGCAAGCTCTATAAAAGCCCTTCCATTGGACTAATGGAAGGCAGACAATAATACCAATATCCTACTGTAGAACCTTTTCAAAGTAGAAGAAGATATCTGAGCTCAAAAACTGTTTTCAGTACTTGAAGAACTACACAAGTTGCCAGCTTGGAAGCTGCTTGCTTGTTGCCTTCCTTAGACACCACCAGCCGTTGCCCTGTCAAGGAATCCCAGACGTTGCAAGTAACGCTTGTTGCCAAACAAGCTTTCCTATCAACACAATGACTAATATTACACAACTACTTAATAAAGCAAATAGTAATCAGACCCCCAGGTCTGAGAGCAGAACCAAAAGTTCTGACACTTAATTTATGGAGATTTACAAAAAGAATTGAGTGAATAATCAACCAAAATACAATACTTGTTATTGAAAACTATTTCTTATGAAGATATGTAAGAATAAAAAAATCTTTTTCATTTTCCACTTACTATAAGATTATTACTAATAATATAAGTCAAAGTAAAAAAATGATAATTTTCAAAACAGTGGGGTGCCCCCAAAAAAGTTCTGTACAAGAGACCCTATGTCACTTAAACCAACTTCACCATAGCCCAAAGCCAAATGCAGAAGTAAAATCAAATTAATAAACAAGGAAAAAGGACCAATTGATAATCCCTACTTGGTGGATAGCTTGATTTGGTGCTTGAATCATTACAAGGACAAGCCACCCCCTTTCTAATCCAATTGACTGATTGTCAAAATCATGTTCCTCTTAAAATGATTACTCCAAATTATATAGGTGATATCTCCCAATAAGGATAATTATCTAGTTTTCAAAATATTTCCCCATTGTAACTTGCTAATACAACACAGTTGTAACATATTTGTAGCATTTAAAACTTAAAAAATCATTATAAATAAAGACAATGATTTGAGTATAAAGAAGTTACTATTGTCATAATCTATTAAAGAAAATTTGAAATCAATTGACCCACAGGAAAAATTTTATAAGCTTGAAATAAAGAATATAAGATTGATATTAAAAATCTCAATGATAATTCCTGTATTATAGTAATTTATTATAAAGACTTTTTTAAAATAGGTGAGATCTTAGATGCTGTGAATGCCAATATTCACACTCTTTCAATTTTGCCTCTGTTGGGTTCTTTTGAGGATTAATCCCTTGATTTTACTTTTGCTCCTCAAAATGGGTATATTTCCAAAGATGAAAATTTAACTGTTTGTCTTCCTTGTTCTGCGCAATTCAATCACCCTATTCATAGTGTGGTGAGTAATTCTACTGTCTTTGCATTGTTTTGTGATAACACTAAAAAAATATATTCCAATTCTTTATATTCAATAAAATAAGTTCTATTTACATTTCTGTCTGTGTTTCAAGTACTTTGGCAACTCTCTCTAGCTACAACTAATAGAGATTTGTTATTCAAGGCCCCAAGGTAATTTACTTTACCTTTCCTGCTGACTAACCAAATCTTAGTACAAACACAATTCTAAGGTTATGATTTTCTGTTGTGTGCCTGTGCTGCACCTCAGAATACAACAAAATGGTGCTCACTACAGTGGCTGCAAGCCCCTTGGTTATCCCTTTTACCACTACATTCTCAGGCCTGTCTCCTACTCTGATACAGGAGCCAACTTCCCCTAAATTACAAGTCCTCCTATTGGAGAAGACATCTTGGACCTTCCTATTGTCATCACTGTCTTGAACCTAGAAAATGATCCCCATCTAGTAGTTTACCCCATGGGTATCCCAGACTTTGTTAAAGTCATGGTGGTAGCCCTTGAGATAGCCTGTGATGGAGCCATCCCATGCTTCAACTATGGTTTAATTGAGCAGAGTATTATGAGTTAATTGTTGCCCCACAGTTCCTGCAACATCTCCTCTCAGAAGCTAGCTCCACTGAGCATTTACTTTTATCTGTTGTGCAGCACATCTTAGCCCATCACCAAATGATGTTGAGGTTTCATGTCCAAGAGATCTTATCTCTTTAAGCCACCGTAACTAATCATTGGGATCAGTTTTCTGCTTGCCAACAGTGGATTCACTCCCTGTTCTCTTTGGTATCTGATAACCAATACTGATGCATTGCTTCTCAGTCTTGTCTGGTTACCTATATTGAGCAGATACAATTGTCTATCCCTGAATATGTCAGGGAGTGTCTGCATGAATTTCACCAGTTTTAACAACCTTAAAAAACTCAAATAGACTCCACCCTGAACACTTACCTCTCTGACTTCAAACAACTTGTGGAACAACTTAATGAGTTCAGCACCTACTCCTTTGACTGATTACAGCAGGTGGCAGCCCATTCTGCTTGGGGTCTTCCTGAGCCACAAGAGAAGTTTTCAAGAGAGGGCTACCACAACTGCTTCCATTGCAAAGCTTTAAACCCAGGTAGAAGAGTTATCTGCGCTTAAGGTGGATGTTCCTTCTTCTTCTCTGTCTGATGATGTGGCAGATAGAAAAAAGAAGTTATGGGATGCCATCAGGGAACTACATGTGTCTACTTACAGCCAAGAACACCCCAAAGAACCTCCTCAGCCTGACCCACAAATGGCAGCCTTGAGTGCACAAGCTGCTACCCTTCAGCAAGAAGTTGTTGTTCTTTGTGCTACTGTGGCTGATATCACTGGTTTAGTTGGGATTGCTGACAGAGATGGCTGCTTCCCTGAGTTGCCTGGGAGCCCTTAATCCATTGCAATAGGGAGCTGATTGCCTTAGCCAACAAAGTTGACTACCTGAAGCAAGATAACCTCAGCCTGGATAAGAATGTCCAAGAGATGAGTGAGTTGATTTACTCTACAAATGATAGATTCTCCATTTATCTTTCATTGGGACTTTTTTTAACCTCCTGTTTGGCTGAACTATCTATTGTTTGTGACCAAAAAAGGCTGTCAACTAGAAGTCACTGACCAAAATTTTGATCAAACTAACAACATGAGTTCCTGCAACATAAATAAACTGACTACTCTTGAGTAGAGTGTCCTCCAGCTGTGGGCACAACAACCCCCCTCTTAATCTGAAGCCAACTTCTCTCCACATATCAGTTTTATGGATAGTAACAACAGTGGACCTACCTTCAAGACTCACTTTGAACCTACTTTCAAACAAGTCAATGACTTGAAACGTCCATCATTGTGGCCTTTTTTCTGTCTATGAGACAGCTATCCAAAAAGCTTCTGATGAGGTTAAGAAGGATCACATTTTAACCTGTTTGCACCCTAAATGTCAAGAGGTGATGGTACCTGAACTGCCCTCTAATGATACTTAAGATGAGATAAAACAGCTCTTAATTGACAATTTTGGTAGTGATCTCAGTCTAGAGGTGAAAAAAGATGCCTTAATGCATATTGTGTTCAAACCTAAAGAATCCCTTGGCTGAGTTTGAAGAAATGTTCTATATTGAAGGACAGCAATTGATAACTAGTAGACAGCTAACAGCACATAAAGCCTACATGGTTTGCAATCAAGACCTCAAAGTTAATAAACTCCTGTTCCTCCATTTTAAAGCTCACAAGGCCATGCTCTTGTCTATGAAGAGCATAAAGACACTGTTACAAAGTATGTACCTTACTCACTATGAATCTGTTGTGCAAGAGAATTGAGCGGCTTCCAACTCTGGTTCTTCTTCCTGCAGCCCTTGCATTCTCACCATGAACTCCCAGAATAATTCTAGACACCAAGGTTATCATAACTGTGGACAGATAGGCCATCACTCATGTGTCTGTATCAATCCACAAAAATGAATGCACTGACCCTAAAGACCAGGTGGGAAAAGAACAGTCAACCTAGAAGTGGATACAGTCTTGGTTGACAATTCTTCCTGTCTCCTCTGATTCCCCTGTCCATAGCAGACACTGAGCATGCAAATTCCAAAGCTCCTCTAATTCTGCTTTTATTTCATGACATCTCCAGTGATCCAGACATGGATGATTTGGATACTAAAGATTCCAACGCCTATGGATATTCAGTTCTAGCAGCTCCCAAAACCATTGGTGTCCTCTGCAAGCTATGCTCTGGAAAGACTACAACCACTACCAAGCCTCTGACTGAAGTCAAGGAGGTTTTCTCTTGCCTATACCTCACACATGCTAAAAATTGACCTGTGTTAGTGGAGTTGTTAGAAGAAGAAGCAGAAGTAGATAATGCTGTTTTAAAAATATTTCAGTTTCACCCCCTCTTCAGACTGTATACAAGGAGTTACCAGGTTTGACATGCATGATCAAAAAGTGGGACAAGGAACTAGCTGAAGCCCAAGAAATCCATCCAAAAGGTGAAAATCAAGGTCATCTTGGACACTGGATCTCATGTTACTTTTGTCTCCTTGAAGCTTGTCAAGAAGCTTAAGCTTAAGCTTGCCCACAACCTTAATTATCACCAGTCTTATGGTACAGCTGGGTTGTCCATAACCTAAGCTATAGGAGCATAATTTGCTCTCCCTATGAAGTTTGGCAAACTACTCTTAGCTGCGCCTGTTTTGGTCCTGGAGAATGAGAGTTACAATCTTCTAGTTGGTACCCAACTCCTTGGGAAGTATAATGGGGTCAAGAACTTAAAAGACAGCTATCTCTCTATTTTAGGGTATGTAGTCCCTTTAATCTTCGAAGAGCCTGTCAAGATTCCTAGAAAGCTCCTCAATATATGTGCCTTAGAATATCCCACTGGTGTCTTTATTCTAAAATACCATACCCACTCATCCAACATGAAGTGTCCCCCTATGGCCTGCCCTGCGTCTGAAGGGATCCCTATCCTAGCCACCTCCGCTGTGACCATTCCCTCTCAATCACAAGCTATCTTAGACTCTCAGATATCATATTAGTTACCTGAGTGCACGTTCCTGGAGGTGTACTCTCCTCCCTCACTAGGCCGTAACAAACCTTACCTCTGCCCAGGTATCTTGGATGTCTCTCACAAAGACCCCGTCCAGTTGCATGTAGCCAACTAAACTGCTCTCCCCATACATGTCTCTAGAGGTCAGGCTGTTGGCTATGGCAAGCTACTAAATTCTCCTGATATTAATTCTCTACATCTCTTTGGCACTTTCCAAAACTTTAACTTACCTGAGGATAAACCACATGTTCTATCCCTGTTTACTGCTTAAAAATTCATGCAGCTGTATTCAGTTCAGCAAAAGGAAGTGCTCAACTTATTGGATCAGTTTACAAACACCTTTTCTAAAGATAGCACTGATTATGATGGCAAATGCCAGAATTAGTTTATTCTGCAAAATTGACTTACTGAATGTCAACAATTTATTGACATTCAGTAAGTCAACTTTATTTTAGTATTTATCCGCCATAATTGGACATTTCCAAAACTAAGCTCATTTTTTATAGTGAATTATTAAGTCAGAATTTCAAGATTAAAAAGGAACAGTCATAATATTGACATAATATAAACAAAGACTTAATTGTAAGTCAAAAATATAATATAGTTTACTATGAAAATGTAAGTTTCTTTGTACTTTTACATTAAAGTTGACTCCAGTAAGTAATATCTGGATGTTGACCTCAAATAAGAATCCATAAATTTCCTAAAAAAAACAATATTCTAAAAATAACTATTTTTATATTTTATACTACTGTTTTTATTAAATTTATATTAATATAAATTATTGAACAAAGACATATGCCAACTTTCATAGTGTTATTTGTATTATTTGTATTATTTAGATATTTACTGTTATTTTAAACTCACTGGATACTATGGCTTATTTCTGGAAGTCCACTTAAGCCAAAACGCATATGTTAAAATTAGAATTTATATATGTATTTATAATATTGACTTTGTTTCAAATTGACGCATCACCTAAATTGCAACAAAGGGGTTTGGCTAAGCAAACAAAGTGACACAATTTAAGCCAGATTTAATAGGAGAGTTACTATAAAATAATGCTGACTGCCTCCATGTTGACACCTTCACTGGTTTATTAGTAAAACACTGCTGCTTAACAAAAAGCACACATACAATGGTATGATAATTCAGACCAAAGTACCCAGGTCTTCACTTTAGACTTTCCACTACAATCCCTATTATTTATTTTTCATAAGCTACATATGCAAATCTTTTATTTTTTAAAATTTAAAAATAATTGATTTTGGCCTTAAAAAACCAACTCTGGAAAAAGTTAACTAAGCTTTATAAGTGATTTACATAGTGTTTTTCTAGTTTAAAGCTGACTTTCATTATGCCAACAGTCAAAATTAAAGCATTTTTTATGCTGACAAACTAAATTAAATATTTTTGACTATTGCAACTATCAGAATGTTCACTTTCTGTTTAAACATGGTTTTTTATTCTTTACTAATAAACTAGCTCTAAAATTACTTTTCATACTTTTATAAACTATTTAATTAATAATAAAATTTAAAACAAGTTATTATTATTTAATTTTATTCATGTTTCAACTGATTATTCTTACTTTATGAACTCTGCTCTAATTATTGTAGGACAAATCTTCCAAGAAGCCACAAAAGAACCCCAAGTCAACCAAGAAAGTACCCAAAGCCTCTGGAAAAGCCCAAAGTCCAAACCCCCAAAAAAACTTGCCAAATCCCCTCAAAGAAACAGAAGATAAAGGAGAAGACCCCAGACCCTGAAAGTGAAGAGCCCTCCCCTGACCCCTCCTCTTCTCAAAGATGGTACCAATCAGAAGGAGATGAGGTTTCACTAAGCAAGCAGGGAATAAAGAAGATACTCAAGAGTCCAGAACCCCAGCCAAGCCCAGATAAACCAAGATCAAAAGAGTAAAGCCCCAAGGAATCAAGTTATCCCAGTCCAAGAAGCACAAGAATCTAACTCCAGATAATTTCCATCCACCTCCCAATGAATCTGCACTTCCATCCTCCTCATCAAGCATCAATAAAGAAGATACTAATTATTACCTGTCTGACTACCATAAAGCACCAATTGGCCCATGAGATCCCCTCAAGGTTCACAACATATGTACATCAAAGGAGAGTTTAAGCTTCCAAAGAAGTTCCCTTGGTTTCTCCATCTAATTTTCTGTCAAAGGAGGTGCAAGTATAGTATGTGATGGCTATTTTTTAAATTTCAACAATTAGAAGAGAGCAGGAAGAGCAAGCATTATGTTTTTGAAGATAGAATATGTGCTGCCAAGATCAACACAGAAGGATGGGATAAAGCTACCAGTGAAAAAGGAGTACACACATGCAATGCTCCAATCAATCTTATTGAAAAGCTTATAAAGTGGTATCTCTACCAAATTGTTTCCAGTCTCAAAAGACATCAAGACTTCTGATCTGGCAGTTAAGGGTATCACACACCTAAATAATGAGAACCTGAAGCTCATCCCTGACCGTAACCAGTTAGTGAAGTATGTATGTGACAAAAACTGTGATCTATTCCCTCATAAGAGATCTGCCATGGTCCAAGGAGAGTTAGTCCTGAAAGATGAGTTAAAGATATCTAATGGTGATGAGGAATCATTTTTTTAAATGATGATGGGCCTACAGCAGAGACAAGAATGATATGCTATTCTACAGAACAGAACCTGTAGCAATTAAGAGATTCAGAGAGCTGGTTATGTGATGGTACTTTTACAATAGCCCCGCCTTTTTTACCAACTATGAATTGTACATTCCCTTATTGAAGACAAGGTGCTTCCATTTGCCTAATTTATGCTTCCTAGGGCAACAGAAGAGATCTACACAAAGGCCTTTAAAATTCTTCAGCAGGGCATCAAAGCCCTAACCAATAATAAAAAAGAGTCCCCCTGGCCATAACACTAGAGCCAATCCAGGTGATGATGAAAAGGATGAAGCCATCCTTGCTGCAGAACAAGAAGCTCATTATAGAGCACTTGGCCCCTCAACTATAATCATGGACTATATAACTGCCCAGTAAAACGCTTTTGTAAACACCTTTGATGGAGAGGTCCAGGGGTGTTTTTTCAATTATTGACAGGCTGTCAACAGGCAACTAAAGGGTCTACCTGAGCTCAGCAAGCTTTATTGTCTAGAAACATCAGGAAAGTGCAAGTTCTTAATACCAGCAGCTTGTAGCACTAGCCTTTATAAAGCCAGAGCATTCTGGACAAGTCTTTGAGCTCCTATGCCAGGATTCATATGCTAATAAACATGATGGCGCCTTCTACCCTTTCATTGAATATTATAAACCACAGTGGATTGGATTTAAGGTCACTAAGCGCCAGAGCAAGCCCAGAGCCAAAGCCAACTGGAACTGCTACCAGATAGTTCTTAAGGATGAGATGAAAACAACTTCATCTTTGAGGGGCTGACATAAGCATATCAATTCCTCCTTTGGAATCAAGCCCAGATACAACACCTTCTACAAGCACCTCAAAGTCCAACAGGGGAAGACTGCTGCATCCATCAGAGATATTGAGAACCACCCATCCAAGAAGAAGAGAACCACCAAAGAGAAACAGTATCAAGAGAAGATCAAGGACGTTGTCAAGGCCAAATATAAGCTTTCAGAGATTGGGGAATATATCAAGAAGATTGCTGCAGTTCTTAATGGCAACCAGGTGATCACAGTCTAGCTTTTAATTAAATTTATTGAGTATTGCCTAATTTTGTATATAGTTCTTAAATGTTAAGTATAATATTTTTAAATAAATAGTTATTCTAAATAACTCATTAATAATTTATGATACTGTTTTTATAAACTCATTGATTTTTTATTGATAGTTTGATGCTTTAGACTGTATTACATGGACTATATTGGTATTTTACTAGTAAACTATATGTTTTTTTGTAGTTTTCAATAGAGAAAAAACTTTATATTACTGTTTGTGATTATTATATTTTTCTATAATACATAAATTTAATCCAATACCTTTTTGTATATTGAATTTTTATATTTATTAAGTGGGAAAAATATTTTATAGTAAAGATAGCTAATTTCATATTGAATTATTTTTGAAGTGTATTTTATGGACTTTTTTATTGCCATGTATCATTTTTATATTTTTTAAATCTATGTAGTCACATTACCCTAAAAAGTATTTTAGGCTATATTTTTATTAAGCAAAATTTTCAGAAAACAGTTTTCTGCTTATTGAAAAAGTATCAGCATTTAGTAGTCTGCATGAGTAAAAACTTAATTCTGACTTTTCAATGCTGTCAACATTAGAGTGTTTTTTATTCTGATTGTCAATATATAGTAAGTCAACTTGTGTAATGAGTTAATTCTGGTGGTTGCCATTATGGTCTAGCTAAAGGAGTCATTCACCAGATTGATACTGGTGATGCACCTCCCTTCTGAGCTAAACCCTACTGCTGTAGTCAAGTGGAAGATGCACAAATATCTAAGGAACTCAAAAAGCTACTAGATCCTAGGCTACTTGCCCCCTCAAAGAGTCCCTGGTCTTCCTCCTTGCTAATCCTTAAGAAGGACAGCAGCCAACACAGAGTTTTGAACTATTGCTGCCTGAATTCCTTAACTAAAAATTGTTCTTATCCCTTGCCACACATAGAAAATGCCTTCTGCGGCTTGGAGGCTCTAAGTTCTTCTAAGCTATGTATTTGGTATCTGGCTACTGGCAAGTTGACCTCTCTCCCAAAGACAGGCTAAAAGCAGCGCTTATCACCTCTGAGGGGTTGTTTGAGCCTACACACATGCCACAAGGGCTTTGTAATGCTCCTGCTACCTTCTAGCGTGCTATGGACTCCATACTACATGATCTAAAGCTCTTGTGCCTATTGGTCTATTTGGGTGATATAACAGACTTTAGTGTGACTTTTAATGATTATCTGGCCCACCTAAAAGAGGTTTTCCTTAATATTCAAGAAGCTGGCCTAAAACTGAAGCCATCTAAATATGCTTTTTTCAATGAATGTCTTGAGTTCTTGGGTCATGACTTAACCCAGACTGTGATCTGACCTATGACCAAGAAATTTGAGTTCATCAACAAAATGCTTCCTCCTATCAACCTCTGTGAAGTACAAGTCTTTTTGGGCATAATGGGTTATTTTATAGACAGTTTATTCCCAACTTTGTTGATACTTGTGAACCTCTAGTTCAGTTGCTACACAATGTTCCCTTTGAATAGACTGCCAGTTAACAGCAAACCTTTGAGATTTTTAAGCAAAAGCTCAAGGAGGCTCCCATCCTGGTGTACCCCAACTATGATAAGGAGTTCATCATCTCTTCATATGCTAGCAATTTAGCTATTGGGGCCATCCTTGCACAACTAGATAATAAAGAAATGGATCACCCTGTAGCATATACATCATATGTCTTCAATAAGCATAAGGAAACTATAGTGTTACCAAGAAAGAGTGCCTCAATGCACTACATGCTGTTAAATAATTCTGCCATTACGTTTAAAGCACTCATTTCACTGTGGTTGATGGCCACGCCTCACTAAGTGGTTACAACAACTCAGAGGAGCCTAAAAGGCGTTTAGCTAGATGAGCCCTTTGCCTACAGGGTTATAATTTTACAGTATTACATTGCCCAAGATCCAGCATCTGAACGCAGATGGGTTATCCCAAACGCCTATCCTTGCTCTGCACCCTGCAGAGGCAGACCAATTGTTTGAACTGATTGGTTATTGTTGAGCAACTTGGTTTATTGCTGGTATGTTCAAAGGTTCATATAGATGTTAGCCTTGCCAATGTACTCTACCTAATCCTATGCAAGAGCACTACAGACTACAATATAATAGAACTTTGAATATAATTATGTTTATTCAAACTGGAGTACAATCTAGCCAGAGGCTGCAATCTATCCAGGTGTAACTAAGAACTTGTTATCATCCTTTCAGGTGTATTTATCAATATATACTGCAACAACCCTTGTTCTTGTCCTTTCAGACAGTTCTCAGTGGCTACCTTTGCAATAGGTCCATCTTTGCTAGCTGCGTCTTTCCTGATTAGTTTTTTTTGGCATGTGTATTGCTACTGGCCTTAGCAGGCGTACATGGCACTTCAGCTACAGCCTACACTCTTCTTGAGATAGCCTACTGACAGTTATCAATTAGCTGTATCCTTACACGCCTATTATTGCACTAGGAAACTACACTGTATTTGGTTGACACTTAGAAATGGTCCCTGTTCAGTCCTCCTACATTGGAAGGTAGAATTCTGGTATTCCTGTTTTTCCATTTCCAGGGCTTAATCAGTGATCTTTTTCTGGCTGGCAGTCTTGTGCTTATTAATGCAACAGGTTGAGTTGGGGATTTTACGCCGTATAATAGCAGATTTGATCCAATATTGACTTAAGGATTATCTGCTGTGTAATGCTGACCCAAACCAATAAGGAACCCAAATATACATCCTGTAATGCTGATCCAAACTCGGTATTTCCTAGCCATTTGTTATCACTTGTTTTATATGATCATATACACCCATCAGACGTGTGGAACTGAGTTGATACAACGTCCAGTAGGGTGGAATGGGAGATATATGATTGATGATCTATATATTATACAGCATGTAATAAGTGATAATCATTATAACAGCTAACCATTATACGGTGTATAATAGCTACATCAATTAACTTAACTAGTAATATACAGCGTATAATTGCTACACATTGGACTGAGGATCTGTGATAATATGGCGTATAATTGTTGCATCTATTATAATAAACTAATTATTACACAGCGTATAACTGATATATCAATTATTTAAACTGGTTATTATACGGTGTATAATTACTACACTTAATAGAAAATTGATCTTGACACACAATACCAGAGTTTGGCTGGGCTCCCACAGGGGAGGCAGGCCAGGCCTGGAAGGCCATGTACACAATAGGCGCTATACAAACCAGGTAGTTTAGAGCAGTGGCTAGGGGGCGCCAACTCCCAGTATGGGGCACAACTTGGTTGGCCAGCTTCAATACTGTGATATAGACAAACCCCAGCTTGCTAAAGTCCTGGGTGGGAGGCACATTGGGGAAAGGAGGGGCAGTAGGAATCTCCTTCATTGCTGGTGGCAGATCCAGGTGATAGGGATGGAAATACTCCAGGTCAAGGGCACAGGGTGGTTTGGCAAGGACAACAGGAGTATAGCTGGGAGGATATGGATATGCAAGTTTATATTGAGTGGTGGATTCACAAATGGATGCAAAGAGAATAATTAAATTTGGGCAAAAATAGACAATTCCTACAATAAGATAATAACTTCTAGGCATAAACTTGCTTTATTAAGATGTCAACAGTGAGGAGGGCTTCTCCCTCTCACTACTTATACTTACTGAAGATTATGTGGCCTTTTGTGCCACCAGAGAACTGATGGCATCATTTGGAGTTGGATTTATAATTTTAACCGGAATTTGCATGAGTGGGTAAGAGGGTGAGATATCATTGGCTGCTATAACATGAACCTTTTGAAATTTGCAGCATGCCAAGTTGCTACAGTTATTTATAGCTCCTGCAATGAATTGATTGTCCAATTGCGCAACTGAACAATTGCGCTTCTGATGTGCCATTTCCTGATAGGGGAGTGGCCCAAACTTGATAACAGGCTCAAAGCCAGGAATTTGAGGCTTGTGTGCCTCTCAAATCCCGGGCCATTTGCTAGTCAAAAGGGGGGTATTTTGCCCTGGAAGGTTCTTTGTGTAGGTTTCCACACTGCATCTTTAATCAACTCTAAGGAAGCCAGCTGAATGTCTAGGACAATATGGGCCCTGACAGCCCTAGTGATAATACGGCGTGTAACTGATAGAGATCTGCGTGCAATGATTAGCCTGACCATTTGTGGTCAATCAGCCTAATTTCACAGTTATCTTTCATTTTGGGAGAACAAGACTGAGGAGATTTAATTAGCCCTGACTAAGCTATCCCAAGACACCCTCATCTGTGATAATCAGCTTTTCAAAAAGTTGTATGATCAACACCTACCCTATGTACGCCCTAGCCTTTGCATTTTGTTGGTACTCCAAGCGCATAAAGAGATTGGACATGAAGCATTGTCAAGACATATGACTTGCTCCAGAAGAACTATTACTAAGAGAACCTCCACCTGCTAATTCCAGATGTCATTACTAGTTGTCATGACTGTCAGCTACAACGTCCTTGAGCTGCCTCACACAAGTTCAAATTAGTCCCTCCACAGCATGCCTTTTACATAGTCAGTATTGACACTGTAAGGCCTCTTCCCTGCTAACGCTCAGGCTTCCAATTCATCTTGATTTCTGTTGATCATTTTTGTAAATGGGTAGAAGCATGCCCTACTAAGGACATCACTGCTGAGACAACTGCTGCCTTTCTACTGCAAGATGTATTCTATTGCCATGGCTGCCCTCAGATGTTATTGTCAGACATTGGAACTAACTTCAATGTAAAGTTAGTGACTTATGTTGTAGCAGCTTGGGGATCCCATTGGTCCTTCTCATCTCTCTATAATATTTCCACTAATGGGGCTGTAGAACGTGTTAACTCAACTTTAGTTTCTATCATGCAGAAACTAACCTACTCTGATGCTGCAAATTGGGATCTATACCTGTCCGCTGCCTTTTTTTCCTATTGCCTTAGTAAACATTGTATCACCAGGTACTCACCTTTTTCTATGCTGTATGGGCGCAAGGCCACCACTATGTTGCTTTTGGGGGGCCCTACTCTCTTCTGAAAAAGCCATGGATTCTGATGCCCATATCAAAAACTTGTTCAACCGCATAATTGACATACATGCCATTGGTTATACCTCTGTTTGTAAGACCAAGATACTAGAGCTCTCTCCTGATAATACTGGACGCTCTCCTTTTCCTGAGTTTAACGTTGGAGATAGTGTCCTTTGCTATCAGCATAGAGTAGGAATACATGCCCTTAAGCTAGATACTTTGTGGGTTGGGCCTTTAGAAGTAACTTTCAAACATGGTTCAGAGTACACTGTGAAACTTTTCTCCAGTGTTTGTCTGTTTGCTTGAGTGCATGCTAAGTTCCTCTGCAATTACTACCCCCTAAGGCCAAACTAGAAGGGGGCAATGTTGTGAATGCCAATATTCACACTATTTTGATTTTGCCTTTGTTAGGTTATTTTGAGAACAAATCCCTTGCTTTTTCCTTTGCTCCTCAAAATGAGTCTTTTTCTAAAATGGGGAATTCAACTGTTTGGTTTCCTGATTCTGCGCAACTCATTTTCCCCACTCATGCTTGTGGCAAGTGATCCTACTGTCCTTGTATTTTTTTGTGGTATTGCTAAACAATATATATTCCAATTATTTCTCTTCAATAAAAATTAAGCTCTATTTACATTTCTGTCTTTGTTTTCAAGTAATTTGGCGCCTCTCTCTATTTCAGGAAGCCAGGTATAGGTAGCCGCATTAGGTGACTTGGAACAGGGTTCTACCAAGCCAGTGGGTAGTGCCCACCATAGGATGGGTGATAACTTGATAATGTAAGATAAGGATTTTTAAGTAAAGTACAGGGCCTGGAATGGGGAACCATCTAGTCCACCAAACATGTCAAAGTAGCATATAGTACTTCAAACAGCTGGGTAGACGTGGTCTCAGTATGATGGTAGATTCCATTGAGCAGTTGGGTTGCAGGGTTAAGGGCGGAGTCATGGGGACAAAGTAGGCAGGCAGATAATTGTACTTATCTTTGAACAATATTTTCAGCCTCATGTACCACTTTCCTTCACAACCTATATTTTTGGTATCTCTAGTTCTTGCCAAGGGGTGACAATGAGTATGTTCTCTAAGTTGAACTCCAAGTAGGCAGGTTTGAGCGGGTATTTAGTAAAATGCACAGGTCTGAAGAGGGCTCCAGGGGGATGGTATAGTTCCAGAGGTGGGTTGGCAGGTTGGTCTCTAGGGTGGGCAGTTGTCTGGTTGTCTAATTGAACAGAGTTGGGATAAAAGATTACTAAAACTAAATAAGGTTGGGTTTTCTCAAACCAAAGATGCATAAAATTTTATTATCAAAAATGACAATATGGTTATCCCATACTGCTGGGGTTCTTATACTATGTGATTTTGCTTCTTTGATCTTTGTGGACTTCAGGTCCATGGGCAACTTGCTTGAAGGGCATAAGTCTTGGCTTAGGGTTTCAAGGGTGACAGATCCTGGTTGGACTTGCTCTTGTAAACAGAAGTGGCAATGCTTTGCTCTGCTGCTACTGTTCATTATATCACCTGAGCCGGCCAATTGCATTGCCCATTCTGGACTGGAGACTGGCAGTAGCTGGTGCCATATGTAGGGCTAGTAGTAGGCCTTGTATTAACCTCCTTTAGGCAAGCCATAACCTCTGCGTAGGTCTGGGTTCTCAGTGGCACAAGGTTGGCAGCAATCTGGTGAGCATTTGGGGAATCTCTTTTAACAATCTGGTAGGCTGTAGAGTAATTAAACAACTTGAGTCTGCAATTCATTGGGTTGGTGGGTCCCTGACCATTATGGGTGACTCAATTTGTCTTTGGAGGGTCAGGGTTTGATTCCAGGGTTTTTAATGCAGGTATTGAACTTTCAGTCTTGGCCGCTGGTAGACCGGCAGGTTCCTGTCCTTTCTGATTGGGGCAAGGTATCTCCCTTGACCCGGGGTTTGGCTCAACTGGCAGGCTGGTGGGTCCCTGTCTATCCTGGTTGTAACAAGGCATTTTTTGAGGGGCGTGGTTTGATTCTCAGGTTTTCAATACAAGTATTGAAATGTTATGCATGACCCTCTAGTCACAATTAGTAGAGATTTATTAGTCAGGGCCACAAGTTAATTTGCTTCACTTTCCCTGCCAACTAATCAAGACTTAGTATGAATCCAATCCTAAGGTTAGGATTTCCTGTTGTGTGCCTGTGCTATGCCTCAGAACACGGCACTATAGAGTCAAATAATTGTTTTATAAAAAACACATATTTATTTATTAGGATTTTTAATTGTTTTTAAAGAAAATGAGAAAATTAAATATGAGTATCATGACTTTTTATATGAAATATCATCTCATGACTCTTTGTTCTCAGGCCAGTTTTTGATAATTCTGCTTAAAAAAGATAAATTTAAGAGTATTTAAAAATAAAAGTTTGGAATGATGATAGTAATCATTTCATAACTTATGAAATTTTATGTTATTTTTTAAGAGGTATTCATATTTTTAAAGAGGTATCTATATTTTTAAAAGGAGCAATTAGGTTTAATAGACTTGTACAGTGTCACAGCAAAATTATTGTTGACAGTTATTTTGATGTATTATCTAAAATATTTAAACAAAAGGGAAAATAGATGTATATAAAAATACATGATATCAAAATGATTTTTGAGAGAGGAAGAAAGAAAGGGTTTGTATGATTCACTTGTAAATAATTCAGATGTTTCTCAAAAAAACCTTTTTTATATTTAAAATAGAAAATTCAGGCCTAAAAAAGATGGCTTAAATAAAAGATTTTTATGTCAATCTTTCATTTTTAATGAAAGATGGTTAACTTTATACTTCAACTTTGACATATGAGACTTTTAAGGAGTACTCCAAAAATAATTTATTGCGTAAAGTTCTGCAAAGGCAACAAAAAACAAAGAGAGCTGATTGTGAGATTAGGCTGATTGACCACACATGATCAGGCTAGTATTTGCACACAGACCTTATCATTTACACACTGTATTATCACTAGAGTATCACCCTATTGAATTAGTAATTATACACTGTGTAATAAATAGTTTATTAAAATTGATATAGCTATTATATGCTGTATAATAGCTAGGTATTCTAATTGATATGATTATTATATGCTGTACAATTGGTAGCCAATATAGTAATTATCAGTGATTGTACACTGTGTAATCAATATATCATCAATTTTATTACTCCCTCTATTTCCCACTGGATGTTGTATCATCTCAGCCCCACCCAACCTGGAAAGAGTTATGCATATATCAAACTAATGATGTGCAAAAGACTATGAAATACCAAATCTATAATTCCATTACACAGCAGATAATCAATTCAATATTGGATTGGATCAGCTATTACATGGTGTATAATAGCTAACTTGAACTGTTATCTATTAATAACTGGAAGGTGTATCATCCAGAAAAAGATCACTGATTAAGCCCTGGAAATGGAATACTGGAATTCTACCTTTCAATGTAGGAGGACTGAACAGGGTCCATTTCTAAGTGTCAACAAAATACGGCATAGTTTCCTAGTGCCATAATAAGCGCGTAAGATACAGCTGATCAATAATTGACAGTAGGCTAGCTCAAGAAAAACGTAGGCTGTAGCTGAAGTGTCATGTACGCCTTGCTAAGGCCAGTAGCAGCCTACATGCCAAGGACAGTCAATCAGGATAGGCAAAGCCAGAAAAGATGGACCTATTGCAAAGGTAGCCACCAATTACTGTCTGAAAACACATGAGCAAAGGTTGTTGTAGTATATATGGATACAGACACATGACTAATGATAACAAGTTCTTAGTTACACCTGGATAGATTTCAGCTGCTGGATATATTGTACTCCAGACTAAATAAACATAATTATCTACAAAATTATATTATACTGTAGTCTGTAGTGTCCTTTGCATAGTACAGGTAGAGTACATTGGCAAGGCTAACATCTTTATGTAGCTTTGAATAACAGACAATATCTAAGATTGCTCAACACTGATACTACTAAATAATATTGATATCATATTCCTGAAGTTAGATGTATGGCAAAACTTTTATTTCACATAAGTCAATTATTCTTTTAAAAATAATAATTTTTTTCTAAAAAAAACTAAGAAATCAATTATATGAGCCAAAGATAGGGTAATAGCAATTATAAATTTGGTGCTGCTATTAAGCTCCCATTAAACTCATATATATTTCTTAGCTTATTAAAATATATAAAAGTATTTCAATAAAAAAGACAATTAATAAAGTAAGACTTATCTTTATTATTTGTAAATTTTGTGCTTTTAAACATTCATTGATAAAATATTCATTACATTGTTTTCAAAAAATACAAGCTTGTGAATTTAATAATGTTGTGACTGTGCTGTTTTAGCAAGTTACAAAGGGAAAAAATAATTGAAGACTAGATAATATTCTTTATTAAGGTATAATTGCTATATAGCCATTGTGAATCAGCTAGAAGGAACATGATTGTGAAGATCACTCAATTGGATGGTTAGGGAGGTGGCTTAATCCTTGTAATGAGTCAAGCACTAAATCAAGTTATCCACCACAAGGGGTAATTGTCTGATTTTTTTGTCAGATTTAGAAAATTGAGTCAACTTAATCATTTGGAGTTGGGTCACTGGGAAGTCAGATTGTGGGTCACAAACCTGCTTACTTGGAAACTTGCCGGGGGTTGACCCCATTGTTTTGACCCCCTCCCTCCCTGCTGAGAGTTGGCCTCCTCCATGGGTAGGTCTGCCAGGAGGTTGTCAGGAGCCCAGGCGTTGTACTGTACCAGTTATTGTTCATTTGTTGGGAGTACTGTTTCCTGTTGCTTCTAGCAAGCTTTGCATGAACAGAGTCTATCATAGTGTAGGGATTTTATCATGTTTTCTTTTGCCCAGACCTTGTACTAGGTAATTGTTGTTGTTGTTTAGCTTTAAGATGATAGCAGGTCCAACCTTTTCTGGTTGTAGTGTGCTCTTTTCAGTGTTCATAATCAATCTTTTTCACCAACTCATGTCTCCCTTGGATGGGGATAAGCATGTTTTGCAACTGTTTTTCTTTGCTCTCTTCTTGGTCTAGATTGGCTTGGAGTACAAGGGGGTCAAAATAAGGTGGTACCTTTTTGGTATCTCTAGTTTGGGCCCTGTGAGAGACTGAACAATGTTGGCTTGGGAACCATACACTAGTTTAAAAGGGCTTTTCCTGGTGGATCTGTTTACCTGGGTGCAATACACCAGAAGTTCAGTTTCTAGTTGCTTGTGCCAGTCCTCAGGTGTGCCAGCAGTGAGTTTGGCAAGTGCCTTTACTAGGCTGTCATTTAGCCGCTCCACTCTGCCATTGGCATGAGTATGATACAATGTGGTTACAGTGTGTTTGACGCCTTTTTTGGTAAGTTAGATGTTGATGTTGCTGCAAGTCAATTCATTTTCTCCATTGGTAATAATAAGTTCTATCTTTCACAAACTTACTGTTTATTTCTTGCCTATGAATTGTTGTAAATTGTAGCCGTTGTGGGCCTTGAAAGCCTGTGCTATTGGCCAACATGTAGCAAAGCCAATGGCTGTTATGATATATTTCTTATCATTGTGCTTTCCCAGAATAGGCCCTACAATGTCTAGGTCCTACACCTTGAAGAGTAGTTGAATGCAAATGGGTAGTAAGGATTTTGGTGGTGTGTCACTCTTGGCAACCTTTTCACACACCTTGAATTGATTCAGTACCTCCTGTACGTTGAGGTATAACATGGGCCACCAGGCCTTATGCTTGAGGAATTCAAATAGGTTACGGCTCTTGGTGTGGCCTAGATCTTGATGGTACTGCAGGATGGTGCCAACTTTTTGATGAGTGGCGATGTATGGAATGGTTCTTCTGTCCATCAGTTTGTAATGAAGGGTTCCATAGACGTCTGAAAATAGGTGCTCATTCTTTAATAAAGTGTCTCAGGTGATGTTGTTTGTATCAGGGGGGAACCCCTTGTCTTTGATGAGGATTACTAGTAGGTGCCAATCAGGATCCAGACTGTCTTGTCCCCTCAAAGATCTCATGTATAGGCACAAGAGGGCGTCAGCTGTAGCTAGTTCTGGTCCTGGTTTGTAGAATGTTCATGTTAAACCTTTCCAGGAATACCATCCAGCAGGATTGATGTCTGGAGAGATTGGCTTGTGTCTTAAAGTAGATGAGTGACTTGTGGTCTGTCAGAGCCATAAACTCCTCATCTTTCTAAGTAGCAGCGCCACTTGACAAGGCAGTGTGCAATGGCTAACAATTCCTTGTTGTGAATGGGGTAGCAGCATTCCCCATCTGTCAGTTTCCTGGATTTTTATGCTACCGGTAGAAAAATCCCATGTTGTTTTGATGTGTAGTACACCTACAATAGATACATCCAATGCTTCTGTCTTCATCTGATAGTTCCTGTCTTGTTTGGGGTACTTTAAGATGGGTGTGGACATTATTTCTCCTTTAGCTGGTGAAAACAAGGGATCTGTTGTGGGGTTCATAAAAAAATTTTGATTTGGCCCCAGTGATGGCAGATAACAGTGCTATGAGTACATTGCAGCATGAGATAAATTGTTGAATTTAAGCTATCATCCCAAGGAAGGTTTTGAGTTCTCCCTTGTCCTTAGGCAGTGACATTTTACATGTAGTCTCAATGTTCTGTTTGTCTGGCTTGATGCCGTCTTTGGACACCACATGTCCCAGGATGGGTAGTTGTTCTTGGTATAATTGATACTTGAAAGGTTTAGCCAGGAGCTTGTGCTGGGCAAGCATTGCAAACACCTCTTCCAGGTCCTTGTGGTATTTCTCAATGGTGGGTTAGTACACAATAATGTTGTCTAGGTATATCAGGTTGTGCTTGCCAATGTGTAGTGCAAAGACCTCATTCATGAATGTATCAAAGGTTAACAGAGCATTGGTCATTCTAAAATTCAGGACAACACACTTTTTTAGGCATACTTGGTACATAACGCTGGTTTTGGGATGTCTTCCTCTTTGATGTGGATTTGGTTGTACCCAGCAGTTAGGTCAATCTTGGAGAAGACTGTTTCTTCCCCTAACACATCAAAAAAGTTGTCAATGAGTGGAAGCAGGTAGTGATTTTTGATGATAACCTTGTTTAGTGTGCAGTAGTTGATGACCAGTTGGAGGGAATCATTTTTTTAGCTAAAAATAATACAGCAACCCAAAAAAGGAGACTGCAGTGGTCAAATAAGCCCTTTTTCTAGAGCCTCTTTAAGGTAGGCGCAAAGGGTGTCATACTCATTAGGGATGAGACAGTGAATAGGCTGTGCCTTGGGGACTGCACCCTTGAGTTGAATGGTGTGCTGGATGTGTTTCTTGGGTGGCAGGCCTAGAAGGGCCTCCTTAAAGATCTCTGGATGTTGAGCTACTATTTCTCAGCCCTGAGGGGTGACAGTATCTTGTTGATCTTTGAAGTGTATGACCTCATACTGGCAGGAGTCCCAGCCAACTGCTGTATAATTTTCATTTTCTTCTTGGGTTTCTATAAATTTGTATAAATACATGGTCCCATAGAGGTTGTTTTACCGTGCCAGGGTAAATTAGGTGATTGAATCCCTCTTGTACAATGGTCAGCACAGAGTTGGCCCAGTCTACGTGGGGGTTATTATTTTGTAGCCAATTCAGGCCAAGTACCACATTCAATCTGGGGAAGTCAATAATGGGTCCGTGGATGGTGGAGTGAAGGTTCTCCAGTATGATAAAAAATGGGGCAGTTTCCCATTTAACAGTGATGTGATGTTCATCAGCTAGGACCACATTTTTAATCCACAAAGAATTATTAGCTATCTTGAACTTTTCCACAAAATGGCTGTTAACAAGGGTTTGGTCTGCAACTGAGTCCAAGAGTGCTGAACCTGTATAACTTCAAAAACAGGAAGGGTAAGACATCAGTTTATTGGGATGTCTGACAATGGTGTAGAGTACTGGATCTCCCGAAAGAACCTAGATCATTGGACACTGATTCACATCCTCTGGGCAATACTCAACATTTGGTAAGGCAGAAGGTTAGTGGGGAGAGCTTGGCTTGATTAATGATCTCCCTGGTCTTTTCCCTTAGCCTGGTTATCCTGTGTGCTGGTAAATCTGAAGTGAGTTCAATTAGACTGGCCATTATTCCCGTTGATATGGCCATTGGAGCCCAAAGGTTTGTTGTTTGTGTTGCTAGTGTTGTTAGGTGAAAGCAATTGGAGCGTCCTGAGGGGTGAGAGTATTTGGGTCTCTCTCTTTTCCCAGTCTGAGCCTTGTGTAGAGCATTGGACGTTTTTTGCTTTCTCTGCTTCATAGTATAAGCTCTGCAGATTA
Source organism: Entomophthora muscae (assembly GCA_014839935.2). Classification (NCBI taxonomy): domain Eukaryota; kingdom Fungi; phylum Entomophthoromycota; class Entomophthoromycetes; order Entomophthorales; family Entomophthoraceae; genus Entomophthora; species Entomophthora muscae. The sequence continues at coordinate 178,610 of QTSX02007148.1, read as the reverse complement.
ATTACTTGTTCCAGGTTAATGTGCCTCATTAAACACAACTTGAGAGCGTTGTAGTACATGAGATGTGTAGCTGGGTTGTCAAATGCCATGTCTGGGGGTGCTTGTAGGCAGAGCTCCTCATATGTGCAGTTGAGTTCTTTCACTGTGCTAGTCTGGGTCAGGTTCTTTACTTGGTATATGATCATGAGGGTAGTATTATTAATTACAAATCTTGCCAATAAGTCTTGCTTAAAGGTGTCCCAGTCTTTCTTAATGTGATATTTGTGCTACTTGTTGCACCAGGTACCTGGGTTGTGTGTAAGGAAGATGGATATCTTCCACAATCCAGAGACATTGTGGGTATTCCATTTGCGCCAGTTTGTTTTGTGAAGATTGGATCCATGCTGTTCTGTTGTTGTTGGTAAGGCCCACAAACAACTCCAAGGTGGTGCTGCAAAGTTGCTGAGCCACATGAGTGGGCATGATACTTTTGTCGTTGACTTGAGGCAAGACGTCAGTCATCTTGAGAAATCCTTGGGCAGATAGGGTGTGGAAGGCAGAGACCAGCATCACCATGTTCTGATACATTACATATCCTTCTGGTAAATTTTTCCCTGGAGTGTAGGGTGTTCAGTCTACAGGGAGCCCAGAAATGTTTTTTGTATACTTTTTGGCTGCGGCAAGTACTGACAACAGGAGAACTTTCAAAAAAAAGGTAGGATGGAGAGCCTACCTGTGCTACCAATATTGTAACTGTGTTATTTTAGCAGATTACAAGGGGGAAATAATTGGAGGCTAGGAAATATTCTTTATTGAGGGATAATTGCTATATAATCATTGTGAATCAGCTAGAGGGAACATGATTGTGAAGATCAATCAATTGGATGGTTAGGGAGGTGGCTTGATCCTTTTAATGAGTCAAGCACTAAACAAAGCTATCCACCACAAGGGGTAATTATCTGGTCATTTTTGCCAGATTTGGAGAATTGAGTCTCTTCCTCATTTGGCTTCAGGTCACTGGGAAGTCAGGTTACAAGTCAAAAACCTGCTTACTTGGAAACTTTCTGGGAGTCAACCCTGTTGTCTCAGCAATAATACCAATTTAGTTAAAAGGCTTTAAAATACTCAAGCTGTTGCTTTGGATTAAACTGATAGATATTACCTAATATTATGAAGTCCTATATAAGGAACTCCTTGATAGAAAAGTGAAATAAGCTATTATGGAGAAAAATTCTCTCTGCTTTATTGAAATATTTCTTGTAAAAAAAGGTATTGACTAAAATTATTATTGAGATAGCTCTTTGAAATTATTGAAATTTAGATATCAGGATAATGCAACTGCTACAGTAGTTTTAAAACTTGTTGATATAAATAAAAAATGGTTCAGTTAAGAAAACTTTTATTAATTCATATGAGAAATTTCACATTTTTTGATAGAAAAATGAGCCAATTATATGGAAAATTGCACTAATTGGGGCAAAAATGTCCATAAACACAACAAATAATATAAACTGAGAACAAAATAATGATGGTTTAACAATCAATATTCCAATCACTAGGAGAAATATTTCAGCCACAAAATAAAGCCACTATATTTAAAATGATTTTTATAATGAAATAAACTCAGCCACTAAAGTGAAAACACAAACAACAACAGACACATATAGCAACTGAAACAGACAATAAAAGTATCAATTATTAAAATAAATGAATCTATACAGTAGTTTTAAAAGCTATGGCAACAACCAAAAATGCTTCAGTTTTAAACAAACTGATTTCAGGTTTAAGCAAATTCCAACTATAAGTGTAAATTATACACTCTGTTAACAGGGATTTTTGGCGTTAATGGACAAAGTGGGTCAACACATCAACAAATTGCTCACGCAAAAAAAACTATTCAAAATATAAACCAAAATAGATGGATTCACAAACAAAATGGCGGGAGTTTACCTTTGGTGTACATATGTCTACTATGTAAGTTAAATGACAAAATGCATTCAAGTGCAGTGAGTCAAAAATCAAACTAAAAAAAACACAATGGCAACTCAACTTTAAACAAAACCACTCAATTTATGTGTGCAATTTATTGTAATCAATAATGATACCAAGGTATATAAAGTAAAACTCAAGATCTAAAACATAAATTTTAAAAATAAGGTGTTAGGTGCTTAAATTTGGCGTAAAATCTGGGGGAAAGGGTGGAAATTATTTTGGGTATTCTAAAATGTGTGTTTCAAACCCAAAATTAACTAATTAAGAAATAAAAAATCTATAATTGGGATATTGGGTGGGGAAAACTCTAATTAAATATCCATATTCAGATAAAAGGGAAAATTAAAAACCAGTGTGTAACTTAATAGAAATTTATTTAGTATTTTATTAAATTTTTAAGATAAAAGGAGCACAACAACAGAGTAACAATGCACCTTTTGTGTGCTGAAGTTGTGATTGCCCCTGCAAGTCAAAAACTGAGTCAGTGCAACGCAAGTGCCTACTCAGAAAGGAGACAGGAGAGGAGAGTTCAATAGTGAGGTTGCACTGACACAATCAGTTCAGGGAGCACAAGATGCTAGGGTGCAGAGCATTAACCCTTGGGTCCCCAAGCTGACCCAGAAGCCCACCAAGGTTATCACAACAAAAAAGGTTAGAAACAAGGAAATAGAACCTACTTCTTTTGTGTTTGACCCAGTCTACCGCCAGGAAGCAGTCCCAGCAGACATGATGGAGAAAGTGAAGCCTGTGCTGGATACTGGCTATAAGCCCTTATCTAGTGATGGCAACCAGGAAGACAGTGATAAGCCCAAGTTCTATAGGATTACAGATGGGCAGCTAGTGCTCAAGAAGGTTGTGGCCTTCTACAACAAGGTGCCCATGCCTTATGTACCTGTCCCTGAGCAGAATCCAGATTCAACTACTCCCGCTAAGGTCACCCAGAAGCTCATTCCCAGCATAAAGCACATCATCCTTCTCATGCTTATTCATGAATCTGGTAATTACAATACAGCCACAGTTCTTGTTGGGGTGGATCCCAAGTACGCCAGCAAGACATTCAACAAGTTTATTAATACTGGCTGAGTTCTTGCCGCAGAGAAATCCTTGCGTGTATCAACTATGCTCACCAAGGAGCACAAATAGAAAATCAGTCAGTGGATAAACCAAGACTGACATCTCCAATTAAATTATATATATTCAATGGACAAGTCTACTTTTGGGGTTGAGGCTTTAATTTCCTTGTATTATCATTTAGTAAAGGGTCTGCAGTTTTTGTGGAAATAACTCAGGGTATCTCCCTACAACTGCAACAGCCCTGACAAGATTGAGACCCAGAAAAATACACATAGGCATACACTTCTCTCAAAGCCAAGGAGAAGGCCAAATTCTATTACATTAAAAATCAGCATTCACCTTTTCTATACAGAATGCATATGATTATGTTCCCAAAGGCTCCAATGACGGGGTAGCTTGGTGTGCTGAAGTCTGTGCCACAGCCTATTCAATTATGGCTCTCCTTGATCCAAAGGGTATTGATCTCTATCAAATGATATTAGGATTCCACAGCAGCCAGACATTCCTATCATTTCTCTGATTGGTACAGGAGCACCTGAGGCGCACAAGACCGGGCTTCACCAATGTTGCAGATCCTAAATGGATTAGACAAAGAGGTGTCTACTTAGGATATAAGTGATAAAAAAGTTGTGCAATTGTGCAATTTCTTTATTGCAACATGATTTTATCAGGATTAACTACATTAAAAACGCCTTAAAAATGGGTGTTCAAAGTGCTTTTGAAATTTGCATTAAGCGCAGGCTTCACTTCCAAGGTCAATAATCAAATGATACAATAAGCGCCACTTGATTCCATAAGGCAAGGCGCGTGAAACAAGTTGTTTCACTGCGTGGCTCTTTCTACTGTGTAATTACACTCTCCTCTTTTAGAAAGTCCTTTTGTCTGTGCCTCCTTCCCCTGGTGGAAATTCCCCTGCCTTCTACTATATAACTGCATCAATATCTTAATAAACACCAGTTTTGTCTTATTTACTTTTATTTTTCTGTCTTAACCAAGGCTGCCACTATACCAACTATAGGTATAGTATTAAGAAAAAGAGTAGTATACAAACTAATTGTAGAATTCAGCACTCAAACTGCTATTTTTACAAAATTGGTGCTCATGGCTTCTACAAACCACACCTTCATATTTTCCTACCCCCGCAGCCCTATTTTTGTGGAGAGAGGGATGCCCCTGCCTATACCTGCAGCTCCTTCTTCTCAACCCACTCCAGGATCAACCTTCACTGCTTCTAGATCTCTATTTGGTATACTTCATGGTCCTTCCTATGGTCAACCAGGACTAAGCCACTGGTTGCCTAACTACCAACAACTTTTGGAAGTTATCAGCTCCAAGTCAAGTATAATCTCTTGGATGAAATCCATTGAAGTAGCTCTTGCCTCCTTGATATCAATTCAGCTTGACACTATGGATGAAGGAACTGTCATGAAAAACACATCCTGCTTCCTGGAGCATGCCTTGGTGAAGGAAGTCTGGTGTCAATATTCTTCTCCTTCTGCTTCTGGTTGTTCTTCTGATGGAATCTCCCTTAATTCTGGTGCCCTCCAAACTGGTAGCTTCTCTGGCCCCTGCTCTGGCCCTCCAAACCTTGCTCAAAATATATCAAAAGCTGTTAACCCTCACTCTGGAATGGCTCTATTGATGAGCAAGATAGATCATTTCCTTTCTTCCTTGGTACCCACCCAGATGAAGCAGCATAATGCCCTGGAGTTCTATAGTCATCAACAGAAAACTCCTAAGCCAGAAGACATCCACAACAGCTGCACCATGGGATTCTCTGCTCTTCAGGATACTATAAAGGCTCAAGAGAGACGGATGAGGTATCTGGAAGAGGAATTAGTTCTGGCCTTTCAGGAAAAAAAGAGTGGGTAGATGAGTAGGATGCTCAACATGCTCTCCTTGACTCCCTTCAGGACCAACTAAGCAAGCCCCTTGAAGATGCTTCAGCAATTAGTACCCCTGAGACTCTAATGGGATTGCATGAGAATGCTAAAGCTGATAGTTCCCCCTCTCAGAAAATCCATACTCTATTGCTCCTTCCTGACTCACACCACTGCCACAGAAGCAATTAAGAGGATGTCTCCTCCAGTGCACCTTCAGCAGATACCCTGGAGTCTCCCTGGGAACCTGATAGCAATCCCTCCATCACTTCTGATGGTTCTGCCGAAACTAAACCTCAGGCTAGTCAGAGCAAGGAAAAAATTACTGATGATTCTGGTGCTGAGGAGTATAATGAGGATCACTCAAAAAACTACTAAGCAGCCAGGACAAGGAGAAATCCTTGGCTGCATTTATGGCTTTACCTCCCTCCTCCCCCCTCATTCCTCTCCCCCTTGAAAAGACAGTGCCTGACCCTGGCACTTATTGTTCCTTTAAAACAGAGCCTTCTGATGCCCCTCCACTGGTTGACTTTGCCTCTTGATCAGAAACGTTGAATTCTTACACTGTTATAATGTAAGAAGATCTTGCCTACTGGGTCCCCACTACCAAGTTCTTCTTGGCCATGGACCTGATACTTGGCTACTGATAGATTGATCTCTCTTCAGATGACCCAGAGAAGTGTGCCATCCTTGCCAACCAAAGTCTGTTCCAACCTACCAGAATTCCTCATGGTCTCTCTGATTCCCCAGTCACCTTCCAACAAGCTATGGAATCTGTGATGGGGAACCTCAAGCCCTCATGTGCCCTGATCTATCTGGATGACATTAATGTCTTCTCTTGTACCTATAAAAAACACTTGGAACCCCTGGAAGAAGTGTTCAAACGTCTGCTGGCTGCTACACTTAATCTGAAGCCAATGAAATTCAACTTATTCAAGGAGTACTTGGAGTTCCTTGGGTTCATCATCAGTTGTGGTGGCCTCTGTCATGTACCTCTCAAGGTATAGGTGATTGAGAAGATGCATGTTTCTGTAAGCAAGAGGGACATCCAGGTCTTACTGGGGCTGATTGGATATTATTGCCGCTTTATCCCTAACCTTGCTTCACTGAGCAATGCACTGCTCTAACTCCTTCAATCTGATGTGAACTTCTTCAGGATCTTGGCTTGCCAGACAGCATTGACACTCTCAAAGGAACACTGATTTCATCCCCAGTACTGATGTACCCTGACTTTTCCAATCATTTTGTGGTTCATACAGATACTAGCCTGACTGCTATTAAGGGTGTCCTCTCCCAACTGGACTCTGAGAAACTTGAACGTCCTGTTGGATATTGCTTGTGCACACTCAATGTTCACAAGAGGAGCTACACTGTCACCAAAAGTGAATTCCTGGCTGTAATATACTCCTATCAACAGTTCAGAGTGTATCTCCATGGGGTGCACTTCACATTTGTAACAGACCATTCCTCTCTGCAATGGCAGAATACCCTCAAAAATCCTGAAGGGCGTCTGGTGAGTTGGGCCATTAAACTCCAGGCCTATGACTATGAAATCATTCATAGAGCTGGAGCAGCCCATTAGAATGCTGACTGTTTCTCCTATCTTCCTACTGTTGCCTTAGTATCCCCCATGGCTGACATTCTCTATGACAAGCTTATTAAGGACCCTTCTTTGTGGGGGGAGGAGCTGGTAGAGATACAGAGGGCTTTCAAGAAGTTAGCCGTTGACACTAAGGTCTCTAAGGGACAGCTCCTGAAGCTTTTGTGGAGACTCTTGGCTACCTTACATACGCTCATCTCTACATATGGACTTATTGGTGGTTGCTCACAAGACTACTGGTCATGGTGGTACACAGAAGATGTTAGCCCTGCTACAATAGCACTGCTTCTGGGAAGGAATGTACACTGATGTAGTAGAGACGCTAGCCACCTGTCATGACTGTAACATTGAGAGACTTAAGGTTGCCAAGTTCCAACACAGACTTGTACACCCTGGTTTTGCCTTCCACACAGCAGCCATTGATGTAGTGGGCCCCTTATCAGTTACCAACAGCCGTAAAAAATTCATCACTGTGGCTGTTGATCATCTGACTAAATGGGTAGAGGCCACAGCAATTCCCAATCAATCTGCACTGGTGACAGCTACACTCATCCTGGAGAACATCATATACAAACATAGTTGCCCCAGATTCTGCTGACGGACAATGGTACTAATTTCACCAGTCACATTATCCCCCACCTCAACCAACTGATGGGAATTTGTGGGATGCTATCCACCCCTTATCACCCACAGAGAAATGGAATGATAGAGCGCACTAATGGAAGCCTGGTCCAGATACTCCAAAAGCTCAGTCACCAACATGAGACTGAATGGGATACCTTCCTGGCTGTGATCACCTTTGTATATAACATTGGGTGCCATCATGCCACTGGCAAGCCACCCTTCCAAATTCTCTATGGTTGGCAACCAGGACTCCCCCCTTTACTATATTCCTTGGTAAAGCCCAGTCTGGCTGTGTCCCCAGAGGCATACCTTAGCAAGCTTGTTCAGACCCTTATTTGCTTGCAATCAAAAGCCTACACCGTAAACTTAAACCATAAGTTGCAGGACTAGAACAAGCTACATTCAAACGCCCCACCTTATCCACTTACCTGGTTGGAGACTCAGTCTAATTCTTCAGTAATATAGGGTACGGTCACAAATCCAAACTTGCCTCCCTTTGGCAAGTCCCAGTTCAAGTTATCCAGAAGACTGGCCCTGGCTCCTACACCCTTAAGGAACCCCATTATGGGCAATTGATCACTATAGTACAGGCTCAGTATTTATGTGCTGCTCTTAGTGACCAAGAGTAAGCCCCAATGAGGACAACAACCCAAAAAAACAAAATCCTAATTAAAATATTCCATGGGTTGTTGTCTTGTTTGTGATAGTGATGCACCAAACTATGAGGAATAATAATGAAAGAATAAGGTGTTTATTGGAGACTGGCAAGACTCTTCCAATACTGCACCAACTGTTCTACCACCTGAATGGCAGCCAGGAAACACAACTGGTTACCTACAGATCCGCAAAGCTAATGACTAAGGATTGTGCAATAAAACCCTACCACACAAGAGATGCAATTGACCCCATAGAACACAGACAAGGCCTACTCAAGGAAGAATCCCATGTTCTCATCCCGTCCTCTTGAGACTCCAAGCCTTTTTAACCCTGTTATCTAATCCATTTGAGGAAAATGTTGCAGATCCTGAATGGATTAGACAAAGAAATGTCTACTTAGGATATAAGTGATAAAAAAGTTGCATAATTGTGCAATTGCTTTATTCCAACATGATTTCAGCAGGGTTAACTACGTTGAAAATGCCAAAAAAAAACAGGTGTTCAAAGCGCTTTTAAAATGTGCATTAATTGCAGGCTTCATTTATGAGGTCAATAATCAAATGATGCAATAAGCACCATTTGATTCCATAAGTCAAGGCACGTGAAACCGGTTGTTTCACTACACAGCTCTTTCTACTGTGTAATTCCACTCTCCTCTTTTAGAAATTCCTTCTGTCTGTGCCTCCCTGCCCCTGATGGAAATTCCCCTGCCTTCTACTATATAACTGCATCCCTATCTTAATAAATACCAGTTTTTTCTTATTTACTTTTATTATTCTGTCTTAACTAAGGCTGTCACTATACCAACTACAGATATAGTATTAAGAAAAAGAATAGTAGACTAACTAATTGTAGATTTCAGCACCCAAGCTTCTATTTTTATGACAACTAATGTCATTGTGTTGGATAATGTCAGACTTCACAAGGTGGCAGATATCCTTGAAGAATTTCCAATTATTGATACAGGCATTGCAGTTGGCCCCCAACAATTGGCCACATCAAATTTGCGCCTCCTATTCCTCCCTGCATATTCCCCATTCTTAAACCCTATTGAGGTCTTTGGGTGGCTCAAGAAAGTTGTCAAGTGGGGGATGCCAACTGGGACCAAGGATCTCTTTGATTTGTTGCAGGCCAGGATCCATACCCTTTCAGACAAGACAGTGGCCAAATTCTATGGCCACGCTGATTGATTTCTTACTATGTGCTTTCCCAAACAGTCAATCAACTAAATTATTAACAATTACAACAATTTTTTATACTTTAAATTCAGAACCTGAATGTAAAAATGCAGGATTGTCAAATCCTTGGTCCAAATTTCAAATCACTTTTGTGGGATAGCTTTTTTTAATTAAATTGATTTTTTGTGTATTTATTTAAATTTTTAAAAATGCAGGAACTCATAGACACTTTGCAAATTTCAAGTTGAACTGCATATTTCCAATGAACAAAATGAATTAACTGGAATCAGATTTGAAGCAATCAAATCCATCAACCATTTTCATTAAGTTTACTATGTTTTTTGAAATTGTGGGATTGTCAAATACATGAACCAAATTTCAAATCACTTTTTTATGCCACTAGTAAACTCAAATATTAATTGTAGTGACTGGAATTCAGATTTAATTTACAGTAAGCACACTAGGAAACACCAACCCAAAAAAGAAGCTCCACTATGACTAAAATCAAATGAAAAATTTCAATCTTGATAACCATGTTTAGACATAAAAGTGATTAATCTTTAAAATTATCAAAACCTGGAAAGTATACAATATTATACACTTCAAATCACAGATATAAAAATTCTGTTACTATTCAAGGCTAAATCAAGAGAAAACAACTACTCACAAATAACCCTAAAATTCAAATAAATACATATTTAATCTAAAATATATTTTTTATTTTTATGGACTGTCAATTGCATTCTCAACCAGCTCCTGCACCAGCCTGTGGGGCAGTCTGTCTACAAGGGCGTCCCATAGGGTCCAAGAACAGACCCAGAACCCAACTTGAGGGGATTAATGCCAATACACAGGCCTCCCAAGGTGTCAGCGCCAGCCAACCACCTCTACCATCCCAAGCCCGATCAATCAACCTGCATCTTAGAAAGAAGCCACTCTCAAGGCCTGCCACATAAGGCTCCTACACCAGGGTCACCAGGAACACTGAGGTTACTTAAACCTCCACTGTGTACCCAGTTGTCACCTGGCCCCGCACTCTTGATCCAAGAGTTGCCACTTCCTGCCCCCGCATTTTCAACACGTCCTATGAGCCATTGGCCACCACTGTTGAGCTATCTGCGCCTGTGATTTATGCCACCATTGATGGCACCAGAGCAACCAAGTGTGATCCCACCTTTTACAAAAAGGTCCCTATCCTCTGTGTTGAGCCTGCCAGCCAGGATGTTGTGGTACCTGTCAAGGGCCGGCGTCAGTTGACAGATAGTGAGCGTGAAGCTATCCTCAACTGCTTGAACAGGGGAATGGAAGTTTGGGATATTGCATCCCAATTTGGAGTCACAGCCAGATATATTGGCAACCTCAACAAAAAGTATGGCAACATCAGGCAAATTGCCATATCCACCAAGGCTAAGCGGCAGCCCAGCCTACTTCAGTCCACCCATCTCAGGGCAATCAGGCAGTGGGTGACCAAGGATTGCCACCTGGACAGTCTTGCTGTCCAATCAATGCTTGCCACACAGTTTTGGCTTTCTGTCTCTAAAACCCTTGTTTATCAAGTAATGGTCAATTTGGGCTTCTTGTGGAAGGTACTCAGAGTTTCTCTGTACAACAGAAACAGTGAGAAGACCATTGAGGACCAATGCCTTTATGCCAAGACTTATCTGGCCCTAAAAGAGACTGGAAATGTCCAATTCTTTTACATCAACAAATTGACATTTTCCTCCCTGTTTATGTCTAGGCATAGGTGGATCAAGAAGGGGTCCAAGGATGATGTAGCACATTGTGCAACTTTTGTTCCCAGACATATTCCATGGTTGCGCTTCTTGGTCCTCGCAGATTGGACCAATATCAAATAATCAAGGGTTCCTGCAATAGCAGGACTTTTCTCACTTTTCTCCAGGCTGTAAAGGAGTACCTCTGGATCAATTACAGCAGCACAACCAAAATTGTTGTGTTGTACAATGTTAGGCTCCATAAGATGGATTTGGTTGTATCATAGTTTCCACCAATAGATAAAAATACATATTTGGCCAGCCACCGCCTGGCTGACTGCCCAATGAGACTCCTCTTCCTTCCGCCCTATTTTCCATTTCTGGATCCAATTGAGGAGGTGTTTGGTTGGATCAAGAATAAAGTGAAGAAAGGCCCCCCTCAGGACACCAAGGATCTCTTTAACATTCTTGAGATCAGCCAATTTGCAATGCCACCTGATGTGGTAGCAGCTTTTTACAAGCACTCGGAATCCTTTCTCCCTAAAGCCCTTGCATCTGAGCCAATCAGATAAATGGGCACTCTAGATTTATTTGTTTTTATTTATTTTGTTTTTATTAGGACTCAAAAATTATTAATTATATAGTATGCTGTGATGTTGAATTTTATTATAGACATATAAGAATACATACAAAAGTTAAGTAAAATTAATTATACTAGATATAGAGACAAATATTTTTATTATAATGCATCAAATATTTTATTGACTGTTGAGCTAAAAAATAAATAGACTTAAAAAGATAGAAATAGAAAAATTTATTTAAATAATTATGAACCCTTTTTGGTACTTTAGCTTTTTATGCCACAAATTGGACCTTGCAAGTCATCCTCTGACCTTATTGATTTAGTGCCACTATAGCCACATGACACAAAAACCAATGACTTTCATGTATCTCTTACTAATTAGTACTTATGACGCAGGTTAAGCATATTGAATATATTCATCAAATCATATTACAAGGGAAAGGTAATTCAAGTTCTAAACAATCACTTGTTTAGAACATAAGTGGAGCAGGTTGCTTGATGCAGATAAATTCAGTTCTTGTTGTTTAACTATATAATATATGAACCTGTACTTGATGAGCAACTAAATAAACACATTTTTAAATCATATTTTATTATTTCACATATTTGCTTACTAAGCTACTGAATTATAATATATTTAGATATATTACTATTACTGTAGATTCAGAACCTAAAGGTAAAAATGCGGGATTGTCAAATTCTTTTGCATAAACTCACCAACTTACTGGAATATTTTTCATCCTTTTATATTAAAAGTAAGTTGTTCTAGGATGAAAATTACTCCATTAAGTTGGTGAGTTCATGAAAAAGAATTTGATAATCCTGCATTTTTATCTTTAGGTTCTGAATTTACAGTATAATTTTAATATTTAAATTTTAATATTATAAAAGGTTAATATATAAATTTTAATATTTAAAGTTTAATATTTAATTTTAAATATTAAAATAAAAAATTAAAATAAATATAAAAGTTATATTGCAAGGTTAGATAATTTATTAGGGAGATGCAAATTGCAAAGGGAATGCAATTATTCTGGGATATTATACCCTGAAATTAAATTTTCTGCTAATGTGTCTAATTGGGACCACATACTCTTCTGTACAAGGTGGACAACTCTGGATACAATTGCTAGAGAAGTGGCGCTCAGCAACCACTGGGTTGCTGAGCGTCTTATAAAAGGCAGTTGCAAAAGCAAATTGATTAGGAGTTGGTTCTCAGGAGGTATTGTGTATCTGTACAACAAAGCTAACGTAAAACAGTTGTATAGGACATGCCTGAGGTTTGATAGCCCTGTGGCATCTTCATTTTGTCCAGCGCCAGCCAGCAGACTTCCATTTGAAGGGGGATGTCCTCCAGCTTTTTCATGTTGGCTTTCATAATGCAGTGGATGATTACCTTAAGGTAAACAGCAAGGGGAAGTTGCTGTGAATTATAGCTTTCTGCAAATAAGCAGAATTTCTTGTGTATAATGACTAATCTATTCATATAGGATGTATTTGAAAATCTGAGTAAAGGCAAGTCAGGCATTTTAGAGGGATTGGCCACCCATGCCTCTACAAAAGATATGAATAAAGGTTTCATCTTATTGACTAAGAATAATTTGCCTATTTACTTTGATATGGCTTTTATTAAGTTATTGAATATTGCGGCTTTTATGTTTTCTTGTGGAACTTGAAATTGACTTTTTTCATGTTTATTTCATATGTGTTCATAGTTGAAAATTGAAATTGTTCAAGGCATTCAAAGATATATTCATCAAAATTCATGTTGACATTCATTTTAATTTCCATCATTTCATTGAACTTGATACTTGCGCCTACTTCATAGGCTTCTCTGACCCAAGTTGAACTTCCTTATGGCGCTTTGAATTCCTTATTCATTGCTTCTTTTGTTGCATATTGATTAATGTTATTTTGAATTATTTTATTTATTTCATTTTTATTTATTTGAATTACAGGGGCTACCAGTGATTGGTAACCCCTGTAAAACCAACTGGGTGTAAAGTCTGCCACTTCAGCAACCTCATCCCCATTCCTAGTTATAACTAAAGTAAGTATAAGAAAAACATTTAAAACTTACCTATTGTTTACCCTGCAGCCCCCTCAGCCACCGGCGCCCCTTCAGCAAACTTCATGGGTGTTGGCTGCTCTTCATTTGCTTTCCTGGGTCTTATCTTCCTTATTTACTATGCTACTTGTTCTTCCTCTTGATTTTCATTTGATAAATTTTCAGTATTTCTTGGAGCGCTTCTGCTTCTTGATTGTGTTTCATTTTCATTTGTTTCCATTTGATTGGTTTCTTCTTCATTTGTGTTGATTTCCTTTGAGCTTTCATTTTCTTAAATAAGCTTGATTTTCTTGTTATTTTCTTTGGCCCCTTGCCAGAATTCCCACAAATTGTAGGCTGCATCTTTGAACTTCAGACTTGATAAAATTGTTTCCTGTGGATTAATTGACGCTGTTTTGTTCTTTTCATCTATAATATTTCCCAATCTATTCAAAGCATCTTCCTTTGACTGGATTAGTGGCTGTCCTCCATTGCCCAGCTTTCCTGTTACTTGTTCTCTGATAGTTTTTTATATTTAAACAACCTTTTACAGGTGTGCTTCTAATTCATTTATCAAGTTATAGATATTTGACATTTTGTTTGAATTACATCAAAAAACTGGTTTTTATAGTGCTACCTTCAATGCATCAATATTTTTTGAATCAATAATAAATTAAGACCACAAATATAAATTCTGAATTAGAATATTGCAATTAGGCATCAACTCTTGATATTTTGATATTATGTGCATAATGCAATGCATTTTGTTTAATAAAATTCATTGTAAACAAGGCCTTTTTCATTGTAATTTATTTAAACAGACAGTGTATATTAGAGAGCCATTAACACTTAGTATGAATATTGATACATCATGTATTTTACAGCTTGTATATTTGCCTATTGATAAAAATTCTGTAAACTTTTTAGTCAGATTTTGTGAGGTAATAATAATGTAATGGGTTTAATAAATTAATCTTTATTACCATTAATTGGCTGATTTTCTTTGCTGTGGCAATTGTGCATTTTCTGATATTTACGCATGAGTATCCAATTGGTTGGTTTCACATCCAATTGCACATGCAATAGAAAATTAAGTTGCCACCCCAATACAGGATGTGGTTGGGGTGGCAACCATGTTTCCTATTGCCTATGTGATTGGATGTGAAACCAACCAATTGGATACTAGTGTGTAAATATCAGAAAATGCACAATTGCCACAGCAAATAAAATCAGCTAATTAATGACAATAAACAGTAATTTATTAACACATTACATTATTATTACCTTGCAAAATCCAACTAAAAATTTAACAGAACCATTATCAATAGGTAAATATACAGGCTGTAAAATGCACTATGTATCAATATTTGTACTAAGTGTTAATGGCTCTCTAATATAAACACAATCTGTTTTAATAAATTACAATGAAAAAGGCCAAGTTTACAATGAATTTTTTTAAACAAAATGAATTTTTTCTACACATAATATCAAAATAGCAAGAGTTGATGTCTAATTGCAATATTTTACTGAAATATTTACATTTATGGTCTTTAATTTATTAAAGGTGATGAAAATATCCATGAAAATCATTATATGTTACCACATCAAATGTACAACACATTTTTTAAATATGGGAAATGCTAATAATGTAAAAGAAATATTGTTAATTGTGAATCGAAAGAGAAATATTAATTTAATAAGTTGTCACAAAGAAATTATTTATTTTACTGATCAAAGGACAAGAAGGGAAGGGAATGGGCATAATGAATGTTGCCTTCATCTGAGCCTGTGAAAGGGATAGCATCAGAGGTAGTGGGAAGGGAATGGATGGTGGT
Organism: Entomophthora muscae; assembly: GCA_014839935.2. Lineage (NCBI taxonomy): Eukaryota > Fungi > Entomophthoromycota > Entomophthoromycetes > Entomophthorales > Entomophthoraceae > Entomophthora > Entomophthora muscae. The sequence continues at coordinate 163,449 of QTSX02007148.1, read as the reverse complement.
TTGGGAGTCAGGGTTGGAAGGCAGGTGGCTTGATCTTGATGGGGAGTTGGGGAGGCAGGGTTTGTTAACTGGGAAGGGGCAGCAAGAGCTGATTGCTTCAATTGCTTGAATTCTTCTTCCGTCACATATGTGGGCTTGAAAAATCAAATGAATTGGTGTGGGGGGAGGCATGAGTCCTTTCTGGACTTATCACTATCACTTGCATAGAATATGATGAGATCAGATAAATCCTGGACAAATATGGATGGGAAAAGCTCATAACCCTTCTCAATTTGGGTGCACAGTTCATTGTATGTGGCAGGCTTTAAGCACCTGAGAGCTGAACCAAAATTGTAAAGACATACATCTGCAAGATTCATGTCAGCGTGGTTGATGGAGTAGGACCAGCAGGTATGCCCATAGCCCTAATTTCCTTGGTTGTCCATTCCCGCTGCTCTATCTCTGCACTCAGTACAACTGTGTACACGAGGTGTTGGGTAGCCCACTCCTCCAGCATGTCCTTGAGCTCTGTCTGGTAGACATACCCATCTGTGGTATTTGATATTTCTGAGTAATAATTGACACCCAATGGGGAAACTGCCAACAAAACCCCAACAAATCAATACAAGATTGGCCTGCGCTTGTAAACGTCAGATTAGATACAATTTTCTCCATAATCTTGGATACTTGCCAAAATCTTGGCATACAGCAGGAAGATGACGTCATTAAGCGCCCTCATTACCCTTCCTTTTATGAAATTAATGATTGTTGTATTGTAGGGGTTAGTATCCACCAAACTGAGGTCACTGAGAACCTGATTAGATAAGATTCTGGTGGCACCCACAACTCCATGCATCCATGAATTCATCATTCTCTTATTGGTGAAAATGCTGTGGAGTCCCAGCTGGAGATGTACCTGAACAAGGGGCATTCACAGGTCACGTTCCATGATAGCCATCATGAGAGGGTGGGCTTTTTCACCTTCAGTTTAAGTATGGGCACCAGTTGGGGTTTTCTTGGGAGGGGGCCACCGTTGGGGTGGGCTCGCAGGGCTGCAGCCACAGTGGATTTGCAAACCCCATTGCAGCTGCAATTTCCCCAGGGACATAAGCATCCCTTGTTTTTTGACTATTTCAAGAACAATCTCTGGAGTGATTAGCTTTCTTCTGCATCTTGCAGGCTGATTGGCTAGAGGTGATATGTGTCTGTCTTGAGAACCAGACAGTGTTATCTAATTGGCTGTTTCTGGATTCTGGGTTCTCTGGATGACCCCATGGCTCAAATAGCTGGTTCTGGATGCCATTGTTGATACAGGATTTGGGTTTGCAGCTGCCTGTGCATGATGGACAAACAGGGCCATGCTTGAGGATGCAGGAGAAAAAGCACACTCCTGGGTGGTGCTTGCAAAGGGGCCTGTGGGTTGGGAGTGGCCATAGACAGAGGCTTCACCATTAAGAGACTCAGCGTAGACCTGCATGATTTCATCAAGGCCAGGGAAAAGCTTGTTTACTTGGTTGTTATTCAAAGAAGGCATAATAAATTTTTATTAAAAAATTAAACTCAATAAGAGGAGTGTATATTTCAATCAATTTTTTTTGTTATATATGTTAACTTTGTGAATATGATGATCTAAATTTTAGCTGTCCTAAACTGTAATAGGGTGATTTTTGAGAATGTCTATGATTCCCAAAATAATTAGCACAAATCTACTCTAGATCATTTAGCATCCTTTTTGTGACACCAATAAATTATGATTATTTTGATTTCACCTCATTTTTGATTTTAAATTTGGTTCTTGGATTTGACAATCCTGCATTTTCAGATTTGTTAATTTTTACATGCTGTCTATGATTTGTTTGAAATACAGGAAATCTCAAATTATACATTAGAATCCTGCATTTCTGATTCATGTATCCCACATTTGTTTGTTGTGTTTTGTCTTTTGTTAGTTGAGTTATCTGCTCAAGAGATTCAAAATTTGCCAATTTAAATAAACCAAAAAAATCTAATTAAATGGTTGATTTTATTAAATATTTTTATTTTCACTCAGCTGAGTTGCCTGCAAAAGCAATTCAAAATTTTGACCAAGGATTTGACAATCCCGCATTTTTACGTTCAGGTTCTGAATTTACAGTATTCTTTAATTTAATCTTTTGGATTTATGAATTATCATTTTATATTTTGAAGCTTCCAAGCCTACAATCATATAGAACAGTACCACTGATGCAGATGCTTAATTTTTGAATTACAATTTATTTTTTCTTTTGTATTCTGTGGTGGCCATCTAAAATATCTAAAATACAATATGATAATTATACAGAAATCTCACTTCTGTCAAATACATATAAAAAGTAAATTAAAAGAGTTAAAGGTAAAGCTCTCAAGGTATTTTTGATTTTTATTAACAGATATTATTACACATGTATAAAGACCTTCTATAAGATTTTTTGTCTAAGCTTTATTTCTTTAAAATAAAAGTTATTTAAAAAATTAATTGATATAAAAATTAAAAATTAAAAGTTTAGAATTATGTCAAGGAAAGATATTTTTACTGTGGGTGCCTATAGTGGGTTCTTTGGTATGCACCCACCTGGCAATAGGGCGACCTCCAGAATTAACTCATACAGAATGGAACATCCTCCATGTTGAAAATTCTCAAAAATATTTTTCTTATTTTCAATATTAAAGATTATTTTTTATTGATTAAATAATTAACACTGATAATAGAAGCAATGTTTGATTTTTATTTTGGCTTTTAATTGAAATTATAAAAGATAAAGCAAAAACAAATTTTGAAATTGTCAACATGGAGGATGTTCTATTCTGTATGAGTTAATTCTGGAGGTTGCCGGCAATAGAGGTGGTGCACAACCTCCACTGCCACACCATGCACAGTGAATACCATGTTGTCAAAATATTGGTGGTGGCTTGTACTATAAATCCATAACCTAAAGGTAGAAATGTGGGATTGTCAAATTCTTTTGCGTGAACTCACTAACTTAATGGAGTAATTTGCATTCCAGGACAACTTACTTATTTATATAAAAGGATAAAAGATATTCCAGTAAGCTGGTGAGTTTACGCAAAAGAATTTGAAAATCCTGAATTTTTACCTTTAGGTTCTGAATCTACAGTAAAAGGGAGGATTGTAAGGTGCAAGTTCAGGAGCAGCTTTTTTGGAGGGCTGCAACCCCGTAAATACCAGCCAGGACCAGGGTTTCCTGGATTATGTGGTCCACTGAGTTGTAGCCCAGGGGACCTTCTTGTTGTCCAGGGAGAACTTGGCCTTGTTAATCCCAAGGAGGACCCTGTCTAGGTCCTCTACACTGGAGCCCACCCCAAAGTGAAAGAGGAACATGTGAGAATTAGAGAGAAGTTATGGAGAAATAAAACCTAGCTCTCAACTGCAATAAAATTGCAGTTTCAGCAACAACCAAAAAGGTTGTCACTAACAATTCCTGGGAGACCAAAGGGAAGAGGACTTAGCTGAACACTAAAAGCAACAGGCAAGACCAAATGGCCAAATTTAAACTAACAAATTTTGAACTTTATTAGAGTAGAGAATGATGAAGCAAGGTCTTTTACAACTCTTTCATTCATTTAAAGGGGGAGGGGATTGGGGTGGAAAATCAAATGTCACCAAACTAATTGACTAATGATACAAGCAATTATAAGTGCATTTCTCAAGGCAGGAAAATCTTGACAAATTTTGAATGAACAGAATCAAAAAGGAAAACTGACTCAACTAAAAATTGAGGAACATGCTTTGGACAAAATTACCACAGCTCCCAGCCACTCTTGCACATGATATTTAACCAGGGATATCTCTTGGGTGGGTTAGGTGTGGCATCTTTGGAATAATTCTACAAGTATTAATTCAAGGGCTTATATTGGACTTTTTCAGAACAGTAGTTTTCAAACCTGTTGAGATAAATGTCCATTATTCAGTTTAGAACATATGAACTCAGTCTAAAAGCAAAATCAAAAATTAAGGAATTTGTATTAAATTACTATAGATTTGAATCCACTTTGGTTTTGTTTTTAGACTGAGTTCATGCATTCTAAACTGAATAATATATGTTTATCTCAACAGGTTTGAAAACTACTGTAACTTTTGACTTTTTGTTCAAACGCAATTTGGTGGAGGTCTTCAAGCATTTGGCAGGAATTGAAGTGGAGGCCTAAGGGGGAGGTGTAACTTTACAAAACCTCAGGTAAACAACAAGATGAAGCTTTTTATGAGCAAAGGCTTAAGTAAACTCACATATTTTATTGAATACTGTGCTGATTTTCTTCTTGTATGTTGTCTAGGCAAAGGTAAGCTCCATGTCTGTAGGGAGCCCCATCTTGTTGGCACTCCAGGCCAGCCCAAAGTCTGCCAGGAGGATCTTGGTTTTCTTAACAGCTATTGCATTTGCAGCAGCCAATTTTCCCACAGTGCATCCAAAGCTCTCTAGCAGGTAAGAGACTGTATGCTCCACCAGGAAGCAGAAGCAAGAAGCCACATGTGCCTGGCCCATCTCTGGTATGCTCTTAAATGGGAGCGTCTCCATTATATCCTAAACAAGCTCAATGGAGTTTACTGTGTAAACTCCATTGAGGGCCACTGGGTACAGTCAGATCAATTGGGCATCCTTGTATGCAGTAACTGCCCACTCAGATGCCCCCTCACTGTGCGTAAACCCGGCTAGCGCGTCCCTTGACATTGGGAAGTTCATGTGTATTCTATCTTTGAGCTACCTCAAAACAGGGGGATATGGTCAGCTGCTTGCTCACGTGGCTGGCAAACTTGCTATAGAAGGTGGTGGGGACATACGGTACCAGGACCTGGTGTATTACACCATCAATTATTTCTAAGGAAAAAAGGTAAGAAATTATATAATTTTTCTATATACCTTCTTTGGTTTCTTCTTTGCTGGCGGGTTTGGCAGGCTTGGTCATCCTCATTGCAAGCAGTTGTGCCAGCAATTTAGTATCCTCCATTCTGGCGCACTTTGGAGGTTTGAGATGTGCATACATCTCAGGGTCATCAACCCAGATAAACGGTGTGGAGAGAGCAAAAGACTTGAACTGGAGGCCTTTTATGACAGTCCTCTGGACGTTTGGAAGACACTCAATTGTCTTCTCCAGCATGTCAGGAATTTTGACCATAAGTGCCTTGGTGGACACTTTGTTGACTTTCTTGCCTGTTAGGACAGCAGACTTCACCTTTGCTTTGACCTTGCAGTCATTTTCTTGATCTCTGCAATTTCAGAGTTGAGGTCTTTGAGTAGTTTTTTTGAGCTCTCTCATATGTTTTTTTTACTAACCTTTACATGTGTTTTTATAGCTTTCACACCAATAAACTCTGTATTATTCTGATATTATTGCATCTTTGTTTATTTCTGTTTATTTTCCCATTTACTACAATATCCCATCTCTTTACTTATTGTGTATATGTTTTACACTTATCTCAATATGTGTTGTTTGCTTTGTGTTGGCATTGCTTCCATAATTGCCATATTATTTTTTAGCTCTTTACACAGCCACTTGTGAAAATATTAACAACAATTTGGGATCAGTTAAATTTAAATTAAAAAATAAGCTTATTGTGTTTAGAGAAAGTTGTTTCTGATCCAAATTCAAAACCTTAATGATAAACTTTAAGCTAATCAGGAGCCAGTTGAGAAAGGATTGTTGTGACATAAAGGGTCATTTGATTAGTCTTTGATGCATGTGCACTAATTAATCTGATTGGCTGGATGTCTTGCTATTGTGCAACATTGCTGCTTTGGCAAGTTGTTGGTGGATTAGTGCTAACCCAGAAGCTGATTGGGCACTATTCCACCAACAACTTACCACAGCAGCAATGGCGCACAATTTCAAAGCAACCAGCTAATCAGATTAATTAGCGCACATGCATCAAAGAATTATTGAATGACCCTTTATGTCACAACAATCACTTTATCACTTGGCTCCTGATTGGCTTAAATTTTATCATTAAGGTTTTGAATTTGGATCAGAAACAACTTTTGATAAACATGATAAGCTTATAATTTTCTAATTTAAATTTAGCTGATCACCAAATTTTTGATAATATTTTCACAAGGGGCTGTATAAAGTGCTAAAAATAACTGTGTTCTGGATCTAGATACACATCATGGTAAACATATGATCTTATAGAAATAAGCTGAACATAAAGAATAAAACCAGCTATAAACAAAGAGAAAATAAACAGTTGAAATTCAAGATAAAGATAATATAAATAGAAAATGTTTGGCAACAGGGAGTTTATTTTGGGACAGGGGATGATGCCTAATAGGCAGAATAGTGCAGGAAAGAAGATTTAGAGGCAGTGCTGGCCTGGGGGTCTGGGATTGGGTGGGTGGGGCTGGCAGGTGGGGGGTGGCGGGGGTAGAGGAAGATGGATTGTGTGTGATGGCTACCATATAACACCTGTTATATTCCTCATCAGCCATTGGCTTGATTGGCTGATAGGTGGCTATGACATGGAGTGAGAGGAGCTTGTCCTTCTATGATTGGTTGACCATATCCACATGGAAGACAATTTGGGTGAACAAGTCAGCCACTATCTGTTGGCCAAAGAGAGAATCAAGGTCTAGGACCCCAAGATGGAGGTCATTGAACGCCTATGGGTGGTGCTTTCAGACTATGTCTCCAATGTTGAAGAACACAACATCAGCTAGATAGATGTCAGCGTGGCCAGCAGGGTAGACTGAGGCCTGGTGCCTGTGTCCCTGGATGGCCTCAAGGGCAGTGGAGCTACCCTCCATCTGGTGGCTCAAGAAAACTTGGTGAGTGGAATTCAAGATATCTCAGGAGTCAAGTAATTTGCCAAGGATGTGGTTGTACTTGTAGCCATTAGTGTAATCAGGGGTTGTCTGGTAATAGATAAAACCCTTGGCTGAAACAGCCAGAAGCGCACCAATAAAAGTCCCCCTAGTGACCTTATTCCTTCCATTCTTGGTGGCGGCTTTTCCCTGCTCACCAAAATCATCAAAAGCTATTGATATCTTGTAGTAGGAGATGAAGATGATATCATCTGTTAGACTGGTCAAGCATTGGACCAGGGTGTATTTGATGGCAGGATATTATGGGGAATCCTCACTGCCATCCCATTGGTTGCTACCAAAATTGGTCAACACCCAGACTGACAACACTTTCCCGTGCATCCAGAGCTGCACCATACACTCAGACACCCAAATGCTATGGTGCACAAGTTGCTTCCTGACCTGGTTTGGGGTAAGCTTGGGGTCCTGCTGTAGGAGATCAAGCATAATTGGATATGTGTCATTGATCTGGGACTCTGGGACCTTCTTTGGCTTCTTGGCCATCCCAATCAGATTCCCCTTATTCATTAAGTTGTTGAATTCCTGCATTATGATGGCTTGGGTAAATTGTGATTGGGTGGCAATACAGTCACAAGTCAGGCCACACAGGTTCAGTACCACAATTTCTTGGAGAATTTGGGCAGTAATTATTCTGTGTTTGGGGCACTGGGTCATGGGAGCTGAAGCCTGATTGGCTGAGGGGGGTAGGTTAGCTTGTGGTGGGAAGTTGTTCTAAATCAGGGTTTCTGTTCTGATTGGCTTGTTGATTAGAAGCTTGTGCAGGAATGGGTAAGGGGGCATAGCTGGAGGCTAGGTGACTCTCAAACAAGTCAAAGCCATAGGGGTTGGGGTCAAGTACAGATCAGCTTCCTTGTTACTTGCATCAAATGCCTGGGTGTAAACAGGTGCCTCCACGTTCTGAGCCTCAACTCCATTGAAGCTGGCTTGGCTGCTGCTGGCTTATTTGCTGGCACCGTCAAAAATGTTGCTAATAAAAACCATTGTAAAAAAACTAGGATAAAATCACTAAAAGTAGAAGTTTAAAATTTTATGATTTATTTTTATTGTAATCATAAGTCCATGTTTGGAAAGTTCTCAAACCATTTTACACAAATCAGGAGCCATGAAAATGAATAAAATGCATCTGTTCCTAAATTGGATAGCTGTTAATTGGCTGTTAAATTGATAGTTTTCTATTTTAGGCTGCTCATACTACACATCTTGTGTGAGTTCATTTTGTTTTGTGCTTGTGAAATCTTGCTTCTAGATTGCTCAAATTTTGTTTCATTTTAGTCCTTCTGTTGGTGCCTCATATGAATCCTGATTGGATTATAATATACTCTGGAATAGCATCCATCCATCTCACTTGTTGTGTCAGTTCATTTTTCTTGTGGTTTAAACAACACCGCTTGCTATTTGCTATAATTTCATATAAAGGCTAGTGAAATTTTATTTTTTGTTTGACAGTTCACTTATTAACTGAAATTTTATAAATTAATTGAATCCTAAATCTTGCACGACTTGGATTTTGTTCAAATCTGAAATCATTCTGTTTAAATCTAAAGTATTTTTGGTTGTTGCCATAGCTTTTAAAACTACTGTAGTAAAGATGTTCAGGGTAAAGTGTACAGTTAATTAAAAAAGTGTCAACATCCAGAAGATGATGTCATTAAAAAATTCACACTTTACTATAGTGTTGACATTAAAAGTCTCAACATGGCCACTGTTGATATGGGTGCTGTTGCCTAAAATATTTTATATTTTAACTATTTTATTTTGTAGTGATTCAATAGTCCTAACACATAAAACACTATCTCAAAATAAAATTGAGATATTGTTTTTGAGATGGTGTAGCCTACCAGATAGTTTATATAGAGGAATAAATGATATTGTAATAACATGTAAGGTGAGACCTTTTTATCTACTTGCCTAGCTCTAGGGCAGAAGTAGTCTGGCTAGATAGAATTCAGTTCTCCAGTAGACAATTTGATAAATAATTTGTACAATCCTTGGGATATTTAAATTGGAAGAAATATGAGAAGATAGATAAGAAATCCTTTAAGCAAGCACGATTACTCTTAATATTAATACTTATAAACAGCCACATAGATTTTAGTTTGGTTACAGAGTACATGTATATTAAATGTTGCATATGATATCATTAAGAACTTGCCTTAAATGGTCAGAGATTACATTATCTAAATGAAATCATGCCTACATGGGTAATTTATTCGTGATGGAGGTATTGTTTGGATCTACACGAGTGGAGAGCAGGGGTTTGGAAACTAAGCTTCAAGTTGTAGGATTAAATATATTTCTCCTACAAGAACAAGTTCAAGGATGATGATTTGGTTGCCAATCAGTTTCATAAATCAACATACAGTTTTGCTGCATCTTCATATTTTTTATAAACATAAAGCATATAGCTATTGGGATGTTGCTTTGAGCATTATGATTGGTTAAGAAAAATGGATACTCTTTAAATGAATATGCAGTATTGCAACTTGGTGGGATACCTGAAAACTTAGTAACCACTAGGGCATAAGCTTCATCCAAGAGATATAACGGGATTCAGGGGAAATGAGTACAGGTTTGGTTTAATAAAAAATTACAGGGAGTGGTAGCGGGGTTTGAGCTTCTGTCGCCATGCTTGGCGTTTGTTTTGGAACCAAATCTGGACGGCGCGGGGGGTCATGTTCAAGTCTATAGCCAGTTGGTTACGGAGCTCAGTGCTGGGGAAGAAGGTGGTCTTAAACACGTAGGTCAGCCTCTCTTTTTGCAGAGGCGTGACACGATGCCTTCGGATGGCTTGCATATTGCCGTCAAACGATGGGGAAGAGGGTGGTGGCGAAAGGCCAATGCCCAGTTCCTTGATGCTAGGCAGATGGATGTTCTGGCTCTTGGGAGAGAGGGGTGCATGGGCAACGCTGTAGGATACAGTGAAGTTTTTGGCAAGGAGATCGCTGCTGAAATCTAAATTACAATCCATAGCTGCTTTATCAGCCCGCTCCCACCTTTAAATACTTAATTTTACAATTCATACTAGCCACTGGTGATTTCCAATTATTCTGTCATTATTGGACAGGATCCAGTCCAGCACATTCCAAGCCAGTTGATTCATTCCTGATAAGAAGTAACTTACGGCACTTGCTAATGAAATGGTCAAATTCAATGACGAGCAAGTAATTCGGGGTCCTTGAATCCGATCCATTTATACACTTAAGCAAGCAGGTTGTTCTTAATTAGATGGCTTTGTTTAAGATATATAGCACTTATAATTAAATCGACCAATTAGTTTCTTATTAACTAAATTACCCCGTCAACAAGTGCATCCCATTTCTTTATAAATAAACACTAGCTTTATCCTTGACATGTGAAACTAGCGCCATTCGCGCCAGATCTGATGCGAATTTCTACGGAGTATCCAGTCCAAAGCAACATCCTTGGTCTTTCCCAAATTACTACGGAATTATCCATGGGAAAATTGAATCCCACTCTTCCCCATCCCAACCCTATTTGGCCGCATTCCTGCCAACCAATCAGACTTACCGCCCCAATAACAACTTACTTTGCAAGGATCTGCCTCCCTTGCTTCAAGAATTAAATAAAATTTCCAACTGAGATTGCCAACCCGATCCGGCTCGCTCCCTACACGGATCTGATCCGCCATCCACTTGTCGAGTTACATACTTAATTTAGCTGTCACATCTCAGCTATTCCTGATAGGACAAGAATGCATTAAATTAAACCAAGCTATCCAATCTAGGGCTACATACTTTTAATTACATGTAATTAAAAAATGCATTTTAATTTAGCATTCATATACAATGCAGTAAAAGATGAGAGCTCAAACATTATCACTAGCTCTTGCTGAGAGATATAAAAGTGATCTCATAAACATCTAATCAAAGCAGGGCTCTTAAAAATATACCTACACCTTCATTTTAGATTTAAATTTATAAAAGTACAGTAGTTTTCAAACCTGTTGAGACAAACAGATATTATTCAGATTAGAACGCATAGCTTCAGTCTAACAACAAAATCAAAAATCAAGGAATTTATATTAAGTTATAATATATTTGGATCTACTTTGATTTTGTTTTTAGACTGAGTTCATGTGTTCTAAACTGAATAATATATGTTTATCTCAACAGGTTTGAAAACTACTGTACAGGGGATCTTTTAGGTAAAGATCTAGGTTTGGATGACTCAAATATCATAGACCATGTGATATGAATTATAGGTTGATTCAGAAACCAGAGAGGTTTTCAGCTGAATATACCCCAAATGGTATATAAGCAAAAACAGCAATACTTTAATAAAAATATATTGTTGCTTTTGATGCTTTCCCCTCAATTATTTTTCAATTATTATGTCTTCTTTGTTATTGTTTGAAAAAGCAAAGTTTGGAGTACTTTGTATAGAAACCGCTACCGCCAGAAAAGAAGTTTCTACAGGTTCTCTCAAGGAAGCCTGGGTAAGTCTGGAAGTCACCAAGACTGTGCCTAAGGAGACTTTGGTGGAAGTAAAAGCTGCATTCAAAGAATTATAATCCAATTACTTTGCAAAGAAAGGTAATCCTGCCCAAGGAAACCAAATCTACGTGTGGGACTTGTGGAACTTGTTAGCGGGATTTGATGAAATTTTAGAACAAGTGAAAGTCAAGGAAAATTATGAGATTGAGGCTTTAAGAGCAAGAGAGGAAAAGAGTGCCAAGATCATGGCTTGCTGACAGGATGACAACAAATTATTATCCCATAAAATTGCCTCCCTGGAGGCAAATCTCCTTGAAGCTTTGTCACAGGAAGGTAATGTAAATAAGAGTCACAGGCAGGATAATGTAAGTTGGACTAGTTGGACCTGGATCTGTATTATGACCCATAGTTGCAGTTGTGGTTGCCCCTGCAGTGTTGCAACCAAGTTTCCCAACTCATCTGCCAATGTATCTTACAATACACAGTGGGCGCTCAATGAGCTGTCCCTTGGCATATCTAACAACATGGACCAATCTGATGGCAATATCAGATTGTGGGCACTTTCTCCTAATTAGGAGAGCTACCAATTTTTACCTGCTGATCCCTGCACAAGTTATTCCTTGGCTCAAATCCTTACATGGAACAAGCCACCATGCCACCCCCCTTGTGGCTGTGTGGCTTTCCCCATATGGTATATTAATCACAATATTCCACAATAAACAATACCTTATTCTTATTATTCTGTCCTTTCTATTGGACTGTTGTCTTCCCCAATTCCAAATACTGAATCCTCATTGGTTCAGTTGCAACAGTGGTAGCAGCAGTAGGTTGACGGCCTATCTAAAGAAAAAATCCCCCCTAAGAAAGGATAGAGTACGGGCTGTATGGCTACTCCTCATCAAGAGACCTTCCTGCCAATCCCCAAGGAGGACATCCCCAAGGAGGACATCCCCAACGAGGACATCCCCAACGGGTATGTTATTTATCAAGACCAGTTAGTTCTTATGAGTGTGTAAAATTGGCTCTGTCTTGGACAGCGTGATGCCAGTGTCACCCTGCCCCAGTCAAACCTGTCCCAATGCATGCTCAACCTTCAGCTAGAATCCTTTGCGGGGGGCGTCAAGGGGGCCAACATTGTCAGTTGGCTCCAATCTACCAAAACCCGCCTCTGTATCTGTCAGGTCCCTGAGCCCATGTGGGTTGCCACTGCGTCTGGCCGCCTCACAGGGCCCACTGCTGTGTGGTTCACCAACAGGGCCAGTCAGGAACTTGACGTTACCTGAGTGGCATTCTGAGACGCCGCAAAGTCCTGTTACAGCAAAACCTTCTCCCTCATTGTTGTGGGAACTCCTCTTCTAGCAATCAAACAAACTGGTTCCGTTCTTGAGTACCTTGCCGCCTGGCAACAAGCTCTTGCTGTCTTCCCAAAGCCGTGACCAACAGAAGTGCAATGCTACTCACTATCATCATCAATGGGTTAAAACCCCATATCTGCAAGTGGGTCCCCGTAGGTCACTGCACCTCCATCAATGACTGCTACAAGGTCATTGTGGAGGCTAACAGCCAGGCCTCAATGGGCTTCTGCTGTACCAGTGACGCTCCATCCCAACCATGTACAACACCTGGCAATGGCCACAATCAAGTGGGCCGCCGTCAGCCCCGTCAGCAGGATAATGGGACTAAACGCCCCTGCAAGGGGGAGTTCCAGCTAGCGCAGATTGAGGATCAGGGAAAAGTCTGGGGGTTGTAGCAATAAGAGGCCTTGCAACCCCACCTGACCCATTGTGGGGTTCCTGTCCACCAGTCCCCAAGTGTGTCCTGGATTGTAGCCAGGGACCGGCTGGAAGGGGTTGTCATTCTCTAGTGAGTGGAAATGTATCTCAGAAACATGTATAGGGGTCAAAATGGGCTTTTATTCACTCTCAGAAGGAAGATCCCCTTAGAAACCTTTTGGTATATGGCCCGGGGAATTAAGTAAACAATATGGATTTTCCAATACTTGGAGTCCTCCAACAATATCTTGGACCCCTTGTACTTGGTCTTTGGCTCCTGCTTCTTAGTCTTGGGCTCCTGCACTTTGATCTTGTGCTCCTGCACCTTGATCTTGGGCTCCTGCACCTTGATCTTGGGCTCCTGCAGTTTTTTCCTAGCTCTGGCTACCTACTCTTGATCCTTTGCTCCTTCTGTAGCTCTTGTGGCCTTTTTAATCCACTTTATCCAATTTCCAAAGAGTCTCAGATAGCTCTCCCTTTTATAGTCCCTTATTTCAGACCAAAAACCTCTCTTAGAACTCTGGTTCTTCAAAGCTTAAACTATCCTGTTTTTCTTCTTCTATAATATATTAAACCTTTAAACTTACTTTAGCCAATGAAAGCCCTGAATTTTCTGCTTCTGTTCCTCATTTTTTAGGCTTTAACTCTTAAGTTAAAGCCCTTAAAACACTGATCAAATAGACTCTGGCTTGCAGCCAATCACACGCCTTGATTCAACGGTTTTGCCAAAAAGGTTTCCCCAGATGACTCATCCTTGACCCTGGTTTGAACTCGAGGCTGTCTCGCTCCAGGTAAACAACTGCTCTGTGTTTCAAACAGTTTTGCTGTAATTCCTGTCATGTTTCCCTGGCAAATCTTGAGCGCTTCCACATATGTTTTACTTAGGCAAATTTTGACCCCTCAATTTTTCAACGTTTCTCTGTATTTCTTTCAACGTTTTGCAACTTTGAACCTGCTTGCTGCTTTTTCTTTTGCCTCTCCTAGTTGTTCTTGGCGAAATTTGCTCTTTTGCCCTTACAGTTTCTCTGTTCTTCTTCCAGCTTCTTTCTGGCTCATTTCCTCTTTAATTTTTCTTCTTAAGATAATATATAGTTCTAACAAACTATATATTATTTTTCCTCCTCTTTCTTTTTCATTAAATAATTTTTAATCCTTTTTTAATCCTTTTTTAATCATAATCAGGCAGTATTAAATTATTATTTAACTGCTTTTTTTATTTTTTTTCCTCTCAAAAGCCACTAAAATCAGCTCTTCCAGCCTCTGCATCTAGTCTGGCTAGTTCATCCTCTCAGCTCTTCAGTTCTTCAGCACCAACTTCTGGTCTTTTGGCCATCTTGCTGTATGATCAGCTAGTCCTACATCATAATATTCTTGTCCTTCAACTTATCCTCAACCAGTTTCTCTACAAATCCTCACTAGAAACCTCCTTTGTTCCTTCTACATACTGAACCATATTGGTTCCTACCATTCAATATGAATTAACAGTCCATCAACTAGCCTTCACTATGACCAAACAGTCCCTCCTGCTAGTTTTCTCTGTTAATTCCATGAACCACCTTGGTTCTTTATCTCATTACCCATTACCAGAACTTGTAGATCCAGGCATGAGTCTACATTGAACTGGCGTTTGACTGGGCCCTTGCAAGTGGCAATCTACTTAGGCCATTTAACCATAGATTAATGTCTATGCATTGTCTTTACTCACCCAGGTGATTAAGTCTGGGCTTTCAGTTGCAGAGTAATCAGCTCTACTTCCCAGAGGCCTAATCACACCAAGTTCTGCAGCTTGCTTCCCCAAGCAAGCCGCCTTGGTGACACCTCTGAGCAAGTCTATACCCTCCAATGCTCACTTTGGGTTCCCCCAAAGCTTCCATAGGGGTATAAACAAGGACACCCTACCAGTCTGTTAGGTAGGATGCTTGCTAACAGACCTCCTGTAAGCGTATTAGGGTACATAGAGCTCTCAAAGCTCTTCCCCTCCCTGGAAGCCTGTGTTACCTGCCAGGGGTCCAAAACCTACTTCCCTCCAGACAGACAAAGTTACCTGCTTGCTATTTCAGTCTTCACTCTTCCGCAGCCACAGTTCCCTGCAAGGTGAAGCACTATAGCCCAAAGCAGCCAATTTCTTCTGCTGGATGGAGGCAACATCTGCCCCTGGTAGTCCTATGTTACCTACCAGGCAGGCCTTACTTACCCTAGTAGATCATGTTACCTACTAGGCTCTCCCTACTTACTCCTAGTAGCCCTCTGTTACCTACTAGGCTCACCTTCAACAAACAACCAAACTTTTGCTTGACCAACATTAGCCCCGCCTGCAAAACCACCAAACATGTGGATCATCACACCCATCCTCTCAATCCTTGGTTGCAAAGAACCCCTGTGACTACAACATCCATGAAGTCAAAACCCTGGACGTCTTCCAAGTCCACAGTGACAGCCCCTTACTACAAGCAAGCCACTCCTCAAATAAAGTAACCCGCTTATCCTATCCCTTCTGTTTCCGTGGGAACACCCAAAAATTACTGGTAGATACCGTGGCCAACCACACTATGGTAGACCAGGTGTTTGCTGACTCCCAACAACTGGACCAAGTGCCTAGAAGGTTCAAGGCAGTACAAGTAGCTGACTCCTGCAGAGTTGCAATTACCCATGATATGGTACCCTTCTCTGTGAGAATGGGGAACATCCAGGTTAAGCTCTCTGGGCCAATTATGACCAGGCTCAGCCACAATGTAATTGCTGGCCTCAACTGGCTTCAACACAACTGTCCCTACATTGACTGGGATACCTCTGTCATCACTCTCAATAGGAATGGGGTGGGGTTCCAGATTTACCCTGTGGAAATGAGCAAGTTAATCCATGATACTGTGTTTGTCAGAATAACAGAGACAGGCTTGTACAATTTCAAGGGGGGAAACTAGACTTTAATCAATGCTCAGTCAAAGTTATCCACGCTGAATCATCTGCAATCCATCCCTTGACCTCCTCACCACTACCAGAGCTTGCTGCACTCCTTGAGGAGTACAAGGACACGTTCAGTGAGACACTTGAACAACTATCTCCTCCCTGGGAGATCTAGCACGCTGTACAACTACAAGGATTTTTACCTAAAGCACAACTATTATATTGTCTTACACCAAAGGAAGATGAGACCCTCCGCCAGCACCTTGTGGACACGCTTGATAAGGGCTTCATTTGCCCCTTGCTCTCTCCATATGGGGCAGTTGTCTTCTTTGTAGCTAAGAAGGACGGGTCCCTTTGCCTGGTCACAGACTACCGTGCCTTAAATGAGGTGACAGTTAAGAGCAAGTACCCCCTGCCGCTGATTGACAACCTGTTTGATACACTCAAAGGTGCAAAGATCTTTAGCAAGATTGATCTCACTGCAGGGTACAACCAGGTCCGCATTGCACCAGGGGATGAGGCAAAAACTGTCTTCCACACGCGCTACGGGTTATTTGAGTATTGTGTCATGAACTTTGGAATGACCAACACTCCTTCCACCTTTGCCATGTTGATGAACAAAGCATTTGAGGAACTGATTGGAAAGTGTGTGATTGTGTACCTTGATAACATTATTATCTTCAGTCAAGATCAAACCACACACCTCCAACACCTCTGTGCTGTCCTTGACACCCTCTAAAAAAACCAGTTGAAGGCTAAGCCCTCCAAATCTGAATTCCTCAAGTCAGAGCTCTTGTTCCTTGGGAACACCATCTCTTCCTAGGGGATAAAGCCTGACCCCGCCAAAATCAAGGCAATCACAAGCATGCCACCCCCACTAATGTGGGCCATGTGTGTATATTCTTAGGCATGGTTGCCTATGTGCACAAGTTTATTACCAATTGCAGGAAACTAATCGCACCCCTCACTGAGCTCCTGAACACTAAACAGCGCTTCCATTGGACTCTTGCCAGAGATCAAGCCTTTGAGGCATTGAAGCAAAGACTTACAACTGCGCCTGTATTGCAATTCCCCAATTGGAACCACCAATACAAACTCAAGACTGATACCTCTGATAGAGCCATAGGGGGCATGTTTTGGGTAGAAGCTGACAAAGGTGCCTTCCACCCTGTGGCATACAAATCCAGGAAGCTCAATGACTTGGAGCAACATTACCCAATACATGACAAAGAATTAGCGGCAATTGTGCACTGTGTTGAGAAATGGCACTGTTACCTGGAAGGGGCCACCTTTCTGCCCTGCGTCCTGACGGACCACAATTTTCTTCAGTACTTCAATACACAGTCCTGCTTGACATGCCGCCAAGCAGGCTGGGTTGAGCGTCTATCCCCCTACCAGTTGCACATTGAGTACAAGCCTGGGAAGGAACTTGTCACATCTGACGCTCTCTCACAATTCTACGTAGTTTCCATCACTGGTGATGATGGCTTGGACCCAGACTGACCAATGCTTTACCTCTGTCCTGAGGCACCTTGTTACAAAGGCCTTAATTTAGTAACCATCTCCAAGCTGAAGTACAATGAAAACCAGTTCACCACTGATGCTGGAAACCTCTGCCACCGGGCAGAGACAGGTGAAAGACGCCTTAAATTCCCACCACACAACAAGGCAACATAATACTGCATTACCACCACACCTTGGTTCACATCAGAGGATGCAACCTCTTCAAGATCATGAAACAAAAGGTTTGGTGACTGTGTATGCGCCAGGATATCCTGGATCTCCTCAAAACATGTGTGCTGTGCAAAAAGAATACATCCAAACCTGAACCTCCCAAGTCTGTCCTGCCCATCAAGGCCATGTAACTCTTTGAGCAGTGGGCCCTTGATGTGGTTGGGCCCCTTCCTGAAGACAGATTGGGAAAGAAATACATTATAACAGCCATCAATCACTTCACTTGCTGGCCAGTGGCTTGGGCAACAACTAATCACACCACCACCACCATCACCTGCTTCATTGGCAAGGAAATTGTGGCCTGCTTTGGGCGGCCCAAATGTCTCATCACAAATGGTGGTCCTAAACTTGTTGGCCAGGTCATGAAGGCGTACTATGCCAATAATACCCTCCAACAGATAGTTATCACTCCCTACCATCCACAAGCTAATGGGAGTGTAGAGCAATTTAACAGCTCACTGGTCTAACTGATTGCCAAGCTCTTGCAGGAGCACCCCAATACTGTGTGGACTGAACACTTGCCTACTGCTCTACTTATCCTACAAGCAAGAATCAATTGAGGCACCGGGTTCAGCCCTAGCGCCTTGGCCTTTGGGACGTCTGGAAGTCTGACAGGAGTTGAACAGGGGAAGCTACAGTCTACGGTTCCCAGAAAGCCTCCCCTGTTGGTGACTCCATCCCTAAACCAATGGCGTGCCAAAGCCTGAGAAGTTGAGCACAAACAAATTGAAGGAGGGACAAAGCACCTTGAAGCCAGATACACTGTAGGTGACCCTGTCTATAATCTCAACCCCAATTTGGCTAAGTTGAAGCCCAACCACCTAGGGCCCTTCAAGATAGCTGCAGTCTATGATAATCACACCTATTGGCTTGAAGATGCCCAAGGAAACACCAAGATGCTCCACCACAATTGCTTGCGCCCCTGCTGCGCCATTCCCACACAAAGGTTGTTTGTGCAGACCTTCCCAGATCTCCTGCAGACTCCAATCCTGATGTCTGACAACAAGCATGGGGCAAGAGGGGGTGTTGCAACCAAGTTTCCCAACTTTCCTGCCAATGTATCTTACAATATACAGGGGGTGCTCAATGAGCCGCCCCTTGACGTATCTAATGACATGGACCAATCTGATGGCAATATCAAATTGCAGGCACTTTCTCCTAATTAGGAGCGCTACCAATTTGACTTGCTGATCCCCGCACAAGTTATTCCTTGGCTTCAAACCTTACATGGAACTTCCCACTATGCCACCCCCTTGTGGCTGTGTGGCTTTCCCCATATGATATATTAATAATAATATTTCACAATAAACAATACCTTATTCCATTTATTCTTGTTCGTTCTATTAGACTGTTGTCTTCCCCAATTCCAAATACTGAATCCTCATTGGTTCAGTTACAACAGCAGGTCAAAGAACAGATTTAGTGCAACACAGTGCCTACTCAGGAAGGAGACAGGAGAGGAAAGAATATTGGTGGGGTTGCACTTACACAACCAGTTCAAGTAGCTCAAGGTGCAAGGGCAAGGAGCATAAACCCTAGGGTCCCTAAGCTGACCAGAAAATACACCAAGGTCATCACCACTAAGAGAGTTTCTTTTGTATACAACCCTGTATACCGCCATGATGGTGTTCCAGCTACTATCATAGAGAAGGTGAAGCCTGCCCTTGATACCATGTACAAGCCTTACATGAGTGATAACAAAGGGGAAGATGATAACAACAAGCCACAGTATTTTCAAGCCACTGATGTACATCAGGCACTCAAAAAGGTTGCTGTGTTCTACACCAAAGGTGCCTATGCCCTGTGTTGTGGCTGAACCTGTGGAGTTACTTCTCAACACCAAAAAGCCAAATTACCATGTCATCCCTGATGCCACCCAGGAGACCTTTATCAGACTCACAAAGAAGACACCAGACTACAAGAAGGCTGTGGCAATTGTCAGCATTTTGGCAAAATCTACCCATAGGCTCCAAACTAAGTACCTGAAAACTGGTATGGTTCTAATTTTGGATAAATCCAAGCACAAACCAATCCTATTAGTTAAGGAACTCCTGTGGGCCATCCAACAGTGGATCAATAAAAACAGCAACAGTGCCCATGGCAACAATTTGTCAATATGGTCACTGTTGACTCAGAAATCTAAATCTACTATGTTTTTTGCTTGTTGTGCTAGCTTAATCCACATTTTTTAAAGCATTCAGGGGTTCAAACCTAGAAAAAACAACAAAAGTGTGGCTGTTTTGACACAATTTAATATTAACCTTAATAAAAAACTTGATTTAACCCAATTTTCCCTTTACATTTACTAGTAAAAATTTATTTATTTTTTGCACAGAATAAAAGTGTCAATGTTGACAATTTTTAAGCCAAACTCTTTTTTAATAGCAAAACTGAAACATCTACAATAAAAAAATTGATTGTAAACTTAAAAATATTTTTTTATTAAATTAATATATTGAAATAGGCATTACACACTTAGCTGATTCCTGTAATGTTCCTCTTATATATTTATCTGTGGCACATATTCCATCTTTAATATATTAAATAGATTGGTGGCTAACAGCAATCTAATAATTTAAGTGTGAGTTACTATGTAATTTACTATATAATTTATAGTTAATAATAATGTCAACACTCAGAAATGTTGTCTATTTTCTTGTGATCATCATCTGGGGTGGATTTAAGCAAATCAGAGTGGTACAATTAAGCCTAAATTACTGTCAGGGATCTACTCCTGAGGTAGAAGGGGACCTAAGTAATGTAAAAGAGCAGTAGGATAAAAACCTACCAAGGATGATCCTACCAGAATTCCAACCATCAAAGTATTTATCATATAACCCCACAATTTATACAAACCCAGGAAGAGAGCAAAATGAGTCAACCCCTAGTATATTGCTACATAAGTCAAAGCATACCAAGGTGCACCTGGGCAAATCACAGGGGGAGACAAAGAAGGAGGTATAGCCTTATCACAAGTTGGCAGAATGTGATGTTTGGTGTATAGGTAATCCCAGGCTGAAGTCTTGGTGGTGTCCTTGACCCAGATATTTGAATCAAATTGATAACTTTCAACAACAGGATACCAGAAGGAGAGGCAGAATAGAAGCAGAAGGAGTTTCTGCTTCAAATCCATCTGAATTTTAAATTTAGAAACTAATAATTTAACAGGTAAAGAATATAAGAGTCCAAATTTATTGAATTCAGGAAGTTGAAGTTGTTAGAGCACTGTATAAATTTCCTTTTACCCTTGCTAACTACTGGGAAGTTTGGCTTGAGGATGTGGAATAATGTGTGATGGAACTTGGGGTGACTGGTTTACCATTAATTTACTTCCTGCATGGTCATTTTGGTTTGGCTGCTCCCAGAAAGCTTGCAGGATGCAGCTAGCAGTAGCCAAACCTGTCAGTTGATTAAGAAGCAGTAAGTTAAGAACTACAGTCTGGTGGTTATTCCAAGCTGATGATGTGATAGGCTTTTCCTCTGCTTGGTGGTTAGATGATCTTGTAGTTGCCTGAATATTGTGGGTACACATCTTTAATTTGGATTTTTATTGGCTATTTCCTTTATGAAATGGTTCTGATTGGTCTGTTTGTTGATTAAGTGGGTTGTTTTTGAATCTCTTGGCTGTATAGCTTCAAGCTGATTTACAGAGCCTGTTTTTGTATTTGAACTTGACAGTAAGCTTTTGTTCTTGATTTTACCTGATTCCTTATTGATTTTAGATGTTTTTAAAAGGTCCAAAGATTCAGGACTCAGTTTTCCAAGTAAAGCACGTCCTAGGACCAAACTGGAATGATGAATGTGGGGTGACAAACAATTGTTAAATTTAATATGGTGACCAAGATGATTTTCAAATAAACCAAGTTTCAAATCTAAAATTTAAGTAGCCCTGTAACAGATCCAGGTCCAACCAGTCCAACATACTATTATCCTGCCCTTGACTCTTATTGCCATTAACTCCATGTGACAAAGATTTGAAAAGCTTTGCCCCCAGGGAGGCAATTTTATGGGACAACACTTTGTTGTCATCCTGCCAACAAGCCATGATCTCAACACCATTTTCTTCCCTACTTCTTAAAGCCTCAATTTCACAATTTTCCTTGACTTTCACTTTTTGTAAAATTTTATCAAATCCTACTAACAGGTTCCAAGAATCCCACACATAGACTTGGTTTTCTTGAGCAAGAGTCACTTTTTTTGCAAAGTAATTGGATTATAATTCTTTGAATGCAGCTTTTACTTCTACAAAAGTCTCCTTAGGCACAGTCTTGGTGACTTCCAGACTTACCCAGGCTTCCTTGAGAGAACCTGTAGAAACTTCTTTTCTGGCGGCAGCAGTTTCTATACAAAGTACTCCAAACTTTGCTTTTTCAAACAATAACAAAGAAGACATAATAATTGAAAAATAATTGAGGGGAAAGCATCAAAAGCAACAATATATTTTTATTAAAGTGTTGCTGTTTTTGCTTATATACCATTTGGGGTATATTCAGCTGAAAACCCCTCCAGTTTCTGAATCAACCTATAATTCATATCACATGGTCTATAATATTTGAGTCATCCAAACCTAGATCTTTACCTAAAAGATCCCCTGTAATTCTCAGCCTATGAGAATTAACCTACAATGAGAAGAAGTCACCTGACGCCATTCATCTCAATGTCTCCATTTAGCATGGAGCTTCCTCAGCTCCTGGCGCCAAAACCCTGTGGAATATACACATTCCAAAACTCAGCTATCAATGTTCCAACTGGTAAACTGCTGATCAAACCTGAATACTCATGCACCTTTGCACGTATTTGGTTTACAACAGTTAATTGACACCCTGTCATTTATACTGACTACCCTACATGGTTAATCAACTTGGTTTAAAGACACCCAGTCTTGTCTTGACACATTAAAGTCCATTTTGGCCTAATAATTAAATCCCCATTAATTATATCCACAGGTATATTCAATTAACCTTCAAAGTTAATTAAAACATTTGCAAGACACCTAGTCTAAAAGATCAATTCAGCCAGTCTTGCCTTTGTTTTTTGGTTAGTACAGCCTGACTAAAAAAATACATTCTGTTCTTTTATTAAATATAGATACCAAGTTCCCAGGAATTTTTATCTGAAGAATTACAGTCAAACCTATCTATATAAAATAAACAGCATGAACAGAAAAACTTTATAAATCTTGGAGTATTTATTTGGCTAAATACTAAAAGTGACTGTTGTACGGTCACAAGCCCAAGGTAGAGAAATTTTCTTAACATAATAAAGATGACCCAATAACCAATAATTCTGTGTTTTCCCATCATTCTTTATTAATAGATTTAGGATTTAAGAATTTATAATCCTTAAAATTACTATGCCACCTCCTATTGAGAATGTTGTAAGTGACAAAGTTGACACTTTATCTTATTGATATCTAATAACTACTTCTTAACAACTTTCAGTATACACCATGGTAAGTTATCATGTTCCCATCCCCAAAACATCATTTTTAATTAATAAATAAAGAACTTATATAATTTTTTAACTTATTTTTATATGTTTTATTAAAATTTTATATGTGAACAGAAAAGCACAGAAAATGGTTAATAGTTGCTAGTTTGCTTAAATTTAACAAAGTGTACTATGAAAAAACATAGTGTTTTTTTTTAAAATAATGTCAACAGTGCCAATGTTGTCTCTGAAAATCTCTATAATTTTTCTAATTGTCAGTGAGAATTCAGCTTTTTTTACTAATTGACACTCATAATGTCAACACTTTTGTACTTCTCACATATGGAACTTTATGTTTTAATAAAAAACACATTTGAAATTTTAACATGTTGTATTTTTAACTGTTCTCTTTCAATTTTTTTGTTTTTAAAATAAAATTTATATCTAAAGCTACTAATTTTAAATATTTTGTTGAGGGTCTGGATGTACAGGCATTCTGGCTACCGCCAACCTGCTTAGCATCCAGCCATTACCTGATTTGGTGCCCTTCCAATATACTGTTTGACTTACTGAGAATGGTAATCAAGCAATATTACAAGGCAATCTAAGTATCCAGTGGCTCAAACCCATCCCGCACATGACCAACCCCTATGTTTGATCCAACTAAATCTCTGCCACAGCCCAATCTATATAAGTCTAAAATATTATCCAATAAAAGATACTTCTCTTCTCTACTAATTTTATATTTGAAACTTCCCCAAAAAGGCGCTCCTTATTAATTTCTTTTAACTTTTAACATGTTATTTAAAACTCTAATAAAATAAAACTTTTAAAATTATTTTTTATATTTTAAATTTAACTAAAAGCATTTTAAGTATATAAGAAAATATGATGATATTTATAGTTATTTTTATTTTGTTTTTAAATACAAAACTTTAGCTCTGAGCTTGTTGCTTATTATTTTAGGACAAAGATATTTCAAAGCAACAAAAGGGTACCAAGCGTCCCTTCAAGGCCCCAAGAAACACAAGCAAAATGCTTCATCCTCAAAGAAAGCTTCCCCTAAGCCCTCTCTAAAGCAGAGCCCAGATCACTCCACTAAGGAAGAGAAATCTGATGGTTCTCTTACAGATTGCAGTTATTACAACTTGGCTTCAGATGAGGAGCCTACCAAAAAGCGGCTCCAGGCCCATAAACCCCCAAGGATAAGTCTCCCACACATGAGGAGCACTACAACAAGCCCCCATCTGCTTCTCCCCACCAAACTCCCCTCTTTTTTATCTTGTCAGGGGATGACTCCAAGCCCCAGCCCAACTACTTCCCTGGCTTCTGCCATGCTCCTGCTGGCCCTTAGGACCCTCTTGTGACCCACAACATTTGCAATATTGATGGGAAGTTCAAGGCCTTCCTTTCTTCTAAAGTACTTCCCAATAATGAGTGTCAAAGGGGGACCAGAAATGATGGTCAACAGTTACATTTTCAGCTGCAACAACACCAACTGGGGCTTCAAGAGCCGCCACTATACCTGTGAGGACTAATATTGCCCAATGCGGCTCAACACTGAGCGCTGGGACTTAGTCCAAACCATCAAAGGCAATCACACTTGTGTGATGACCAACACTATCATAGCCCACCTTCTCAAATAGTACCTTATGCAGATTATGCCTATCTTCAAGGACCTTTCCCCAACCCAGCTGGCTGTGATTGCCTGTAAGCACCTCTCCCCCACCAACCTCAAGAGGGTACCAACCCATAGCCAGTTGATAAGTTTGTGAGCAATAGGCGTCAAACCTCCAACCCCCTGGCCAAGAGTGCCATCAACATTGAAGACCTTGTCCTTACCAATGCCCTCAAGAAGACAGATGATGGTGAGATGTTCCTGCTTTATGACAATGGGTAGGAAGTGGAGGATAGGATTATAGCATACACCACAACTCAAAACCGGGAGCAGCTGAACACTGCTACCACTTGGTTGTGTGACGGCACATTTGCAACATGTCTCACTATTTTCAAGAAGCTTTGGGTCCTGCACAGGCAATTTGACACCCAGGTCATCTCCTTGTTTTATTCCTCCTGCCTGGTGCCAAGACAGAGGTCTACACCAGAGCGTTCAAAATTGTCCAGGATGCTTTGAGCTCCCTTCCCATCAACATTCTCCCCTTCCTCTCACGCCACCAGAGCAAACCCTTCCTCTGCTGAGAAGGATGAGTCTGCCCAGGCTGCTGAGCAACTAGTTCATGCGTGCTCACTTGGTACAAAAGGTATCATAATAGACTTTGAGCAAGCTCAGTTCAAAACCTTTGAGGCCGCCTTTAATGGGGAAGTTCAGGCTGCTTTTTCCATTTTAGGCAGGCCCTCATCAAGAATCTCAAGAGCAAGAAGGGCCTCTTTGAGAAGTATTTAAACAATGGTAAAGGGAAGTGCCACTTTTTCTTGACCCAGTTTGCTGCCTTGGCTTTTGTGCAGCTGGAGCATACTGGGATTGGCTTGGAGGCCCTCCTGGAGGATGCTTATATCAAGAAGCACTCTACCATTTTCAAGGGCTACCTTGAGTACTTCAAGAGCAGTGGGTAGGTAAGAAGGTGACTTTCCAGAGAGGAAAGAGCAGAGCCACTACCCCTTGGAACTGCCAGAGCGGCTGCCTCAAGGGGAGATGAAGACAACATCAAGCCTGGAGGTGTGGCATAAACACCTGAAGGCAAAGTTTGGGTCCAACCCCAAGTTCAATAAGTTCTTCAGAAAGCTTCAAGAGGAGCAGGCAAGGAATGTCTCCAAGTTGTGTGACCTGACCAACCAAGTGGCCCCCAAGAAGAAATAGTCCAAGGAGCAGGACTACAAGGAGGACATTCAGAAGGTAGTAAAGAAAAATTATAAGGTATCAGAGATCAAATAATACCTTGAAGATACTGCAACTGCTCTTGCTGGTGGCTTCAGTTAGCCCAGTAAACTTTGATTTGCTTTTCCTAGATCTGTTTTGCTTTTAAATCTTTATATTTATTTATTTTTTTGGATATTAATAATCTTTTTAGGTATAAATGGTAAGTTTCAGATACAGTTTCAATGTGGTTTTGTAAGAAATATCTTATATTTTGTTAATTCATCTTCAAGGTATGAGATATTTTCAGTTGTGCTTATATAAAGTATAATAAATTAAAAATATAATTTTCACATTTTTTAGTTTTTTATATATATCAAATATCTTTATTTTTTGGTTCATTGGAATTTAATTTTTATGGGAATAAAAAATATTTTATAATAAAGAGTGTAATTTGCATAGTGAATTGAAAAAAACTTGCTTATATCTCCTTATTCTTATTACTTATGATATTTTTTATTGCATTTTTGAGCTCTCTGAGGTCATTTTAGTATAATAGTGTATTTTAATATATATTTTTTATTAATAATGTTCAGGGTAAAGTGTTTTTTATTTAAAAAATTGTCAACATCCAGAAGACAACATTATGTTAAACCGGGTTGTCACTTAACTATAGTGTCAACATTGTCAAAAAAGTAGGCTCAACCCACCAACAAGGTTCCACCTAAGCAGGTTTATGACTGCAACTTGACCTTCTAGTGACCTGTAGCCAAACTAGGAAGTCAACTCAAATTACCAAATCCATCAACATGAGCAAATGATGATCCTTTACAGTGGATACCTTGTTTTGGCGCTTGACTCATTATCAGGATCAAGCCACCCCCCTTCATCATCTAATTGTGCAATCAACACAACCATGTTCCTGTTATACTTGATTCACAATGACTATATAATTGCTATCTCTCAATAAAGATTATTATCTAGTCTCTAAATATTTCCCCCTTATAACTCTTCTAAAACAGCACAGTTACAACAACATGGCCATGTCAACATGGGTGCTGTTGCCATCAAAACTACCATCTTGAACTGGAAAATATTCAGACAATGGTTCAGTACACTTTCAGAATTGAGGCTTTGGTTTCTACCAGCTATTGCACTGTCAAGAGTTTGAGATTCTCTTAGAAAAACTTGGGGATTCTCTGTAAAATTGGAACAGCCCAGACAATATTGAATACTGTCAGAAATACACCAAGGCATTTACTGCGCTAAAGTAGAAAGAAACAGTCAAGTTCTACTACATTGACAAATTGTTTTTTGGCTTATCCATGCACAATGTATATGTTTATATCCCTAAAGCAAAAAACAGCATGTCCTGCCATGCAGATGTTTGTTCTATTGCCTACTCTATGGTAGTCCTTCTTGGTTTCCTTGACATTTAAATATATCAGATGATCAGGGGTTCTCAGAATAATGGGACATTTCTTGAATTTCTCAGATTGATTCAGGAGCACCTCTGAGTCACTAGTTTGGGTGTCATTGATGTTATTGTATTGTATAATGTTAAGCTCCACAAGGTGGAAAAAATTCTAAATAAGTTCCTAGTGTTTGAGCCTGTAGTAGAAATTAGCTCCCAAAAAATGGCTGCAGCACCTTAATACCTGCTATTCCTCCCCACCTATTGCCCATTCTTTAATGTAGTTGGGAGTTTTGGGGTGGATTAAGCAAGTTTTCAAGAAGGGGATGTTATCTAGGACCAATAATTTGTTCAATTTTGCTGCAGGTTGGGGTCCATACCCTCCCAGCTGAAACTGTGGCCAAATTATATGGTCACATAGATTTGTTTCTCCTTATGTGCCTCTCCAAGCAGCCAATTAATTAAAGGCTTTGCTATTCTAATTGTTTTTTGTATTTTATTTTTAATATTTGTTTTTATTTAGTTTAATTTATTTTGACTTTATTTCTGTGATTACGTGTGTATACTATCAGGTATAATAAAAATTAACAAAGCAAAGCCAATTGAATGAATCAATGAAGAATTGAATGAGCAAATAACACACAAATATATATTTATTTACTTAATTTTATTTAGGATAGTTTGTTTCACATTTTTTATATGATTCCAATTATATACTGTCATATGTAATAAAAATTAACAAAGCAAGAAGGATGAATGAATGAACATACAGAAATATTTATTTTTTGTTATATATTTATTTGTTGAATTAATTATTTGAGTAGATAATTTTTAAATAAAAAATTATATATATAAATTTAAAATAGTATTTGGGTGTAGACTTTTTTTTTGGGGTGGGAGCAGCAGAGTTCAAGGACTTGTTTTTAAAATAAACTGGAAATTTATATTGCCAAAGTATATGTTAAAATAGCTCCCATACTATAGAGCTTACAGCAGCTTGAGTACAGGAGCGCTGTGATACAATTGGCCAAGTGGATCTTTTGGGTGGATCTGATATTTCTTAGGTGGCAGCAAGAATAACTGCATCCTGAAAACATGCTCTATTGAGCTTTACCCAGACATAATCCTTGTTACATCTAGTAAATGTCAAATTTTGTCATCTTAATTATTATGCCTAGTGTGTTGCAAGCCTCTGCTTTTATTCCCATAATTATAATAAGACCTAGGTAAATAATTAAGTAAAGGCTCTGCCCTGCAAACAAGGCTGAGAACTCAGAAAATTTATTGTATAGAGTACTTATTTTATATTTTAGAGACATGATATTAAAGGTTTTTTTTCATGATTGGCAGTATTCCAGTCTTGTTAGAGCACCATGAGGCCCCAAAGTCTCCAAGGATACCCACAACTGCAGGCAGGACGGCAGAAAAACTAAAGGTAAGGTTGGTTACTTTTCTTTTAATTTTAGGACATGCAATAATGTTTATTCAGTTGGGAAACAGAAACAGACTTCTTCTTTTCCTCTCTCCATTTTGGGTAAGTTTTGATATGGCATGGTTTTGACAAAGTCTCATACAAGGATGACAAAGAGCTTGTGGAATTTTGGGGGAAGAACATACTGGTTGAGGTGGATCTTTGGGGCCCCAGCCAAAGCTGCAACCCACCATTCAGTGGCATTGTGGTTCTGGGTACCACTCCCTAGTAGTGCCTTATTTGGAATGCCTTCTTATTTGGACAAATATAAGGGGAACTGCTGCCCTTTTTTGTTATTTTCATCAGAAGGTAACCCTCCAAATTACATAGCGTTGTCTCCAATTAAAGGCTAATTGACGCACCTGCAGCTAGCTGCAGATGCGTTGGAGAGCAATCCATCAGAATGGGGTTTCCTATGGCAATTAGTGACCAATTGGAGCATCTGAAGCTAGCCGCAGATGCATTGATTATTGACCCATTGCTTGTGCCCACTATGTAAATTGGTATAATGATCTTCTGCCCCTCTTTTTGCCAAAGTGGGAACCCTGAAAGAGAGTAGTCTGAAACCTTATTCTACCCTCTATTCCCCAGAGACGGCCCTACTATGTGCTGCAGCCACCTGACCTCAGATCACATGCCCAAATGTTCCCTTCCTGCCCAATCTAACCCATTTCCTTCTGAATATTCCCCAGTATGTTTCAGTCCTCCAAGAATAAGCTCATTGCCTGAAAGTCTAGACCCTAGTCAGCATGACTCACTTCTCTTTTCCCTCCTCCTCATCAAGTATAAAAAGACCCCCTGGGGTCCCTAATAAACAAGAAATTATACACATACACAACAATTGACTTACACATCTTAGACTACTTGCAGAGCCCAAAAATAGAGGTTCTGTTGAGTAAGAAGATAATAGTACTGTTGTGTTTCCAGTTGCTCAGCTACTCTCAAACCATCCCTCCAACCCTTGAGCACCACAGGCATCTTGTTTAGGCTGGAGCCTTTTGAGCTGGGATGAGGTAATAGGGTAATTCTGTTATAATTTTTTTATCATTTTAGAGCTAGCAGCTGGCGTCAGCTGATCCTGACGCCCTATGTGGGGGACATAGTTACTGTAAAAGGTCTGGGATATGTAGAGGTTTAGGTGTTGATGGATAGCTACTTTGTTCTTTTCTAAAAATAAAAAAGTTAGAATAATCATTTTATTTATTTAATGTTTTATTTTTTACCTTCTTCTATATTTTTACCTGTTTCCCCCTTGACAGGGGCTGCTTCATGGGACTTCTCACTTGATGTTTGCTGGTCTTTTTCTGTTGGTTTCTGGTTCTTTTTTTAGTTGCTCAAACATCTTGGGATCCTCTGACCATACCTCTGCGGTTGCACATCCCTGTGTCTTGGACTTTAGATTGGCAAGAACATCTTTCTGTACATTAAGGAGCCTGGCTGTGAGTTTGTCAGTTGTATTTGGTATCTTGCTCTTCATGGCCTTCAAAGTAAGTTTGTTCAGTTTGTCACCTTTTAACACCACCTCCTTGAGAATGTCCCTCACCTTTTGATTAACCTCCTTGATTTTGGCCATTAACACATCCAACTCTTTGATCATTGCCTTTAATTCCACCATTTTTTCCTTGTTCTTACCCCATTTATTTTATACCAATAAAAACATCCCAATAAAATATCTCTATTATTTCAACTAATTGAGATTTTTTAAATATATCAAATATAATTATATTTTTTAAAGCTTTAAGTCATAATATTAATTTAACAATAATATTATTTATTATTTGTATATACTAACTCATTATGGGTATTATGAATGACATGCTTTTTCCAAGTAAAACATGATTTGTTCTTAAATCAATATACTAATTACAACCCAAAGTACAATTTTTTTTAAAAAATATGGTAGGACACACCATTTCAAAAACGGCATCTCAATTTACGCCATCTCTAATTAAATTTGAGATGGCAGTTTTTGTGTTAGTGATTTTGAATCAAAAAAATTAATAGAGTAGTCAATTTTACATATACTTTTATAATGCCGCATCTTGAATTTACGCCATCTCAATTTTGTCACTTTGAGTCAGATTAATTAAATTTTATTTTGCTAACTTTATTTAAATATGAAATCACTTAGTGTGGAGCTTGTTTATACCATCTCAACTTTACATCATTTCAAATCACACTATTTATCTTTAACTAAAATAAGCTTATACCCAAACTGAAATAAAGCCTGTTGTATAGTGCCAGAAGATGTTCTTATAGTATTAATCCAAGACACTTATACTAAGAACAACCTAAAAAGACACCACTATGATAGTCCTTCTAGTGATTGTCATTGCCAGGTAAAAAAACCAGTTTTGTTATATGTAATTTATCTTTTGTTATACATGGATACATTGTTAAGGGATCTCTTAATAAAATATTTTAATAGTAAATTTAATATGAAAGGGGGTGATTACGCCATTTCAATTTAATCACTTCAAATTCCACCGAGTTTCATATCACTCAATTGATTTGATGTGCACAATGGATAGGGAAAAATAAGGGGAATCACATATGACGCCAGGCTACGCTATATCAATTCCCCCACTGCAATTCTTGCTTTCCACTTTTCAAAAGTACTATTTCACATCTAAAATAAATTAAGCAAAAAATTTAGATAAACATATAAAAATTTGCAAATATATATTTTTTGACCTCCTCTAAACAACTGGGTACTTTTTAATCCCAGCTGTGTAAGTTAGTTTTTGTGAAAATCAAGTTTTACTTTTTGGTCTGGTTGAGGTAGCTCCACTAGAAATTTGTTAATTTAATATAAAAAATGGTCAAAAACACTATGTTTTTGAGCTACGGTACCTCAATTACGTCACTTCAAAAACGCCATTTCAACTGCAAGTTTTCAGTCAAAACTCAAAGTTTTGCCTACTTGTGTTACTAATAAATTTTTTATTTTTACAAAAAAAAACATTGAAATTTTGATAGTATACATTTTAAGACTTTTTCTACAAGAATATTTAAAAATATTGACTACTTTATATTAAAAACATTCTCATTTTTCTCTTTAAAAACAACCCCCAAATTGCTCATATTTTGATAATAATTCACTTTTAGATGCCTCCCAAGTCAATCAATAAAGCTGCTTCCAAGACCATCAAGGCCTCCAAGTCTAAGATCACTCTTCCCAAGGCCAAAAAGGCCAAGAATACCCCAAAGAAGCAGCATTCTAAGGCCAAAGCTCTCCCCAAGCCCCCAACTTCATCACCTGAACCAGAGGAAAACAGTCCTACTCCTCTTCACTGTCCATTTTTTACTCCCCTTATGATCCACAAGAGAAGTTATTCAGCTTCAATTGTCACTCTGATTCCACCTCAGAGCCTGAAGAGGAGCCTGAGCCTGATGCTCCTGCAGATGACCAAATTGAGCACTGAGATCTTAATACAGTCCATAATATCTGCAATCAAAATGGCAGCTTTGCTGTTCTCACCATATACCCTGCCAGCTACCCTATAATGACCAAGAAGGGGGTGCAGTTTTGTATACAAAAGATAAAGCTTCAGCTTTAACAACAAGAAGAAAGCAGTTGCCAGCATCACTACAAATGTGATAACATTGGGTGCCCAGAAAGGCTAACTACATATGGGTTTACAAGATTCAAGGCGTTAACTGTAGGCCATGACTGCGCCAAGCCCTTTGACCCCTTGTATCAACTAATTTGCTGGTTTCTTTACCAGGTCATCCCAATCACCAAAGACCAAACCACCACTTAGGTGGTCAATGATGCCCTCCTCAATTTAAACAATACCCAACTTGACACTGTTGGTGGCACCACTAAGTTGCATAGATACCTCACTAATCAGAGGTATGCTCTGAGCACTGAAGGCGTCAGTGCTACATCAATTAACCAGTTGATTCTAACTGAGGAGCAAAAACTTTCACATAATGAAGAGAAATTCCTCCCCCATGATGACAGCCAATATGCCCATGAGCAAACTGTTTGCTTTGATACCTCCCAGGATCTTTGCAAACTTCTCAACTGCAAGACCTGGCTTGCAGATGGAACTTTCTCCACCTGCCCAAAGCTATTTAGCCAGCTTTGGAACATCCATGGCAGGTTGGAAATCTAGTTCTTCCCCTGGTCTTCTTTTTCCTCCAAAATAAGAAGCAGTAAACTTATGTCTGTGCTCTTTTAATTTTGAAGGCCAAGTTGGATAAGATCCTCCCAACCATCAAAAAGGAGCCAAAGGAGACTAGAGGACGCAAAAAGAAGGCCTAGTCACAGGAAGAGGAAGCCACCCCAACCAAGAAGCAGACAGAAAGCCTTTCCTACCACAAGTATCTGGTAGTGGATTTTAAATAGGCTCAGGCAAATGCCTTCATAAATGTCTTCAAGAGCTCCCCCCAGGGATGCTACTTTCACTTTTGGCAGGCACTTTGCCGCCACCTTTAAAAATGCTCAGATCTGCATGAGCTTGTCAATGCAGAAGGCTCAAAAGAGGCCAAGAATGGATTTAATTGCTTTGCTGCCCTTGATCTGGTTAGAAAGGAGGATACAAATTCCTTCTACAACGCCCTCCTCTGTCACCCATATATCATAGCTGTTGTAAAATATGCAGTCTGGGTGCTGATTTCTACAAATAGTTAGTCTACTACTTCTTTGTCTTAATACTATACCTATTGTGGTATAATGAAAGCCTGGGTAAGGACAGAAGCATATAAGAAGATAATAAGACAAAACTGATGTTTATTTAGATAGTATTGCACTTATATAGTGTGAGGTAGGGGAATTGCCGCCAGGGGCAGGGAGGCTCAGACAGAAGGACTTCCCTAATGGAGGAGAGTGGATTAGCACAGCTAAAAGTCCTGCGCAAGAGAACAACCACTTCCACGCGGCTTTCCTTAAGGAGATAGATATAAATAACTTTGTTGTTCTATTATTAATCTGGGAAGTGAAGCCTGTGCCTTATACGCATTCAAAAGGCAAATCAAACACCTGTTTTATAGGCGTTTTAAACGTCTTTATCACTAGTAAAATCAGGATACAATAGCTCAATTTGCGCAATTGTTCTGTTGCTTAATCCCTAGGTGGACAACTTTATGTCTAATCCATTCAGGATCTGCAACAATAGCCAACCAGGTAGCCTTTGCACTTTTTATTGAGTATTTAAAAGCTCAATGTGTTGGTATTTTTTAGGGAGCACACCACATCAGAAAAGTCAGTGACTCAATCCAGTGGAACTGCTATAATCAGGTCAAAGACAATCTCATCAAGACCACTTTTTCCCTTCAAAGGTGGTATAGCCAGTTTGCTACAAGGATCAGAGTTCAGAAGCCCAAATTCAACAATATAATGGTGCATATAAAAACATAACAGTCCATCTCTTCCTGCCTCTTTAAGACCGGCATGAAGACTAAGGGCAACCCCCTAAGCAGGCTAAGGCAGTTAAAAAGTACACAGAGATTAGCAAGGTTGCTCTTGAATACTATCCTAAGGATAGAAAGCTTGAGCTTCTCCAAGCTATCTCAGTTGCTCTTTCTATCAATGTTTGAGCCATTTTCCAATAAACACTACTTTATCTTCTCTCTTCTTTTCTTTACTTTTATCATTATTTTAATTTTTATTTAGTATTTGGTACAAATATATGCTTATTTTAAAGTATAGAGCATAGTTAAAATAGATAAAAATAGTTGTTTTTGGGTATATTTTAACTTTTGGGCTTTACGCAACCTTGTTGCTACTAATTAACCCTATTTTATTGCAGATTTGGAATTCTGAGGCTTTTTTAAGCCTAGAAATATTTTTTGAATTTTTATTTTTGAGATCTTTTTGGGTTTTTTTGGAGTTAAAAAAATCTAAAAGTTTAAAACCAGTTTTTCTTAGTCACAATGCTGTAAATTGAAATGGTGTTTTTACTATAAAATTGAGATAGCTGAAAATCAAGATTTCTTATTTTGAGATAGCATAAATTGAGATGCTGTTTTAAAAATGGCGTGTCCTATCAAAAATATAACCAATTTTTGGGTTATATGTAGTCATATATTTAGTAGTGTAAATTCAGAACCTAAACGCAAAAATGCAGGATTATCAAATCCTTGGTCCAAATTTCAAATCTCAATTGTGGGATGGTCTTTTTTAATTAAATTGAATTATTTGCATTTTTATTTTGAATTTTAAAAATACAAGAACTCATAGACACTTTGCAAATTTAAGTCAAACTGCATATTTCAAGTGAGCAAAATTAATTAACTGGAATCAGATTTGAAGTGATCAATTCCATCAACCAGTTTCATTAAGTTTACTATGTTTTTTTTGAATTGCAGGATTGATGTTGTAAATTACGCAATTAATGCTATTTCAATATGGCCTTCAAATTGTGATAGTTGCAAAGAATTGGCTGGGTTTGCTTTTGACTTTGGAAATTCCTTGCCTTCTGCAAATGGGTCTGGTTCAATATCCACCCATTCCAGATTATTGCACCTGTATGTGATTGATCCTGGTATGACCCCATCCCAATGTGACCCCCTCAGCCACTCTGTCTTCCTAATGAGTGATCATCATCCCTTGTCTACTATTTAAAGTAGAATTATTACTCCTAATAAAGTTAAGTTTATCCACATTTGCATTGGCGTTTATAATCTTCAAGCTTTTCCTGTCCTTTCTGCCAAAAGGACTTTTACATCTTGTTTTTTCAGGAAATTAAGGTACATGTCCTTAATTTTGCCCTGAAGGCTAACCCAAGGCTAGCATTAAACCTCAAATCTTTTTTTATAAAGATTTCCCACCATGTCCTCTAGGATGTTGTCCCCAGGAGCCAAACACAACAAAATTGTGCTCACTACAGGGGCTGCAAGCCCCTCAGTTACCCTGTTCCCCCGCGCATTCTCTGGTCCTTCTCCCTTTGTTTCTGAAGTACCCTATCAACCTAAAGTTTCTAGTCCCCCTCTAGAAGAAGACATCACCAATGCTCCCTCAAATCATATGGTATTGGTTCTGTCTCCCGGGCCCGTGTGGGCCCCCTTCCTGCTTTCTCTCTCAATTACAAGCAAGCTTGTGCTGCCGCCTGCTCCCTTCTTCACTCTGGCACAGTAGCCATGCACTCTATCCCTGGCCTCTGTCCCAGGTACGCTTCTGAAGACCTGTACTCCTTCCTTTTGGACTTTGGTCTCCCCCTGCGTTGATGGAATTCATAGATACTATTGGCGTGATGGTCAACCAGTTCATCCAACCTGCCCTAGTTCACCACCAACTTACCTTAGGATCCCAGAATCAACTATTAGATGCTGTAGTCACCACCATATCAAATAACCATGCTAAAAATATGGCCTACCAAGAATGGTCACACAGTCTCTTTGCTTGTATTTCTGACAACCAGTGTGACTCATTGGCGTCACAGAAGTACTTAACCGCCTCCCTGAACTCCCATTTATTCCTTGCTCCCTGGATACATAAAGGATCAACTATGCAAATTGGATGAACATCAGGCAGCGTGGCATGAGAAAATTGAGGCCTTTCTGATAAACCATCACCAGGATTTTGAGACTCTGGTTAATGAGCTTAATCAGTTCAGAGAGCATATCAACTTGCAACTCAAATTGATATGAACTCATGTCAATACTTGGGGTTGCCATCTACAGCATCAATACGGTCTGGATAAGGCTGCACTAGGAAACACTTTATACCAGGTGCAAAATTATGTGGATGACAGGGTAGCGTCTATTGAGGTGACTCCTCCCGCTCCTCCTGTTGAGACCCATCTGATTTTGAAACCAAGGTATGGGAGGCAATTGCCTAACTCAAGGCTACCACTCAACGTCAAGCTTCTGTGCAGAATCCCCCTCCAGTCAATTCAATGCCTGACCCTCATATTGCCTCCCTCACTGATCAGATGGCTACCTTACAAGGTGAAATCAAGTACTTAAGACAGCGCCTCTCTAACTATGAGGATTTGTCATCTGAATATGAAGAGGAAGAGGAAGGTGAAGTTGTTAATGCTCCAGCTCATGAAAATCATGGTTGTTGCCCTGGTCTGGAAGGTCAACCCCAGGTCAACTGTGCGCGTGCACTAGACCAACTTGCCAAAGTGACAAATGATGTAGCTGATAGGCAAGACGCGTTGGAAAGAGAGGTCCAAAACCTCTCCTGCTTTACCAAGACCCTAAATGGACAAGTTGCCCCATTGGTTGCACAGGCCACTTCTATGGCTACTTGTTTCAATGGGATTGCTGGCACCTTGGCAGTACAACAAATCAAGATTGACAAGTTTGGGACTGCTGTTGCCACTTCCAGAGATATTAGTGGACAGAACAGCTCTACCTTGGACACTCTAGAAGAAAGCCTTTGACTCCTCTGGGCTAGACAACCTGCTGCTGAGTCCAAGTTTGAAAGCAACCCTCATATTAACGTCCTCAACCCTGGTGAAAACAGTCAGTCCTTGTCCTTGTCTATTGACCCAAACTATAAACCAACCTTCAAACAGATATTTGATCCAAAAACCTCTACCATTTCCGCCTTTCTAACCATCTGCAAAAATGCAATGCGTAGGGCTACCAAAAAACTCAAAGAAGGAACACATCCTCACTTGTCTCCATCCCACTTGCCAAGAAGTAGTAGTCCCCGAGCTCCCCTCCATTGTCACTTGGGAGAACATGAAGCGCCTCCTTATTGAGGAGTTTGGAGGAGATCTCAGCTTGGAGGTCAAGAAGGATGCATTTATGCACATTGCTTTCAAGCCCAAGGAAGCCCTGGCTGAGTTTGCAGATTGTTTCTACATTGAAGGCCAACAGTTAATCACCAGTTGGCAGTTAACTCCCCAGGAAGCCTACACAGTTTGCTCAAATGCTTTGAAGATGAACCAGCTTTTATGCCTACACTTTAAGGCACACAAGGCTTCACTTACTTCCATGAAGAGTATCAAGACGCTCCTACAAGACATGCATTTGACACATGGAGGTATGGTGGTACATGAAAATAAAGCCAGCAATGCTGAGACTACCTCTTGTACGCCGTGCATAATGACCCTGGGTGCTAGTGGACAGGCTAAGAGGCAAGGCTGCCATAACTGTGGCCAGATCAGGCACCACTTGCGCACTTGCACTAATCCTCAAGTGGAAGGGTGTTACCCCAAGGAACAGGCGGGAAAAGATAGGTCAGCTTAGAGACAGAGACGCTCTCTGCTGACCAATCTCCCCCGTCTCCCCCTGATCCTCTGTCTGATGAGGAAGCTCCATCTTCCTCTGGCCCAACTATCCTTCATCTGTTTTAAAATATCTCCAGTGATTCAGAGCCTGAAGATTCTGATAGTGAAGGTTCTGATAGTTATGGCTATTCTGTCTTGGCTGTTCTGGAAACTATCTCTGTCCCATACAAGCTTTGCTCTGGGAAGACTACCACCACTTCCCAAGTACCTGCAAGTGAAGCTAAGTCTATGGTGACTGTCCTTTACCTAGCTCAAGCCCACCAACCTCCTGTCTTGGTTGACTCTTCCAAGGAAGCTGCCAAGCTAGTCAAAGCTCTCTTTCAAAATGTGACTGTATCTCTCCTGCTACAGACTGTATATAAGGAGATTCCTGCGTTACAGTGCATGCTAGCTAAATGGGAAAGGAGCTAGAGAATGCACAAGATGTGTTGGCTGTCTTGCCCCCCTTTGTGAAAGATACAACCTGTGTGGAAGTATCAATCCAAAAGGTTAAAATCAAAGCCATCTTGGACACGGGTTCTCCAGTCAACGTAGTATCTTCAAAACTAATGAAGAAACTTAAGTTGGCCCCTGACCTCAACTACACGCAGTTGTATGGCATAGCTGGTATGACACAGACACGGGCCATTGGTGCCTACTCCACTCTACCCATGAGGTTTGGGAAACTCCTTATTGCTTCCCCCACCATAGTCCTTGAGAACAAAAGCTATGACCTCTTGGTTGGTACTCAATTCCTCCAAGAATATATTGATATTGTAAACTTACAAGATGGATACCTTTTGCTCTTGGGATATGAGGTTCCTTTGATTTTTGAAGAGCCTCTGCGCCTCCCAGGAAAACGTCTTAAAACTTGTGTGCTTGAGTACCCTACGGGTATCTTCTCTCTCAAGTATAGGACTCACTCCTCCAACATGCGCACCCCTCCTCCTTCCTGCCCTGCGGAAGAAGAGGTACCTCTGCTAGCACCAGCGGCTATTGCCATCCCCCAGGCTCTCAAGTGGTGATTGATTCCCAGATTTCTTTTTGAGCTACCTGAAAAGTCATTCTTGGAACTTTACTCACCTGAATCCTTAAGTTGTACAGAACCCCGCCTGTGTCCTGGGATTTTAGATCAAAGCCACAAAGAGCCCGTACGGTTGTTGCTTGTCAACCTAACAGCCCTACCCATGCAGGTGACCCAAGGCCAGGTTGTGGGACATGGTTGTATACTAGGAGCAGAAAAAGTGGCCTCCCTATACCCCTTTGGAACGTTCAGTGATTTTAATCTACCTGAGGACAATCCTCAAGTTCTCTCTTTGTTCACTGCTTCTGATTTCCCCCAACTGTCTCCTGTTCAACAAAAAAACGTGTTGGACCTACTTGATCAGTTCAGCACCATCTTTGCCTCTGGACCTACGGACTATGGCCTAGCTAAAGGAGTCATCCATCAGATTGATACTGGGGATGCGCCCCCTTTTCATGCCAAACCATACCGCTGTAGTAGGGTGGAAGATGCTCAGGTGTCTAAAGAACTCAAACAACTTCTGGACGCCAGGTTACTAGCTCCTTCTCAAAGTCATTGGGATTCCCTGTTACTGATTCTCAAGAAGATGGCAGACATCACATTATAATGGACTAATGCCGCCTGAATTCTCTCACTAAGAAAGACTTGTACCCCTTGCCTAGAATTGATGATGCTCTTAGACAGCTGGGTGGTTCCAAGTTTTTCTCAGCCATGGATCTAGCTTCTGGATACTGGCAAGTTGACTTATCTCCTGAAGATCAAGAAAAGGCTGCGCTTATCACTTCAGAAGGCCTTTTTGAACCCACTAAAATGCCCCAGGGACTCTGCAATGCCCCTGCCACATTTCAACAGGCTATGGACTCCATCCTACAAGACCTAACGCTCTCTCTGTGTCCTTGTGTACCTTGATGATATCACTGTGTTCAGCGCTACTTTTACTGATCACTTGGAACACCTCAAGGTTTTCTTCATCAAGATTTGCAAAGCTGGCTTGAAATTCAAACCCTCCAAGTGCTCCTTCTTCAAGGAACGTCTTGAGTTCTTAGGTCATGAGGTCACTCAAACGGGAATCTGCCCCATGAATAATAATGTGGAAGTCATTGACAAGATGCTACCTCCCATAAATCTTAAAAGGTTCAAGTGTTTCTTGGTATGATGGGCTGCTACCAAAAGTTCATACCTGACTTTGCTGAATTGAGTGAACCCCTTGTCCAACTGCTTTGTAATGTCCCCTTTGAATGGACTGACAGCCAACAACAAGCCTTCAAAGCACTTAAGGCCAAGCTCAAGGAAGCTCCTATCTTAGTCTATCCTGATTATGATAAAGAGTTCATCTTGTATACTGACGCTAGTGGAGTAGCTGTGGGTGCCATCCTTGCCCAACTCAACAATAAAGGCGTGGATCAACCTGAAGCCTACTTGTCAAGGATCCTCAATAAGCACAAGAAGAACTACAGTGTCACTGAGAAGGAATTTTGGCAGTACTGCATGCAGTGAAACAGTTTTGGCATTAAATTTATGAGACCCACTTCACAGTGGTCACAAATCACTCCTCTATCAAATGGCTGCAACAGTAAAAGGAGCCTGAAGGTCAACTAGCACGTTGGGCTCTGTGTCTACAAGGGTACAATTTCACCACAATACACTGTCCTGGGGCCCAACATCAGAATACTGATGGCCTGTCCAGAATGCCAATCCTAGCTATCCATCCCGCTGACGCTGATTGTCTATACAAGTTAATAAGATATCCTGACTCTTGGACCACTGAGCCAGAAGACATCTGCTTGGCACTACAGACCCTATCCAAGGACACTGTAATTTGTGATAGACAACTCTTCAAAAAGGTTAACAATGCCTACCTACCCTACGTTTGCCCTAGCATGAGGATAGTCATCATCCTCCAAGCTCACATTGACACTGGCCATGGAGGCATAGCCAAGACTCATGACTGGCTATTCAAGAACTTCTACTGGGAGAACATGCACTTTCTGATTCCTGATGTTCTTGCCTCCTGTTGTTTGTGTCAACTCCAATGCCCTTGCCCTTCCCAACACCAATTCAAGCTCATCCCCCCAAAGCATGCCTTCCACACAGTGAGTATCAATGCTGTTGGGCCTTTCCCTTGGTATAGGTCTGGATGTCAATTTGTTTTGGTTGCTGTAGACCACTTTAGCAAGTGGGTTGAAGCCAGAGCAACAAAAGATATAACTTCTAAGACCACATCTACTTTCTTGCTGCAAGACATTTTCTATCAACATGGCTGCCTTCAAGTCCTGCTCTATAACAATGATACCAAATTTAATGCTCACCTCATCACTTCTATTGTCAAAGCTATGGGAACTCACCAATTATTCTCCGCGCCTTATAACCCCTCCACCAATGGAACTGTTGAACAAGCAAACTCCTCCCTGGTGTCCATAATGAGGAAGCTCATGCTCTCTGATGCTATCAATTGGGATATTTTCCTCCCTTCTGCCCTCTTTGCTTACCAAATCAGTAGGCATTGTGTAACAGGCTATTCCCCTTTTGCCATGCTGTATGGATGTGAGGCTGCTACCCCCTCAATCTTGGGACCCCCTTTGATCAAATTTGATACGTTTGCAAATCCTGAAGCCCATGTTAAAGACTTAACCAATTGTATCATTGACATCCAGGCAACAGCTTACTCTACTGCTTACAAGGTTAAGGCCCTGGAGCTCTCCCCGTCCAATGCTGCTAGAGCCCCCCTCCCTGAGTATCAAATAGGTGATCTAGTTCTCTACTACCAGAATTTTTCAGGTGGTAGAGCCCATAAGTTAGATTCCCTCTGGGTTGGGCCCTGTGAGGTCACCTTTAAGAAGGGTGTTGAGTATACTGTGAAACTACTGTCTTCTGGACATCCTTTTGCCCGTGTTCATTCCAGATTTCTCCACAGATATCAACTCCCTGTGTTCAATCTTGAGTGGGGAGATGTTGTAAATTGTGCAATTAATGCTATTTTGATATGTCCTTCAAATATTGATGGTTGTGAAGATTTGGCTGGGTTTGCCTTCAAGTTTGGAAATTCCTTGCCTTCTGCAAATGGGTATGGTTTAAAATCCACCCATTATGGATTATTGTACCTGTCTGTGATTGATCCTGGTATGACCTCATCCCAATGTGACCCCCTCAGCCACTCTGTCTTCCTAATGAGTGATCACATCCCTTGTCTACTATTTAAAGTAGAATCATTACTCCTAATAAAGTTAAATTTTCCCACATTTGCGTTGGCGTTTATAATCTTCAAGCCTTTCTGTCCTTTCTGCCAAAAGGACTTTTACATCTTTTTTTTCCAAGAAATTAAGGTACCTGTCCTTAATTTTGTCCTGAAGGCTAACCCAAGGT
This sequence comes from Entomophthora muscae, assembly GCA_014839935.2. Taxonomy (NCBI): domain Eukaryota; kingdom Fungi; phylum Entomophthoromycota; class Entomophthoromycetes; order Entomophthorales; family Entomophthoraceae; genus Entomophthora; species Entomophthora muscae. Next base: position 121,068 of record QTSX02007148.1, on the reverse strand, counting down.
TAGCTTTGAACCTCAAATCTTTTGTTATAAAGATTTCCTGCTGTGTCCTCCAGGATGCTGTCCCCTGGAGCTAAACACAACAATTGACAAATCCATGAATCAAATTTCAAATTAAAAATGAAAGCAACTAGTAAACTCAAATAATAATTATGCAAACTAGAGTCAAATTGAATTTACAGTAAGCACACTAGGAAACACCTACCCAAATCAATAAGTACCACTATGCAAAATTCAAATGAAAAATTCAATCTTGATAACCATGTTTAGACATAAAAATTGATTAAACTTTAAATACATATTTATTTAGATTTTTGGTTTAGTTGTGGGTAGTTTTTTTCTCTTGATTTAGCCTTGGATAGTAATAAAATTTCTACATCTGTGATCTGAAGTGTATAATATTATATCATTTCCAGGTTTGGATAATTTTAATATAAATTATATATTTTTATGGTCAGACTATCCCATTCCCAACCAGCCACTGCACCAGCCCGCAGGGTAGCCTGTCCATGAGGATGCCCCAGAGGATCCAAGAATAGACCCAGAACACAACTCAAGGGGAGTAATGTTGACACAGGCCTCCCAAGGTGTCATTGCCAGTCAACCACCTCCCACATTCCAGGCCAGATCAACCAGCCTGAATCCAAAACAGAAGCTGCTCTCAAGGCCTTCCACCAAAGTCTCCTACACCAGGGTCATCAGGAACACTGAGGTTACTTACATCTCCACTGTGTACCCAGTTGTCACCTGACCCCGCACTCTTGATCCAAGAGTTGCCACTTCCTGCCCATGCGTCTTTGATACCACCTATCAGCTATTGGTCACAACTGAGGAACCATCTGTGCCTGTTACCTATTCCACAATTGATGGTGCCAGCACAACCAAGCGTGATCCCACCTTCTACACAAAGGTCCCCATTCCCTGTGTTGAGCCTGCCAGCCAGGATGCTGCGGTACCTGTCATGGGACAGTGTCAGTTGACAAATAGTGAGTGTGAAGCTCTCCTAAACTGCTTGAATGGGGGAATGGCGGTTTGAGATATTGCGTCCTGATTTGGTGTCACAGCCAGATACATTGCCAACATCAACATCAAGTATGGAAACACTGGGTAAATTTCCAAATCCATCAAGGCTAAGTGGCAGTCAAAACTCTTGCAGCCTGTGCATATTGACGTAATAAACAGTGGGTAGCAAAGGATTGCCAACTGTACTCACTTTCTGTCAAATCAATGCTTGCCACGGAGTTCAGGCTTTCTGTTTTCAAAACCCTTGTCTACAAAACAATGGTTGATTTGGGCTTCTCCTGGAAAGTACTGGGAGTTTTGCCGTACAACAGAAACAATGAGAAGACCATCAAAGATTGACACATTTATGCCAAGACATATATGGCACTAAAGGAGACTGGGAATGTCCAGTTCTTCTACATCAATAAATTGTTGTTTGACTCCCCACTCAGGTCTAGGCATGGGTGGGTCAAGAAGGAGTCCAAGGACAGCGTAGCCTATTGTGCAGCTGTCTGTTCCCAGACCTATTCAATGGTTGCGCTTCTTGGTCCTCGCGGGTTAGACCAATACCAAATGATCAAGGGTTCCCACAATAGCGGGACTTTTCTTGATTTTCTCCAAGTTGTCAAGGAGTATCTCTGGATTAATTACAGCAGTACAACCAACATTGTTGTGTTGGATAATGTCAGGCTCCACAAAGTAGATCTGGTTGTGTCCAAGTTCCCCCCATTGACAAAAACAGCCACAACTCCAGTCACCGGCTTACCAATTGTCCAATGAAACTTCTCTTCCTCCCGCCATATTCCCCATTCCTGAATCCAATTGAGGAGGTGTTTGATTGGATTAAGAATAAGGTGAAACAAGGCCTTCCTCAGGACACTGAGGATTTATTCAATATTCTTGAGGTCAGTCAATTTGAAATGCCACCCAATATGGTGGCAGCTTTTTACAAGCACTCAGAATCTTTCCTCCCCAAAGCCCTGGCCTCTGAGCCAGTCAGATAAATAGGCGCTCTGGGTTTTATTTGTTTTTATTTTTATTTATTTTGTTTTTAGTAGGAGAAAAATTATTATTTATATATAATGACGTGCTGTTTGATTGTATTATAGATATATAAGAGTATGTAGAAAAGGTAAGTAAAATTAATTATACTAGGTATGAGGAATATATTTTTATTATAATGCACTGAATATTATATTGACTGTTACGCTAACAAATAAATAAATTAAAAAGGATAGAAATAGATTAATTTTATTTAAAAAATTGTGAATCATTGTTGGTAATTTGGCTTTTTTTAGCCACAAATTGAACCTCACAAGTCATCATCTGATCCTTAATATTTTAGTGCCACTATGGCCACCCGGTATGAAAACCAATGATTTTTCATATATCTAGTACTAATTATTACTTACAACTCATGTTAAAAATAGCAAATCTATTTATCACATCATACTTAAAGGGAAATTAATTTGAGTTCTAAACAATCCATTCTTTAAAAATATAGATTTGATGAACAGTCTGTATTTGTTAAATTGAATTAATTTTAGTTAATTATTTAGCATATGAACCTGAAGTTGCTAATCATTTAAATAAACAATTTTAAAAATTATAATCTAAGAGTAAACATATTTAAGATATTGTATTCAATGATGTATTATTATATAAATATTGTGAGATTACTTTATTAATTAAAAATAAAATAAAATTAGAAGTAAAAATAAATTGCAAGAGAATAATTTTTATTAAAGGAATGTAAATTGCAAGAGAAGATGTGATTATTCCGGGGAATTATACCCCAAAACATCATTTTCTGCAAGTGCCACTAATTGGGATCACATACTCTTCTTACATGGTGGATGATCTGAGTGCTAATTGCAAGTGGGGTGGTGCTCATCACCCCAGTGGTGGCCAAGCAATTAATAAAAGGGAGGGTTGCAAGGGAGTTGGTGATAAGATTCTTTTCTGCAGGTAGGTAGTATCCATATAATGTTCTAAGTGCAAAGCAATTGTAAAGCACATGCTCTACAGTTCTGAATCCCTGCGGTGTCTTCTGTCTTTCCATTGCTAAGCAGCATATATATTTATATTGGTATGTCCTCTAACTTCTTAACGCTTGCTTTTAATATGCAATGTAGTAATATTCCTAGGTATGTTGCAATGTGAATCCTTTGTGAGGTGTAGAGTTCTAAAAACATGCATAATTTCTTATATGTTGATATTAGCTGGTTAATATACCTGGTATTTAAAAACTTAAAAAAAGCTCCCTGAGGTGCCCTGTTGGAATCTACCCCTCATGCTTCTGTGAACAAAATTAATAAAGGCTTTAATTTATTCACAAAGATTGCATCCATAACTTTATTTGATAATGACCTGAAAAATTCATTGAAAATTGCTGCTTTTAAATATTTATTTACTATTTGAAATTCAATTTTTTTAAGTTTGATTCATAGGCATTCATGTTTGAGAATGGGAATCTTTCAATACATTCATAGTTGTATTCTTCAAAATTTGTTTGAAAGTTTGTTTGAAGTTAATTCATTTGATAAAAATTTACTGTAGATTCAGAACCTAAAGGTAAAAATGCAGGATTGTCAAATTCTTTTGTGTGAACTCACAAAATTACTGGAATATCTTTCATCCTCTTATATAAATAATTAATTTGTCCTGGGATGAAAATTACTCCATTAAGTTAGTGAGTTCTTGCACAAGAATTTGACAATCCTGCATTTCTACCTTTAGGTTATGAATTTACAGTGTATTTCTCTAATTTTATATGATTCCCTCACCCAAATTGAACACCCTGCAGGTGATTGATATTCAATATTCATTGCTTCTTTATTAGCATATTTGTTCATGTTCATTTGAATTATTTGATTGATTTCTGAAGGTCTTTTTTGAATGACAGGGGCTATCAGTTTTTGATAGCCCCCATTTACACCACTTGGTGTATATGGCATCACTTTGACAACTTCTTCCCCATTTCTTGATGTCACTAAAGAGAAGTTAATTAAAAGACAAATGAACTTACTAATTCTTTCCCCTGCGGCCCCTTCAGCCACAGGCGCCCCATTGGCAAGCTTCATGAGTGTTGGGTGCTCTTTAATAATCTTTCTTAGGTTCATCTTTCTTTGCTTTTTTGGTATTTCTTCTTACCTTTGAGTTCCTTCATTTGATAAAGTTTCCTCCATTCTTGAAGCACTTTTGCCCCTTGATTGTTCTTCATTTCCTTTGGTTGATTCTGATTTCATTTCAACATTTTTATTTCCTTCAACTTGAATTGTTTCCTCTTAATTTCTGTTCATTTCATTTGATATTTCATTTCCCTCAATCATCTTGATCTTTTGATTATTTCCTCTGGTACATTTCCAGAACTCAAATGTGCTATAATTTGCATCTTGAAAATCCAAACTTGATAAAATAATTCCCTGGAGATTAAGTAATTTCTCCCTGTTCTGTTCATCTATGATATTTCCTAAGTTACTTAAGGCAACTTCCTTTGATTGTTTTGTTGAGCTCCCTCATTCCCTAATTGTTTAGTTATTATTTCCCTAATATTTTTTTGAGGTCAACCACCTTCTTAAGGGCTGCCTCCAATTCATTCACAAGGCTGCAAATATTAGACATGTTGTTTGAATTAAATCCCAAATAAAGGTTTTTATATCACTATCATCAACACATAATCAGGAAATTCTAGTTAAATAATGCATTATATTGAATATTATTGCAAATAATACAAATAACTTTCAATTAGACAAAAAATAGCATAACATAGCACAGAATACACCAAAAGTGCACTAACCTAGCCATCTGAATTAGTACATGTAGATTATATTTCCCCAGTATATATTATTTTTCATGTGACAAAACCATCATTTTATTGATATCTCAAATTGAATTTTAAATGCTTTAATGAATGTTAACTATACTAGGTATTATTGTTAGCCATATCAATTCCACATTTTGTACATAATTCAATGCATTTCTTATAATAAAATTCATTGTAAACTTGGCATTTTAATTGTGATTTTATAATTGGACTGTGTCTATATAAGGGAGCCATTAACACTTATTATAAATATCAATACAGAGTGCATTTTAAAGCTTGCATATTTACCTATTGTCAGTGATTCTGTAAAATTTAAGTTGGATTTTGTGATTTAGTAATAACACAATGGATCAATCAATCACTGTTTATGACCATTAATTGGCTGATTTTCTTTTCTGTGGCAATTGTGCATTTTCTGATATTTATGTGTTTGTATATAATTGGTTGATCTCTCATCCTATTTTAAAGGCAATAGGAAACAAGGTTACCACCCCAACCTTGACCAGTAATGGGGTGGCAACCATGTTTATTTTTGATTGTACAATAGGATGGGAAAACATTCAATTGTATGCCAGCGCGTAAATATCAAAAAATGCACAACTGCCACAGAAAAAAATCATCCAATTAATGGTCAAAAACAGTGATTGATTGATCCATTATATTATTACTAACTCACAAAATCCAACTTAAATTTTAAAGAATTACTAACAATAGGTAAATATTCAAGATGATAAGTGTACTCTGTATTGATATTTGTAATAAGTGTTAATGGCTCCCTTATATAGACACAGTCCAATTATAACATCACAATAAAAATGCCAAGTTTACAATGAATTTTTTTATACAAAATGCATTTAATTATTCATATAATATATAAATATCAAGAGTTAACATCTAGATGCAATATTCTAAGTTAATTTTTATATTTGTTGGTCCTTAATTTATTATTGATGATGAAAAATATTCATGAAGATAAATATATGTTAATATATCAAATGTATAACATTTTATTAAACATGTGGAATGTCAATCATGTAAAAAGAATATATTAGTAATTATGGGTTGAAAGAAAGGCTTTATTTTACTCATAAAAGGACAAGTGGGGGAGGGAATGGGTGGAATGTACATTGCCATCATCTGCGCCTGTAAAAGGGACGGCATCAGAGGTAGTGAGGAGGGATTAGGTGATGGCTTGGGGGGTCAGGGTTGGAAAGTGGATGGCTTTTTTATTGATGAGGGGTTGAGGAGGAAAGGTTTGTTGACTGGAAAGAGGCAGCCTGAGCTGATTGCTTCAATTGCTCAAATTCTTCTTCTGTCACATATGTGGGCTTGAAAAACCAAATGAAAGAGTGTGGGGGAGATGTGAGTCCTTTCTGGAATTATCACTATCACTTGCATAGAAGATGATGAGATCAGATAAGTCCTGGACAAATATGGATGGAAATAGCTCAAACCCCTTCTCAATTTGGGTGCACAGTTTGTTATAGGTGACAGGCTTTGATTTCCTGAGAGCCAAACAAAAATTGTAAAGACATACATCTGCAAGATGCATGTCAGCGTTGTTGGTAGGGTAGGTCCAACAGGTATGCCCTGCAGCCGTAGTTTCCTTGGTTACCCATTCCCGCTGCTCCATCTCAGCACTCATTACAACTGTGTATACAGCTTGTTGGGTAACCCAATCCTCCAGCATGTCCTTGAGCTCTTTCTGGTAAGCATAACTATCTGCTGTGCTTTACAACACAGAGTAATAATTAACACCCAATGGGGAAACTGCCATTAAAACTCCAATAAATTGATACAAGATTGTCCTGCGCTTGTAAATATAAGATTAGATTTACTTTTCTCCATAATCTTAGATACTTGCAGAAATATTGGCATACAGCAGCAAGATTTTGTCATTGTGTGTCCTCATTGCTCTCTCTTTTATAAACTTAATTATGGTTGAATTTTAGGGATCAGTATCCACCAAACTAAGACCATGAGAACTTGATTAGACAAGATTCTAGCAGCAATTGCAACTCTGTGCATTCACAAATTGACTGTTATCTTATTTGTGAAAATGCCATGGAGTCTCAGTTAGAGAAAAACCTGGACCAGGGGCATCCACAGGTCACGTTTCATGATGGCCATCATGAGAGGATGGGGGTTTTAACCATTGGTTGACGTACAGGCTCCAGTTGAGGTCTTCTTGGGAGGGGGCCATAGTTGTTGTGGGCTTGCATGGTTGCAGTCACAGTGGAATTTGCAAAACTCATTACAGCCTCAATTTCCCCAAGGGACATAAGCATCCCTTACTCTTTGACCATTTTGAGAGCAATTTACGGAATAATTAATTTTCTTCCTTATCTTTCAGGCTGATTAGCTGGGGGTGGGATGTGTCCATCTTGGGAACCTGATGGTGCCATCTGATTGGCTATTTCAGGATTCTGTCTTCCCTGGGTGACACCTTGGCTAAATTTGTTGATTCCAGATGCCATTGTTGATACAGGATTTGGGTTAGTAGCTGCCTGTGCATGATGGGCAAACAAGGCCATGCTAGAAGACACATGATAAGGAACACACTACTGAGTAGTGCTTGGGGAGGGGCCTGCAGGTTGGAAGTGACCATAAACAGAGGCTTCACTGTTAGAAGACCCAACATAGCCCTGTATGATTTTGTCAAGGCCATGGAATAGCTTGTTACTTGGTTGTTATTGAAAGAAGACATAATAAATTTTTATAAAAAATTAAACTCAAAAAGAGGAGTGTAAATTTTAGTCAATTTTAATATTAATAATGTTAAGTTGGTGAATAGTAGGATCTAAATTTTAGCTGTCCTAAAATGTAATAGTGTGATTATTTAGAATGCCTATGATTCCTAAAAGAATCAGCACAAATCCACTATAGATCCTTTGACTTCCGGTGTAAGATGCCCATAAATTATATTTATTTTAAATTCACCTCAATTATGATTTGAAATTTAGTTATTGGATTTGACAGCCCCGCAATTTCAGATTTTTTACTAGATTCAGGTTGTCTATGACTTGCTAGACATAAATAAAATACCAGATTGTACATTAGAATCCTATGTTTCTGATTCATGTATCCCACATTTGCTTGTTGTGTTTTGTCTTAGTTAGTTGATTTATCTGCTCAAAGGATGTAAAATTTGCCAATTTAAATAATCTAAAAAAAATCAAATTAAATAGTTGATTTTATAAAACGTTTTAATTTTTGCTCATCTGAATTGCCCATAAATTTTGTTTGAAACTAGGACCAAGGATTTGACAATCCCGCATTTTTACGTTTAGGTTCTGAATTTACAGTACACATTTCAACCCATTCAGGGTATCATTAACAACATGTTTTGTTCAAGTACATGCTTTGTCCAAGTATAATATAATTTTTTCTCAACTTAATATGCTAATTATGTGCAGAGTACAAATTTATTAAGCTAGGTAATCACATTCAGGGGTTATATGTAGATCATACAGTTCAGAAGTATATGTGATGAGATAGATTTTTTTGTTAATTCTATTTTTTCTACAGTAGATTTAAACCTGTTGAGATAAATGTATATTAGTCAGTATAGTATTCATAGGTTCAGTTTCAAAAAAAATTTCAACTGGAGCCAGCTGAAGGTCAATTTACTCAAAAAACTTACATTTATCTAGGGCCAAAAGACAAAAAAGTCAATCATATAAAAAAATAAAAGTCAAATACCAAATTCCAAAAACAAGACAGCAAACACATGAGAATCAAATTCAAAATGCATGCAATCCAGTCACTTCCTAAAGCATTCTACAATTAATTTGCTAATGAGTGTGTGGCAAATATGATAAAAACAGAGAAGGCATGAAGTTCAGTCACAAAAGTGATGAGATCAAACACAAAACACCTCATTTTTAGGAAATATTGATTATTTTTAGGACTCAAACTGGATTTAGGATTTCAGGAGTGAATCCATCAAAATCTATTCATGAAACTCCAGCATTATTTTCAATGTATAAGCTTCTAAATTTGGCCATTTATGTCTGAGAGAATATCTCAAAAAGGAGCACACACTTAAATAAAATTAATTTCTTAGAAATACTTTGCTTTTCTGTTTTTAATAGAATTTTAATTGTTTTTTGTTATTATGAGTTTTTCAAGTGAAGATAACTTTGATGTTGTTGAGGAGCAGTACCAGGAGCTACTTCTAGCTCAGGCTGCTTAGCAAGAGAGCACAACCACTTTGGTTCCCATCTATACCCAGTTCAATGCAAGTTTTGAGGAGGGTTAGTTGTATGTGTCACCAGGCCCATCCACAGGTGGCTTTTCTGATAGCCAATATGGTGCTTCCCAAAACCAGGCCCAACCTAAGCCTGTGCCACATTTTGGAGACTGGGAAACTATGGTCCCCTCTGTGGTGCTCAAGGGTTGGAGGGATGATTTGAGAGTAGCTGAGCAATTGGGAACACAACAGGACTAATATCTTCTTACTCAACAGAACCTCTAATTTTGGGCTCTGCAAGTAGTCTAAGATTTGTAAGTCAATTGTTGTGTTGGTGTGTAATTCTTGTTTATTGGGGACCTCTTGGGGTCTTTTTATAATTGGAGGGGAGGAGGGAAAAGAAAGGTGAGTCATGCTGACTGGGGTCTAGACTCTCAGGCAATGAGCTTATTATTGGAGGGCTGAAACATACTGGGAAATATTCAGAAAGAAATGGGTTTGATTGGGCAAGAAATGAACATTTGGGCATGTGATCTGTAGTCAGGTAGCCACAGCATATAGTAGGGCCGTCTCTGGGGAATTAAGTGTAGAATAAGGTTTCAGACTGCTCTCTTTCAGGGTTCCCACTTTGGTGAAAAGAGGGGCGGAAGGTCAGTATACCAATTTACATAGTGGGCACAAGCAATGGGTCAATAATTGATGCATCTGCGGCTAGCTGCAGATGCGTCAATGGATTATTAATTGCCATATAATAAACCTCTTTCAATGGTTATCAATTGATGCATATAGAGCTAGTTGCAGATGCTCTAATTGGTCACTAATTGCCATATGAAAACCTATTCTGATGGGTCACTCTCAGACGCATCTGTAGCTAGCCGCAGGTGCATCAATTGGTCTATAATCAGAGACAACACTTTGTAATTTGGAGGGTTACCTTCCAATGATAATAACAAAAAAGAGCAGCAGTTCCCCTTATATTTTTCTAAATAAGGAATAAGGCCCAATATGGCAATACTAGGGAGTGGCACCCTGCACCACATGCCCCCGGATAAGGATGGGGCTCCATCCTAAAAAGGAAATTGAGGCCCTCATAATGGTAAGTGGATGCACACCTGAAACCAATTTAAAACAGCCAATCAATTGTTGAGTGGCCTAATGGTAATTAGTGAATAGACTTATAGGGGTGAGTCATGATGAATCACCCAATGATTATCAAGCCAAATTAATTGGGTAAAATCAGGTATAAATAGAGGAGTCCTGAATGGTTCTCCTTAGTTAAAAATGTCATTATCTTCTGCCGCCCGCTGCATCTGCAAACTATCTGCCTCCTTACAGGCTGCATTAATTGCTCTTTGTCAAGCAAAGCTTCAAGCCCTTGAACAGGGGGTGGGCTCCTCAGTGGAATGGGAAGAACACATATTGGAGGACCTCCCAGAGGAGGACCGCAAAATTGTACGGGCCCCATTAACATCTGTAGCCTTTGCCATTGCGCCCAGTTAAGTGCACACTGCTGAGGGGTGCTGCTACCTCCAACTGGACGAGGAGGATGATAAGTTCAAAGCTACCCAGTCCAACACGCCCAAGCCTTCAGGGCCTGAGGCTCAAGAGGGATCAAGTCCACAGCCTGATCCTAAAAATTGCAGCCCCCCAAGTTGCCCTGCTTTCCCGGCTACTCAGCGCCAATGTCTTTATGACCTGGCCTGCAGGGCAGAGGTGACCTTGCCAATCCTCAACAAACAGGCCTTACAGGAGGTGATGGCTCAGGCTGTTTGCAACGCAGCTGCCGTGCAAGCAGCTTTCAAGGCTCTTGTTGACAAGCGGCAGCGCGTAGCTCTGGAGGCAGCAGATTGTTTGGGTGCAGATAAACCTGTTGAGGACACCCTGGTCCCTTGGGTGGCCATCAAAGAGACCTTTGCCAATATGGGGCTGGATAATGTGACTATTACCCACCATGCACCTGATTGCTCCAAGCAAGTACTTGGTCCCTACAGCCAGATGGCTATTAACGCGGTCCGGCTAGATAAACAGTCTGAAAACAACTAACAGGAAGTTAGGGCTGCCCTTCAGGTCAAGCCCATGGCGCAGATCCTGGAGCTAGCTTGGAATGAGGATTCAGTGTGGTTTTGGAACTCCTCTGTAAATGCCTATACATGTGTGCCTCCAGTGGGGCCCTTCCTTCCTTTTCAAATCTTATTGACATTGCACAGCTTGGGCTGGGATGTCAGATGGCCAGGCCTGTTACCTCCTGGGTAGGTCACTTGGTAGAGAACGCCATTGCCGTTGACACCCGTCATGCCCTTTTGTTCACCCTAAAAGAATTTTCCCAACTGATTCCAACTTGTCCTTGCAAGATAGCAGACGTCATCTTTGCCCAAAACTCCCTGATCTTGGCAGATGAGACTTGGGGTGTTGAGCAGGACGTTTGTCCCATCCTTTTGTATCATGGGTTCAATGAGGCCTCTCAGAGCTGGCATTATTGCCTGTTTGCCAACTGGGTTGGGGAGTTAGACCCTAACTTGTACCACCAGCAGGTGCAAGACCTCATCACTCTGGGCCTGTCCTTCACCCCTGTTAAATTGCGCCAACCTGTCACGCAAGAAGATGGCCACTGCCATTGACGGCATGCAAGCCCAGCTGTCTACGGGTTGCCCTGCCAAGGGATAAAAATCATACAAGTATAAGATTCAGGATGCGCTCATCTTGGAAGCCATCTACATCAGCCACCATCCTCCCAAGAAGTGCTGCAAGTACAATTGGATGCTGCAGGCTCTAATCAGCAACCGCGTGGCAGCATATGATGACAATTGCATGTTCCCTGTCTTTGTGGCCGCCAAGGTCACAAATCACTACATGGGGTTCATGACCCCTCCTCAATTCAAGAATAAACATCTTTTGCTTCTACCACATTTATCTTATATATTATTATTTTTTCTTTTCTTTTCTGGGATAAATCCCTTTTTTATTTATGCAGGCTATACCAACAATTGGTCTCTTCAGTCTGATCATATTAAGGGGTAGTAGGATACCTTGCTTCATCAATTTTCTATATTTCTACATAATGTTTCCTCTGCTGCCCTATATAGAAGAGATAATAGAAAGGCCAGCAGAGGTTGTGTAAAGCCACATGACCTTACTGAGGGTTGCCCATGTAGGCAGAAGTTGGCAAGGGGCAAGGAGACTCCTTGTCAACTACAGGGGCTGCTTTCATAAACTTGGTGTGCACTCTCTGATAAGTTCAACCAGAGCCAATATATCAAACTTTATATGCATCAAAGCTACTTTTCTCAATTACCACAAATGGGCCTGAGAATATTGGGATGAGCTTGTGGGGACGTCCAGAAGTCCAAGCCCTGGAGACAAGTACATGTTGGCCAATCTCAAAAGATGCTAGCTTGGGACAAAGCTTTATGTTGCGGGCAAACGCAGCACATCAATTTGTCCCCATAGTGCTATATGCTTCATGATGCAGAGTTATTAACCCTTTGGTGAGGGCTCTCAGGTGGTCATCAGGGGATCTACCTGGATTTAACTGATAAGTTTCCAGGAGATCTGATAGGGAGGGTTATCGTCCATAAACCATCTGAAGGGGGAACAACCAGTAGCATTATGATTAGTTACTTGGTACGCCATAAGTGCCAAGGGGACTAAAGTATCCCATGACAAGCCTGAATTTAACATGAGCTTTTTGAGGATAGTCTTAAGGGTGCCATTGACTTGTTCAATGGAGCCATTTGTCTCTGGGTGATACAGAGTAGATTTTGCATCCTTAATTCCCATGACCTCGTTTAATTCAGCCAGAAGCTTGCTGGTGAAGTTAGTCCCATTATCTGTCAAGATGATGTGTGGACAGCCATGATTGGCAATGATATGTGATAGAACAAGTCAGGCGGTGTGCTTGGCCGTAGGGGCAGGAATAGCCTTGGTTTTGACCCATTTGCTTTTAAATAGTCTATGGCTACAATAAGATATCTATTCCCACAACTAGTATTATTTGGGCCTACTGGTCCTACCACATCAATGCTAACCGTTTGAAACACGTGGGTAGGGGGATGCAGTCTATAGCTAGTGGCCTTGGGTAGGGGGCAATACTTGGAGCAAGTCATGCAACTTCAACAATATTCTAATACGTCAGTGTACATACCTTCCCAATAGCAATGTGATGCAAGTGTTGCCATCATATGTTTTTTGCCTAAATGCCTGGTGGCTAGGTTATTAAATTGTTGTAATATGGCTAGCCGCCAAGAGGGGCAAATATATGGCAGTTTATGTCCCTTGACTTCCTTATATAGACAGCTGTCTCTAATTGTGGTGTTATAAGCAAGTTTGGCTAGGGTTTTCTGAGCCTCAGGAGGGATACTATCCCATTTGAAGGGAAAAGGAATGAGATCAAACAGGGCATCTCCTTCAGGGGCAAGGGCTGCTACTAGTGGAAGTCTAGATAATCCATCAGCTTTGACGTTCTTGGCTCCAGGGCGGTGTACAAGTTTGTAGTTGTATGCCTGCAATCTCACTGCCCAGCAAGCTAATCTCCCTTTGGGGTCCTTTAGGTTAGCTAGCCATTTCAGGGAGGAATGATCAGTCACAACCTTGAAGTGGGACCCATACAGGTAGGGACAGCACTCTTTGATACCATATAAGACTGCTAGGCACTCTTGTTCAGTTACTAAGTAGTTTTGTTCATGGACATTCAGGGTTCTAGAGAAATATCCAACAGGGTGATTGTGGCCTTCATCATCCAGTTGCGCGAGGACCACTCCTACTGCTACTAAGCTGGCATCTGTGTACAGAATGAACTCTTTAGAGAAATTGGGATATGCCAGAACCAGGGATTCTAATAAAGCTTGCTTGAGCGCCTTGAACCTAATTTGGCAATCATGGTCCCATAAAAACTCTACATCTTTTTTAGGAGGCAAAAAGGGGTTAGGCCAGATTGGCAAATGCTTTTATAAAGCAGCAATAGTAGCCAACCATGCCAAGTAAGCATTGTAGGTCTTTGACAGTGGTGGGGGCAGCAAGTTTAGATATAGCTGTTACCTTGGCTGGGACAGGAGCAATGCCTTTCTTATTGATGACATGACCTAGGAACTCAAGGTTTTCCTTAAAGAATTGACACTTCTTTGGCTTGAGTTTCATCCCTATCTTATCTAGCCTGATAAAGACCTGCTCTAAGTCTCTAAGAGGATCCTCAAAGATTTTTGAGTACATGTTGATGTTGTCCAAATATGCAAGGACACAGATGGACTTTAGGTTGCAGAAGGTGGTGTCCATAAGCCTTTGGAAGGTGGCCGGGGCGTTGGCTAGTCCTTGCGGCATCTGGGTTGGTTGATACAGACCATCTGCAGTCACAATGGCACATTTATCCTGGTCTTCAACTTCCATAGGTATCTGACAGTAGCCTGCTACAAGATCCATGGCTGAGAAGAACTGAGCGCCTCCCAGCTTGTCCAGGGTGTCATCAATCCAAGGTAAGGGATACCTATCTTTCTTGGAGATGGCGTTCAACTTCCTGTAGTTGATTACCACTCAATTAGTTCCATCTTTCTTTTTTACCAGGAGCAAAGGACTGGCCCAGGGACTATTGAATGGTACTAAGAGAACTCCTTACAATAATTTGTCAACTTCCTGTTGGATTATCCAATTGGCTATGGGGGAACTACGGTACACGGTCTGGAATAGGGGCTGTGCTTTCCCAGTGTTGACTTTATGGAAGCAGTTATTGGCACAACCCAGCTTGGCGTCAGAGTTGGCAAAAAGGTGCTCAAAATTTTTGATGAGCTTCAGAAACTGTTCCTTCTGTTGCAAGTCTATGTCCCCAATTTGTTTGTCTTGTAAGATAGGTGGTATCATATTGTGGCTATGGTTTGGTAATCCCAGTTAATATTACAATCCAATAGTATAGGCAGAGAAAATGGATTTATTTGAGGCAATCTTTAGAAAGGCTACCCCAGAGTTGCTACCAATTTCTAGAGTAGAGGAGTGAGGGTTGGCCACCAGGATAGAGAGCTCATCAGTGGTCTCCCCTGGGATGAGATTGGTTGCAACTGTGGGCATCCTGGGACGTGAAAAACCTAGTGCCAATATTTCCCCATGCAACCCTTTGATATGTGTAGCTTGATACCTGTTCCTATGATGGCTTGGGATTTAGGAGGAATACTTACACTATCCTTTGATCAAATCAGGATAGGGTTGTTGTAGCAAACAGTGTTTGGTAGCTTGCTTATCTGAGTCAAGGTTGTTTCATAGGGGATCCCTATCAACCCAGATGGGCAGGCCAGCAGGATGCATCCTCTAGGGTTCATGCCTTTGGGAGGGACTCTAGGCTGGCCATCTGTTGTCAGGAGGGGGAATTCCTGGCCTGGAAGGTGGAACGTACCAGTATTATGATCTATGGTGGTCCCAAACTGGTCCATAAAAGAGGAACTAATCAATACGTTATAGTTCTTGGCTTCCAGGACTATGGCTGGGCAAGTGATCTCAGTATCCCCAAACTTCAAAGGGACCAATGAGTACACGCCTTTGGATCTAGCAGGATTGTAGCCTGCTGAACCAAAGGTTCTACTGCACTCAACGTCTGGTGGGAAACAAAGCCTATGGGTGATTGGGAGGATAGGATTAAAGCTGGTGCACTGCTATCCAGGACAGCACAAATTGGGATTTCAAATACCTCAGTTTGTACCCATGTGCTTGAACCAACCAAGAGGCCATTTCTGCCTTCTACCTGGCAGACAAGGGGGGTCTTTTTTCCAGCTTGTTGATGGCTTTCTATAGGGTGGGAAGGATGTGGACATTATCACTCAACAGAGTAGTGATCACATTTTTGAAAGGGCTTTGGTTATGTTGCTGATAGTGGGGTGAGTTTTCTGGAGGTTATGAGCCTGGAGGATGTATGACAAGGCAGATCAACCTTCAAGGAGTTTATTTTGTGGGGGGGTACTTCCTTGTGGGCTGAGGCTTTTGTGCGTGTGTGATTGGCCACAGCCATTATTAATGAGTCAGGGCTAGGGGGATCAGGAGGAACCTTTTTACTAGGCGGAGACACACTGGTCCTGTGTGCTCTGCTTAGTAGTTTTTTGGCCCTTCCAAGGCACTATCCTCTTGCAATGTGTTGGGTAAGGCGTGCACACTGGGTTTTGGGTCAGCAGGCTCTTCTTTCACGTCTAGTTGGCAGTGTGGGCAGTTCCTTGCAAAGTGTCCTTTTTTTCCACACATAAAGCATTCTTGTTCTTCCATGGGTTGTCTTTCCGCATAGAGAACTCTGTCATTGTCCTCTTCATAATCCTTCACCACGTTCATTACCCAGCAGGAGGGATACACAGGGCGTGGGGCCTAGCATAGGGTGTGTTGTTGGAGGGAGGCAGCTATGCAAATCACTGATTGGGTTGAAGTGGGTGTTAGCAGCTGTGGGTGGAAGACAGACAAGTGCGGGAAGGGGCAGGTTGCATGGAGAAGAGCTGTTGCTGCTTCTCAGGGGGTCAGGAAGTTGGTAGACATTAGGTTTTGAGCCTCAACCCTAAATCTTCTACCAAATTCTGGAAGCAACTCATCTTTCTTCAGAGAGATAGTCAAGAAATTGGCCTTCTTGTCCTCTAGCTGTTTGGTGGAAACATAGGTATCTTCAAGGATATTTTTAATTTCTTTGTAAGACCCCTCCCCTCCACTAAGAGAGGCAACCACGGTAGAGAAGGCAGTTTAATCCAGGCTAAACAACTGTTTAGCGCGGGCAACTGGCTCTGGGCTATCCCTGGTCATAAGCTCAAACCCTTTGAGAAAGACATGGATATTGATGGGTCCTCCTGGTTTGAACTTGGTGTTTAGCTTGAGACTGGGGCCAGAGCTTGCACAAGAGTCCCATGAAGGCAGGCCAGGGTCAGAAGGAGCTGGTCCTGGAGGTCTGTAGGGCGGTCCTGGAG
The DNA here is from genome assembly GCA_014839935.2 of Entomophthora muscae. Taxonomy (NCBI): domain Eukaryota; kingdom Fungi; phylum Entomophthoromycota; class Entomophthoromycetes; order Entomophthorales; family Entomophthoraceae; genus Entomophthora; species Entomophthora muscae. The sequence continues at coordinate 104,141 of QTSX02007148.1, read as the reverse complement.
GGCCAGGCAGCGGCCCTGGTGGTACTGAGGGTTGGCCTGGTGGGGGTCCTGGTGGCCCTGGGGGTTCTCCAGAGAAAGCTCTAGGATATCCTCAAGGTGGAAGCAACGGCCCAGCAGGGGTGTAAGCCCCATAGGGGTAACTTGGATGAAAGAAAGACCCCTCTTGCAGATATGGTTGGGGGTTAGGGCCTGAGCACCTGGACGGGGGAAGCCATCAAGAGTATTGCTGAGGATGTGAGTGTCCAGGATTTGGAGGGGTCTCACAGTGTGCAGTTGCAGGGTCTGCCCTAGGATCATTAGCAGGGGCCAGTGATGGAATGTTGGGGAGATGTTCCCCAGGAGTTTGATTGGCAGCAGTTAGTACTGAGGTGAGGCCGGGAGTCAAGATGTCCGGGATAGGTGGGAAGGAGGTTGGCATTGGGGCAGGGACCCTTTGGGTAGCCTGGGGGAAACTTTTATATGTCTCTCCAGCCATATGAGTACTGAACGAGGCTGTTGTGGCTTCTAATGACTTGAGAACAGAATAAACTACTTCTTCCAAGGCTGAGGCAGAGGCAGATGTTGGGCTTGGTTGAGTACTATCTGATCCTCCTAGGTTCATTGAGTCAAATCTTTATGTCAGGTTAGAGATCAGCAACTGTAGGCTAATGTTCTTCTCCTTAAGAGCGGAGAGTTCCTTGTTGTAAGTGGAGGCATGGAATTCCTGCTTCTGAGTCAGGATGGTCAGCTCCTGTTGGACGCGCTTTAGTTGGGTTGTCAATTGTTGGATGAGGCCAAGATGTTTGGTCTGGTTAGCCTCAGTTTCTGCCTTGAAGGCAACCTAGTCCAACTGAAGCGCTTCTACATTAGCATAGGTTGTGTTGCCATCAGGTCCCACAACGTCCAGGTCTTCCTGTGTTTGTGTGAGATCATTTTGAAGTAAGTTGAGGTTGTTCTTCAGGACTTCTAGGTCATCCTGAGTCTAGTTGGCTCTAGACGCGGCATTCCCAGCCCACTGGTTGCAAGCCTCTCAGATATCCGTTAGCTGAGCCTAAATGTCACTGATGTCTATATCATGTTGGTTGGAGTGACCTTTAAGGTTGGCCACTTCTTCAACCAAGGGTTGAATTACTTGCTGTTGAAGGGTGGAGTAGTCTTCAGTTATCTGTCAAGCAATAGTTACAGTGTCTGAGTGCATGGCTCCCAGAACCTCATGCTTATGTCTGATCTGGTGAAGTTGGTCTTGAAGGGGGTTAACAGCTGCCTCAGTATAGTCCCTTAGTTGGTTCAAAGCTGTGATGATATGTCACTACTGATATGTTGTTGCTCCAGCTGGCTTACCAGAGCAGTTACCATAGGGTGGTTAAATTGGATCAGATTGGCCTTGATCCTCCAGGTATTGTCTATGGCAGTGGAGGTGAGAACATCCCCATTCTTGCTCAGAAACCGGCAGACATGTTCCATATCTGATATGGTGGGGTCATCAGAGGGGCCAGGGTGAGCAACTTGGTGCATCAGTAGAGGGGGGGGCACTGGGGACGGACTGGTAGGATGGAGGAGCAGTAGGGACAGGTAGAGACTCTATACATGAGACAAAAAGGGCACAGGAGCTAGTTTGTTTGAGGGTCCGACATCTTTGGGGAGGGAGCGCGGTTTTCAGATAGAGCCCTAGGGTGGTGATGGTCTCCACTTATTGTAGATGACCAAGATGGAGTCCAAGGAAGATTGGTGGGAGGTTCTTCATCCACCTCAAAGAAGTCCTCTACGGAGTCCTTGTCTGAGGCAGGGGGGGTTGCAGGCAGACTGAGGCTGGGCGCCGTCTTATGGGCTCAACAGCTTGGGGAACAGAAGAAGCAGAGGGAGGCTGATGAGGTCTAGGTTGGGCTTGTGGGGGAAGATCAGAGATTGGGGGCAGCAGGTTCCTCAACATCTATAGGCAGTTGGGGAGATCCTGTGCTAGGGGCGGCTTGACCCTCAGGGTGGGGGACTTTGGTGGGGGTTGAGACTCAATCAGTATTGCGGGGCCGTCCCCAGCCTCTGCATGCCAGAGTTGGGCGGGCAGGGCGCAGTGGGCTAGATTTGCGTTGAGCGTAGTTGGCAGTGGAACAGCGTGGGCAGTCCATGGTTTTGGAGTCACAGGTTTGGTCCCTGGACAAGAGGTCTACAGCAGCGGTGCGGCAGGCAGTGGCGGATACCCCTGTAGTGAGCACCAGAAAATGTGGTGCTCAAGGGTTAGAGGGATGGTTTGAAAGTAGCTGAGAAATTGGGAACACAACAGGACTAATATCTTCTTACTCAACAGAACCTCTAATTTTGGGCTCTGCAAGTAGTCTAAGATTTGTAAGTCAATTGTTGTGTTGTTGTGTAATTCTTGTTTATTGGGGACCTCTTGGGGTCTTTTTATACTTGGAGGGAAGGAGGGAAAAGAAATGTGAGTCATGCTGACTGGGGTCTAGACTCTCAGGAAATGAGGTTTTTCTTGGAGGGCTGAAACATACAGGGGAATATTCAGAAAGATATGGGTTGGATTGGGCAAGAAATGAACATTTAGGCATGTGATCTGTAGTCAGGTGGCCGCAGCACATAGTAGGGCTGTCTCTGGGGAATTAAGTGTAGAATAAGGTTTCAGACTGCTCTTGTTCAGGGTTCCCACTTTGGTTAAAAGAGGGGCAGAAGGTCAGTATACCAATTTACATAGTAGGCACAAGCAATGGGTCAATAATTGATGCATCTGCGGCTAGCTGCAGATGCGTCAATGGATTATTAATTGCCATATAATAAACCTCTTTCAATGGGTCATCAATTGATGCATCTGGAGCTAGTTGCAGATGCTCTAATTGGTCACTAATTGCCATATGAAAACCCATTCTGATGGGTCACTCTCAGACGCATCTGTAGCTAGCTGCAGGTGCGTCAATTGATCTATAATCAGAGACAACGCTTTGTAATTTGGAGGGTTGCCTTTCAATGATAATAACAAAAAAGGGTAGCAGTTCTCCTTATATTTTTCTAAATAAGAAAAAAGGCCTAATATGGCAATACTAGGGAGTATCACCCTGCACTGCACCCTCTAATTCAATCCAACTATTTTCTGAGAGCTTGGGCCAATCAGAGCAAGCCCAGCCTAATATGAATCCCCTTGTTCCTCAAGTCTGCTAAAAATGGCAAGTCATAACCAATGAGGTGGTAGAGGAGATTGTGAGCCTCAAGCAGAGTGGCGTAAATTTTGCCAAAATTGCCACTCAGCTTAAATTCACCAAGGCGGTGATCAAGCGGGAGTTCTGGGTCCTCTGTGAAGAGAGGTAGTACCAAGAAGCTAAAGAAGCAGGCCAACTCCCAGCTCAAGGAGGTATATCCTCCAATACTTGCCCTACTATAGCAGGATTCCTACCTCTTCTTAACTGAGGTCCACTGCCTACTTGGACTCCAAGTCATCTTCATAGCCAACCACACAGCGCAGCTCTGTTTGCATGGGCTTGTAGTCAGTGTCCTGATTATGTCCAATTGGCCATCCAATGAGTTGGATGATGGCTCTGATTTGCCCTATGAACCTGTGATAGGAGCCACCATAAACTGCTGCCTGTCCTTCATTTTGCACAATGTCATATTTGTATCCTACTATAAATTGTCATTATAAGTCCAGGATTATGGTTCCTTGATAAAAAACGCCCCCAAGGGTAAAAAGAAGGAAACAGAAGGGATTGTGATTGATGCATTTTCTTGCAGCTCCCTCAAAAGGGACTGTATTTTATCAATCCACAACCAGTTACACCAATGGGTACTGGTATGGGAAATTCCTCTCCAACCTGCTAGTCACCTGGAGCTCAGTCAATTCCAGATTCAAACTTTTCCTGAGCCACCAAATGGAGCGCCCTGAAGTGGCCTCCAAGAAGATTGAAGCAGACAGCCATGATGTCTTGATTTTGCCTTCCAGACATGCCAATATTAACCTGGGTGATGTGCTGTTCATTAATATTGGGGACACAATCTGCGAGTGCAACCCCACAACCTTCAGCCAGGTGGCTAGAGCAGCCAATGACCATACTGTGCTTTTCTCCCACCAGAAGTTTGCCAACATGTTCAAAAATATGGCCTTCAATGCTATTGTCAATAGCCAATCACATAGAGACTCCCAGCTGCCCCCTTGTGATTCCCTGGTGTACAAGCCAATAACCATTCTCTCTGAGTCTGAGTATGATGTCATGCATCAATAATTCCTCCAAGCTACAAAAGGCACTAAATCACCCCTGGGCCCTCCAGCTGCCCTAGTCCCTAGCCAATCCTTCCAGGTGACCAGCACCAACCCCCAGCCAATCAAATTCTTCCCCGCAATCCACCCTGCCAACTAATTTGCCCCGCCCAATCCAATTTCCCTAATAAAACTTGCCCACCCCCAATAATTTTCATTTTTTAAGTTATATTGGTTTAATGTTTACAAGTTTTTATAGTTATAATAAATAATTTACATTTATATACAGGGATGAATAATTTTTATCATGCCACAACTTAATTTGGCTGCTTTAATAATTGTTAATTCTTTTGTTTTCTATTATAACTTTAATATATTTGAAGAGCTACAATAAAGTAAATTTTAAAAACTCAAGTGCTACATACCAGCCAATTGGAATGGGCGTACATGTGGTGGCTTTGTGTTTGGCTCAGACCAGACACGCCTCAGTTATTAGATCTAGTTTACCTTAATGAAATAAGCCTAATGAAAATAAGAGATGTCTTTGTGTGCAAATTGGCACGCCAACTTGGGGTCAATCTAGCACCAGAGAACCCAGAGGTCTGATGCTAGAGTGACCACAAGATGGCGTGCCAATTTACAAACAAAGACATCTCTTATTTTCATTAGGCTTATTTCATTAAGTTAAACTGGGTGCAATAATTGAGGCATGTCTGGTCTGAGCCAAACACAAAGCCACCACATGCACGCCCATTCCAATTGGCTGGTATTTGGCACTTGTAGTTTTTAAAATTTGCTTTATTGTAGCTCTTCAAATATATTAAAGTTATAATAGAAAACAAAAGAATTAATAAAAATAATCAATCTCACCACATATATCTCTGGAATATATGATCTACATATAACCTGTGAAAGTGGATATATTTAAATAAATATGTACTTTGGGTCAAACTTGGCATACCGATTCAAGAATAAATCATGTTCTACTTGGACAAAATATGTTGTTCATGATACTGAGATTTGGTTGATTTATACACTCTAAAATATATTATCTACATATAACCCGTGAAAGTGGTTATCTTTTAATAAATATGTTTTTAGTCAAACTTGGCATACTGATTCAAGAATAAATCATGTTTTACTTAGAAAAAATATGTTGTTCATGATACCTGGAATAGGTTGATATATACAAAAAATATACAGAATATCAATATCAATTAAATATTATGAAATAAAGCTATCAAATTTTTCATAATTAAAATTAGATAATTTATTAAATCTCTATTAGATACAATAGAATAGATATAGTGTATTAGGATGTTTTTATGTGTATAAAAGGGGATGAGGTAAGAATAAGAAAACATGTCAGAATTGAAGGCAATGATCAAGGAGTTGGACAAGGCGGTGGCTAAAATCAAGGAGGTCAATCACAAGGTGAAGGACATGCTAAAGGAGGTGGTGTTAGAAGGCAACAAACTAGACAAACTTACTGTGAAGGCTGTGAAGAAGAAGATACCTAATACTACCAACAAACTTGCAACAAGGCTCCTAAATGTACAAAAAAGATGTTATTGCTGACCTACAGCTCAAGCCACATGGGTTTGCAACAGCAGATGCGTGGTCAAAGGATCTCAAGATGTTTGAGCAATTAAAAAATAAATAAAAAAGAAACCAACATAAGACCAGCAACCAACTAGTGACAAATCCTGTGAAGCAGCCTCTGTCAAGGGGGAAAAAGTAAAGATATAGAAGAAGGTAAAAAATAAAACATCAAATAAATAAAAAGATTTTAATAACTTTTTTATTTTTAGAAGAAACCAAAGGAGTAGTCTGCCATTACCTAAACCCCTATGTATTGCAAACATTTTATAGCAACTACATCCCCACATAGGGTGTCAGCTAGTCCTGATGCCAGCCGCCACCTCTGAGATGATTAATAAATTAAAAAATTACCCTATGAAACAAGAAAATCTTACAGCACTCCAGCCAAAGCAAGATGGCACTGAATGGCAGGTCTCAGCATTGGCCGCAGCCCCCACCTGCAACTTGACCAGTATGCTCCAGATATTGGCTTCTGAAAGCTCTTTGTCATGCTTGTCTGGGATTTTGGTTGAACTATGTCATATCAAAACCTATCCAAGATGGATAGATGACAAGAAGAAGCCTGTTTCTGTTTCCTGACCAAGTGTGGTGCTCAAGGTCTAAGGGTGGGTTGGGTGTAGCTGAGCAGCAACTTAGAACACAACAGGACTAGTATCTTCTTACTCAACAGAACCTCTATTTGTGGGCTCTGCAAGTAATTTAAGAATTGAAAGTTGCTGTCTATGTTTGTATGGTAAATAATTCTACTTTATTGGGGGTTTTTTATAGCTGGAGGAGGAAAGGGAAAAGAAAGGGTAAGTCATAATGACTAAAGGTCTAGACTGACAGACACTAAGCTATTCTTGAAGGGCTGAAACATTTTGGGGAATATTCAGAAGTGAATAGCTTAGATTGGGTGAGAAGTGAACATTTAGACATGTGACTTGGGATTTAGGTGGTTGAAGCTATAGTAGGGCCATCTTTGGGGAACTGGGTGTAGAATAGGGTTTCAGACTACTTTCCTTAGGGTCCATGTTTTGGCAAAAGGGGCGGAAGGGTGATATACCAAATTACATAGTGAGTGCAAGCAATGGGTTGATCATTGATGCATCTGCGGCTAGCCACAGATGCGTCAATGGGTTGATAATTGCCATTAATAAATTCTCTTTTACTGGGTCACCAATCAGAGCATTTGCAGCTAGCTGCAGATGCATTGATTAGTCACTAATTGCCATATTAAAAATCACTCCAATGGGTCACTCTCCAACAAATCTGTGGCTAGCTGCAAGTGTGTCAATTAGTTTCTAATTGTAAATGCTCTTATATGATTCATAGGGTTACTCTCCAACATAAAATACAAAAAAGGGCAGCAGTTCCCCTTATACTTTTCCAAATAAAGAAAGAGTCCTACCATGGTAATAGCAAGGAGTGGCACCCTGCACCACACCAAGCACACACTATCTATATCCCAAATAATTCCAAAGAAAAAAATAACAAACCTTAGCAATAGTTCTGCTGCTGTCATGCTCACTGTTGTAGGCTTCCTTGGAGACTTTGGGGCCTCCTGGTGCTCCAACAAGACTAGAATAGCAAAACAATGGGGAAAACCTTTGCCACTTTGTCCTTTAAAAATAAAATCAGTATCCTATACAATAACTTTTGTGAGTTCTCCGTCCTTTTTGCGGGGAGAGACTTCGCTTGATTGTTTACCTAGGCCTTGTTGTATTGATGTTTCTTACAGCAGAAGCCCACAACAACTCTGATGTGATAATAAATTTGGATGTAGTACGCCATTTATTAGACATAAAAAAATTGCCCCTGGATACAGCTCAATAGAGCATGTTATTCAGGATTCAGTTATTCTTGCTGCCACCTATGGGATGGCTGCTCCAAAAGAAAAAATCACCCTATTCAATTATGTCACAATGCACCTGTAATCTTCCTGCCGCAATTTAATTAGCACAGTTCCAATGTCAACATACACACTGTCAATAGAAATCACTAGTCTATTTCAACATAATGTCCTTGAACTCCGCTGCTCTTGCCCCAAAAAAGTCTACACCCAAATACTATTTCAAATTTATATATATAATTTTTTATTTAAAAATTATCTACTCAAATAATTAATTCAACAAATAAATATATAACAAAAAATAAATATTTCTGTATGTTCATTCATCCTTCTTGCTTTCTTAATTTTTATTACATATGACAGTATATAATTGGAATCATATAAAAAACATGAAATAAACTATCATAAATAAAATTAAGTAAATAAATATATATTTGTGTGTTATTTGCTCATTCAATTCTTCATTGATTCATTCAATTGGCTTTGCTTTGTTAATTTTTATTATACCTGAAAGTATACACACATAATAACAAAAATGAAGTCAAAATAAATTAAACTAAATAAAAAGCAATATTAAAAATAAAATACAAAAAACAATTGGAATAGCAAAGCCTTTAATCAATTGGCTGTTTGGAGAGGCACACAGGGAGAAAAAAATCCGCGTGACCATATAATTTGGCCACAGTTTCAGCTGGGAGGGTATGGACATCAACCTGCAGCAAATTGAACAAATCATTGGGCCCAGGTGGTGCCCCTTTTTTAACTACTTGTTTGAGCCACCCCAAAACTCCCAATTACATTGAGGAATGGGTAATAGGTGAGGAGAAATAGCAGGTATAAAGGCGCTGTAGTCAATTTTTGGGAGCTAATTTCTACTACAGGTTCAAACACTAGGAACTTATTTAGAATTTTTTCACCTTGTGGAGCTCAACATTATACAATACAATAACATTGCTGACACCCAAACTAGTGACTCAGAGGTGCTCCTGAATCAATCAGAGAAATTCCAGAAAGGTCCCACTATTGTAATAACCCTTGATCATCTGGTAGAGCTCAATACCAAGGGGACCAAGTATGTCTACCATCAAGTAGGCAGCAGAACAGACAGTCTCACGCCAGGACATGAAGTTATTTTCACCTTTTAGGACATACCCATACTTGTTTCTCATGGAGGATGCAAAGAAGGACTTGTTGATATAAAAGAACTTCACGGTGCCCTTTTTCTTGAGAGCAGTGTATGTATTGGCGTATTTTTGATGGTACTCAATATTCATTGGGCTGTTTGATTATATAGAGAGACCCCAAGTTTTTCCCATGAGAATCATAAATGCTTCACAGCATGATAGAAAGTGGAAATCAAATCCTGGATTCCAAAAGTGGACTCAACCATTGACTAAATATTTTCCAGTTCAAGATGGCAGTTACTCTCAATCCACTGCCATATGGCATAAAAGTGTTCTTTAACCAATAGAGCTGGTTCACAATTGGATTTCTCCAAAAGGAGAACAATCCCTGTTTTCAGGTAAGTTGTATGGAGCCTATGGCCAGATTTTTCTGAGATCCTAACAATGGCCTTGGCCTTCCTGTAGTCTTTGGTCTTCTCTATGAGCCTCATGAAGGTCTCACAGGTGGAATTGGGGATGTCATAGTACTTGGCCTTTTTGGAGGCAGGTAAAGACACATCAGGATTGGGCACAACACAGGGCATAGGCACTTGGCTGTAGAATGCAGCAAGACTTTTTGAGAACCTTCTGCCCTTATGTGGTTTGGTAATATTGCAGCAGCTTGTCATTGTCTCCCTCATTGGAATCACTCACATAAGGCTCATGCGTGATTTCAAGGACTGGCTTAACCTTCTCCACTAGGGCTGCAAGAAACACCAACGCGGCAGTATATGGGTTGTACACCAAGGACACCCTCTTGGTGGTAATGTCATTTATAGTTTTGGTAGTGGTGACCTTGGTGCATTTTTGGGTGAGCTTCTGGACCTGGGGGTTAATGCTCTGCCCTCTAGCAGCTTGTGCTCCTTGAACCAGCTGTGTCAGTGCAGCGTCACTATTGAACTCTTCTCTCCTATCTTCTTCCTAAGTTGGCACACATGTTGCACTAACTCAATTTTTTTGACCTGCGGAGGCAACCACAACCACAGCAGTTGTATTGCTACTCTGTTGTTGGGATGTGTCCATTTTGGTATAAAATGAAAATAAAATGAAAATCAGTCTTTCTATATAATTATGTATTATAATTTTTATCTCTAAATATATAGTATCATGAAAGCTTGTAGTCACTACTGTTTATTTCACATTAGATTTTTAGATTTCTATATTAATTATTTTTGGTTGTAAATATGCACTGTTGATCATGTGCTTGGATAAATTTGATATTTTAATTGATTCTTATCCCAAAACAGACACTCAGAATATTTATTTTCTTTTTTATTCTAGATTGCATTCTTCATTAGGATGATCTGGTAACAGTATTATAGATTCATTCATGTGTTTTAATATTTGATATTTACGTTGTCAGTTTTGGTTGCTATTATGGATTATTGTTGGATCAAGTTTGTAACTTTTGTGACATGAGTTTCATGTGTTCACAAAAAACATAAGAACATAGTAGATGTGTTATGTGACTGAAACTCATGTGTTATAGTGTTTGAGACACTTTTTGTTGAATTGTTAAGCATTTGTCCCCAGTTTGAATAGGTTGTTGTATGACTGGACATATTCACCAAATATCGCTCAGTTTCCATGAAATTATCTTCTATTTAGATCTATCAAGTTGAATTTTGTTTTTTACTGAACCCATGTGTTTTAAACTGACTAATATATGTTTATCTCAACAGGTTTGAAATCTACTGCATAAGCTTTTAGTTTATTAAAGTTTTAAATAACAAGTTAAAGGTTATAAAGAAATTTGCAAAAGTATTAATGTAAGATAAGTATTTTATTTTAAAAACCAAAAAAATATGAAAGAGAAAAATTGAAAATACAACATATAAAAATATCAGATTTTGTTTATGTAAAACATAAAGTTTCATATGTGCAAAGTTACAAGTGTCAACATTATGAAAGACAATTAGCAAAAATGTGCTGAATTCACACTGTCAACTAGAAAAATTGTAGATATTATCAGAGAAAACATTGGCACTGTCAACATTTTTTTAAAAAAATTACTATATTTTTTCATAGTATGCTTAATTAAATTTAAGCAAACCAAAAAATATATTTTGTTTTTAGTGTGTTTTTTTCTCATAATAAAATAAAAAAATAAGCTAAAAAATAATTTAAGTTATGTATTTCTTTATTAAAAATAATATTTAGAGGGTGGGAATATGATAATTTACCATTGTGATTAAGTAAAAGGTTACTGTAAATTCAGAACCTGCACGTAAAAATGCGGGATTGTCAAATCCTTGGTCCAAATTTTGAATCACTTTTGCAGGCAACTCAGCTGAGTGAAAATTAAAATATTTAATAAAATAAACCATTTAATTTGACTTTTTGATTTATTTAAATTGGCAAATTTGAATCTCTTGAGAAGATAACTCAACTAACAAAAGACAAAACTCAGCAAACAAATGCGGGATACATGAATCAGAAATGCGGGATTCTTATGTAAAATTTGAGATTTCCTGTATGTCAAACAAATCATAGACATCATGTAAAAATTAACAAATATGAAATTGCGGGATTGTCAAATCCAAGAACCAAGTTTCAAATCATAATTGCAAGGAATTTGAAATAAATATAATTTATGGGTGTATCAAAAAGGATGCTAAAGGATCTAGAGTGGATTTGTGCTGATTCTTTTAGAAATCACAAGCATTCCCAAAAGTCACCCTAATCCATTTTAGGACGGCTAAAATTTAGATCATAATATTCACAAAATTAACATATATAAAAAAAATTGACTAAAATATACATTCCTCTTCCTGAGTTTAAAATTATAATAAATTTTTTATTATGTCTTCTTCTAACACCAACCAAGTTAACAAGATGTTCCCTGGCCTTGACAAAATTATGCAGGACTACACTGGGTCTTCTAATAGTGAAGCCTCCCTCTATGGCCACTCCCAACCCGCAGGCCCCTCTGTAAGCACTACCCAGGAGTGTGTTCTTTCTCCCGCGTCCTCAAGCATGGCCCTGTTTGCCCATCACACACAGGCAGCTGCTAACCCAAATCATACAGCAACACTAGCATCTGGAATTGACCAAGTGAGCCATGGGGCCACCAACAGAAGCCAGAATCCAGAAACAGCTAATCAGATGGCACTGCTGGTTCTCAAGGCAGACACACCCTGCCTCCAGCCAATCAGCCTGCAAGGCGCAGAAGAAAATTAATCACTCCAGAGATTGTTCTTGAAATAGTCAAAAAGCAAGGGATGCTTATGTCCCTTGGGGAAATTGAGCCGCAATGGGTTTTGCAACGTCCACTGTGGCTGCAACCCTGCGAGCCCACGCCAACTGTGGCCCCCCTACTAGGAAGACCTCAACTGGTGCCTGTACTTTGACCAAAGGTGACACAGCCCATCCCCTTATGATGGCCATTATGGAACGTGACCTGTGGATGCCCCTAGTCCAGGTACGTCTCCAGCTGGGACTCCATGGCATCTTCACCAACAAAAGAACGGTGAATTTGTGGATGCACGGAGTTGTGGTTGCCGTCAGAATCCTATCCAATCAGGTTCTTGGTGGCCCCAGATTGGTGGATACCAACCCATACAATTCAACCTCATCAATTTTATTAAAGGGAGAGCAATGAGGGCCCGTAATGACGTCATCTTCCTATCATAAGCTAAGATTTCTGCAAGGATCCAAGACTATGGAGAGAAGCGTATCCAGTCTGACGTGTACAAGTGCGGCCCAATCTTGTATCATTTTTTCAGGGTTTTATTGGCAGTTTCCCCATTGGGCGTCAATTATTACTCAGCAATATTGAACACTGCCAATAGGTATACCTACCAGACAGAGCTCAAGGCCATGCTGGAGGAGTGGGCCACACAAAACACCGTGCACACAGTTGTACTGAGTGCTGAGATGGAGCAGCGGGAATGGGCAACCCAAGAAATCAGGGCTACAAGGCATACCTGTTGGTCCTACCCCATTGACCACGCCAACATGCATCTTGCAGATGTATGTCTCTACAATTTTGGTTCCGCTCTCAGGTGATTAAAGCCTGCCCCTTACAACAAACTATGCACCCAAATTGATAAGGGGTATGAGCTTTTCCCTTCTGTGTCTGTCCAGGACTTATTTGACCTCATCATCTTCTATGCAAGTGATAGTGATAAGTCCAGAAAGAACCCCCACCTCCCCCCACACCAGTCCATCTTTTTTTTCAAGCCAGTATATGTGTGAGAAGAAGAATTTGAGCAATTGAAGCAAACCGCTCTTACTGCCCCTTCCCAGTCAACAGACCCTGCCTCCCCAACCCCCCATTGAGCCACCCACCTTCCAACCCTGACTCCTAGCCACTACTAATCCCCCCACTATCCCTGATGCCGTCCCTTTCACAGGCGCAGATGAAGGTGATGTTCATTCCGCCCATTCCCTCCCCCTTCCTGTCCTCTGATTAATAATAAATCTTTTTTTGTGACAACTTATTAAAATTAATACCTCTTTTTCAATTCATAATTGATAATATTTCTTTTTACATTATCAACATTTCCCATAATTAATACAATGTTGTACATTTTACAAATAGCTTAAAATTATGAGCATACATATTTTTCATCATCATTAATAATTAAAGACAATAAACGTAAATACTGTATTAAAATATTGCAATTAGACGTCAAATATTGATATTTAGAAATTATATGCATAACTCAAAGCATTTTGGTTAAAAAAACATTGTAAACTTGGCCTTTTTCATTGTACTTTATTAAAACGGATTGTTTTTATATTAGAGAGCCATTAATGCTTAGTACAAATATTGATACATAGTGAATTTTACAGCCTGTACATTTACCTATTGGTAATAATTCTGTCAAATTTTTAGTTGGATTTTTATGAGGTAATAATAATGTAATGTGTTAATAAATTACTGTTCATTGTCATTAATAGGCTGATTTTCTTTGCTGTGGCAATTGTGCATTTTCTGATATTTACGCACTAGTATCCAATTAGTTGGTTTCACATCTAATCACACAGGTAATAGGAAATAAAGCCGCCACCCCAACCACATCTGGTCTTGGGGTGGCAACTTGATTTCCTATTGCCTGTGCAATTTGATGTGAAACCATCCAATTAGATACTAGTGCGTAAATATCAGAAAATGCACAATTGCCACAGCAAAGAAAATCAGCCTATTAATGACAATGAACAGTAATTTATTAACACATTACATTATTATTACCTCATAAAAATCCAACTAAAAATTTGACAGAATTATTACCAATAGGTAAATGTACAGGCTGTAAAATTCATTATGTATCAATATTTGTACTAAGCGTTAATGGCTCTCTAATATAAAAAAAATCTGTTTTAATAAATTACAATGAAAAAAACAAGTTTAAAATGAATGTTATTAATTAAAATACATTGAGTTATGCACATAACTTCTAAATATCAAGAGTTGACATCTAATTGCTATATTCTAATGCAATATTTATGTTTATTGTCTTTAATTTATTAATGACAATGAAAAATATGTATGTGTTGAAGGTATTACTATAAAAATCAGTTTTTTTATGGGATTCAAACATAATGTCAAATATTTACACACTTATCAACAAATTAGAGTCAGCCCTCCAAAAGGTTGTTGATCTTGAATACAACATCAGGGAAATTGTGGTAAATCAACTGGGAAATGATGGAAGAGCCTTGGTCCAGCAAAAGAAAATTGCAAAAAATAGCCTGGGAACAATAGTTAATAAAAAAACACAAGGAAATTTTTTTAAATCTTCAAAAGGAAATACTCAAGCGGTTAGATTTCAAAAGGGAAAGTTACAACTTGTGAGAATTTGCAAAAACCAATAGAAAGAACATAAAAATCAAACTAATTGAAGGAAATGAAATTTCAAAGGAAATCAACACAAATGAAGAGGAAACTGACCAAATGGAAACAGACCAAAACAAAGCTCAGTCAAGAAGCAGGAGCGCTTCAAGAAACACAGAAATTTTATCAAATGAAAACCAAGAAGAAACACAAATTGCAATAAATATAAGAAAGATTAAGCCTAGAAAAATTAATGAAGAGCAGCCAACACTCAGAAATTTGCTGAGGTGGTGCCTGTGGCTGAGGAGGCCACAGGGGAAACAATTAGTAAGTCTTTTTATGTTTTACTTATATTCATTTTAGTCATCACCACAAATGGGGTTGAGGCGCAGAAGTGGCAGCTTTTACGCCAAGTTGGTTTTACGGGGGTTACCAGTCACTGGTAGCCCCTGTAAAACAAATAAATAAAAACCAAATAAATAAAATAATTCAACAGAATATGAATAATTTTTCAAGTATTGAAGCTAAAATTAGGGAATATTTACCACCTGTGGGGTGCTCGCCGTGGTTGAGGGAAGCATATGAAATAGGATCAAGTATCAACTTCAAAGAAATGAATGAAATTTGCAGGGATGTCAAGTTAAACTTTGATGAATATATCTATGAAAGCATTCAACAATTCCCATTTGCAAACATCAACAAATATGAAAAAAACTTAATAAAAACTGACTTTTAAATTGGAACTGAATATTTAAAAACTGAAATTTTTAATGAAGTATTCAAGGCATTGTCAAACAAAGTCAGGGACGCAGTCCTTGTGAACACATTTAAACCTTTATTAATATTGTTTGCCGAGGCATGGGGGCTGATACAAGTCAGGCGCCCCCCAGAACCCTCTTCAAATTCAATCTAACATCCTATATCAATAGGTTAGTTCAATTCTTCAAAAAACTGTGCATGTTCTTGGAAAAACATACCTTGCAAAGAATTCATGTTGCGGTATACCTGGGAATCCTCCTTCACTGCATATTAAAAACCAACGTCAAAAAGTTGGAGGATGTACCTATTCAAATGGACATATGGTGGTTAGCACTCAAACGCCAGAAGACACTGCGGGGGTATAGGACAGTCAAGCACGTCCTGTATGACTCCTTTGCATTGGCAACATTGTACGGGTACTATGTGCCCCCTGAAAAAATCTATTAGTTGATTCACTCACCCGTCTTCCTTTTATTAAACGTTCAACAACCACTGGGGTACAGGGCGCCACCCCTCTAGCAATTGCATCCAGGGTTGTCCACCACATACAGAAGAGTATGTGGATCCAATTAGGCACACTAGCTGAAAATTTAATTTTGTGGTATAATTCACCAGAATAATCACATTCCCTTTGTAATTAGCATTCCCCCAATAAATATTTTTCCCTTGCAAATTAAAATTTTAATAATACATATTTCAATATTAAGATTTTTAATATATAATATTTCAATATTGAATATAGCACAATTAAATAAAATAGTTAAATTTTGAATATTTAAACTTTAATATATAACTTTTAAGATTTATAATTATAATGTTACTTGTAATATTTTAAGATTGTTTTAAATTTTAGTAGATAAATTATAATATTAATATATCTAAATATATTACAAGACATTAGTTATATTTGCAACCACATCAAATAATAAAAATAAGTTAAAAATGTTTTTATTTACTAGCTTGTTGAGTACAGGTTCATTTATTACATATACAAACAATAAAAATTGAATTTATCTGCATCATGTGGCCTGCTCCACTTATATTCTAAACAAGTGATTGTTTAGAACTCAAACTACCTTTCCCTTGTAATATGATTTGATAAATATATTCAATATGCTTGATTTGCATCCTAAGTACTAATTAGTAAGCAATACATAAAAATCATTGGCTTCTGTGTTGTGTGGCTATAGTGGCACTGATTTAATAAGTATCAGATGATGAACTGCAAGGTCCAATTTGTGGCTTAACAAAGTCAAAGTACCAACAAGGATTCACAATTATTTAAAAAATTAATCTATTTCTATCCTTTTTAATTTATTTATTTATTTGTTAGCACAACAGTCAATATAATATTCAGTGCATTATAATAAAAATATTTTTCACATATCTAGTATAATTAATTTCACTTACCTTTTCTACATACTCCTATATGTCTATAATACAATTGAACATCACGTCATTATATACAAATAATAATTTTTTATCCTACTAAAAAAAAGTAAAAACAAATAAAACCTGAGCGCCTATTTATCTGATTGACTCGGAGGCCAGGGCTTTGGGGAGAAAGGATTCTGAGTGCTTGTAAAAAGCTGCCACCACATTGAGTGGCATTGCAAATTGACTGACCTCAAGAATATTGAATAGATCCTCAGTGTCCTGAGGAAGGCCTTGTTTCACCTTATTCTCAATCCAAACAAACACCTCCTCAATTGGATTCAGGAATGCGGAATATGGCGGGAGGAAGAGAAGTCTTATTGGACAATTGGTAAGCCGGTGGCTGGAGGTGTGGCTGTTTTTGTCAATGGGGGGAACTTGGACACAACCAGATCTACTTTGTGGAGCCCAACATTATCCAACACAACAATGTTGGTTGTACTGCTGTAATTAATCCAGAGATACTCCTTGAAAACTCAGAGAAAATTAAGAAAAGTCCCACTATTGTGGGAATCCTTGATCATTTGGTATTGATTCAACCTGCAAGGATCAAGAAGTGCAACCATTGAATAGGTCTGGGAACAGACAGCTGCACAATAGGCTACGCCGTCCTTGGACCCCTTCTTGACCCACCCATGCCTAGACCTGAGTGGGGAGGAAAACAAGAATTTGTTGATGTAGAAGAACTGGACATTCCCAGTCTCCTTTAGTACCAGATATGTCTTGGCATAAATGTGTCAATCCTTGATGATCTTCTTATTGTTTCTGTTGTACAGCAAAACTCCCAGTACTTTCCAGGAGAAGCCCAAATCAACCATTGTTTTGTAGACAAGGGTTTTGGAAACAGAAAGCCTGAACTCTGTGGCAAGCATTGATTTGACAGAAAGTGAGTACAGTTGGCAATCCTTTGCTACCCACTGTTTATTACGTCAATATGCACATGCTGCAAGAGTTTTGACTGCCGCTTAGCCTTGATGGATTTGGAAATTTGCCCAGTGTTGCCATACTTGATGTTGATTTTGGCAATGTATCTGGCTGTGACACCAATTCAGGACGCAATATCTCAAACTGCCATTCCCCTGTTTAAGCAGTTTAGGAGAGCTCCACGCTCACTATCTGTCAACTGATGCCAGCCCTTGGCAGGTACCACAACATCCTGACTAGCAGGCTCAACACAGGGGACAGAACCTTCATGTAGAAGGTGGGATCACGCTTGCTTGCAGTGGTGCTGCCAATGGTTGAATACACAATAGGCGCAGATGGCTCAACAGTGGAGGCCAATGGCTTGTAGGTGGTGTCAAAGACAAGGGGGTAGGAAGTAGTAACTCTTGGATCAAGAGTGCGGGGCTGGGTGACAACTGGGTATACAGTGGAGGTGTATGTAATCTCATTATTCCTGATGACCTTTGTGTGAAAGACTTTGGTTGCAGGCCTTGAGGGTGGCTTCTGTTTTGGATTGAGGCTACTGTTCCTGGATTGAGATGCGGTAGGTGGTTGGCTGGCGCTGACACCTTGGGAGGCCTGTGTGTTGGCATGACTCCCCTTGATTTGGGTTCTGGGTCTATTATTGGACCCTCTGGGACACCCTTGTGGACAGGCTGCCCCGCAGGCTGGTGCAGGAGCTGGTTGGGAATGTGATTGTTGGTCCATAAAAATAAAAATAAAATATTTTAGATTAAATATGTGTTTATTTGGATTTATTGGTTTAGTTGTGGGTAGTTGTTTTCTCTTGATTTAGCCTTGAATAGTAGCAGAGTTTCTATATCCATAATTTGAAGTGTATAATATTGTATCCTTTCCAGTTTTGGATGATTTTAAAGTTTAATCCCTTTTTATGTCTAAATATGGTTATTGAGATTGAATTTTTCATTTTATTTTATCCAGAGTGGAGCTTCTTTATTTGGGTTGGTGTTTCCTAGTGTGCTTACTGTACATTAAATTTTTATCTCAGTTCCTGCAATTAAATCTGAGTTTTCTAGTGCCATTCAAAAGTGATTTGAAATTTGGTTCTTGGAATTGACAATCCTGCAATTTCAAAAAACATAGTAAACTTAATAAAAATGGCTGATGGATTTGAATGCTTCAAATCTGATTCCAGTTAATTCATTTTTTCCATTGGAAATATGCAGTTTGACTTGAACTTTGCAAAGTGTCTATGAGTTCCTGCATTTTCAAATATTCAAATAAATACTCAAAGAATTCAATTTAATTAAAAAAGGCCATCCCATAAAAGTGATTTGAAATTTGGACCAAGGATTTGTCAATCCTGCATTTTTATGTTCAGTTTCTGAATTTACAGTAAGAAGTTATAATTAAGTATGAAAAAGGTAAGTGTTGGCTTCACCACTGATGACATCCTCAATAGGCAGTGTCATAGTAAATTAGGCTTAATTGTGCCACTTATATTTGCTTAAATCCACCCTAATGATTGATCACATGTGAATAGTTGAATTCCTGATTGACAACATTATAATTGATAATAAATTTTGTAGTAAATTATATAGTAAAACAGGCCTAAATTATGGGATTTCTGTTAGCCACAATCTGTTTATGATATTAAAGACAGAATAAGTGCCACTGATAGATTTATTGAAAACCATTTCAACAATATGCTTATGTGTTATACCTATTTCTATATATTAATTTAAAAAAAATAACTTCACAATCAATTTTTTTATTGTAGATGTTTCAGTTTTGCTATTAAAAAAGATTTTAGCTTAAAAAGTGTTGACATTTGTTGTGAATACTGCTATTCACCATGTGTAGATTTTGCCTTCAGTGGGCCCATATGAAGACAAATATCTTGCTTTTGCTTTTGCTTTTACCTCTTGAAATGAGTTGATGACTGAATCAGGAAATACAATTGTTTGGTTTCTTGACTCTGCCCATCTCACTTGCCCCACTCATGCTTATAGCAAGTGATCCTACTGTCCTGATAGTGTTTTGTGGTATCAAAAACCACTATATATTCTTTTTCCTAATTCACTAATAAAATTAAGTTCTATTTACATTTTTGTCTTTGTGTCTTCAAGTACTTCCACGCCTCTCTCCAGCCACAACTAGTAGAGATTATTCTTCCAGGGCTGCAAGGTAATTGCATAGCCTTTCCTGTCATCTAACCAAGACTTAGTACAAATCCAATCCTAAGGTTAGGATTTCCCATTGTGTGTCTGTGCTACGCCTCAGAACACCACAAAAATGGTGCTCACTACAGGGGCTGTAAGCCCCTCAGTTATCCCTTTTGCATCCACATTTTCAGGTCCTTTGCCTCTGCCTATACAAGAGCCAACTTCACCTGAAATTACTAGCCCTTTTATTGAGGAAGATATTACCAACACACCTATTATCCCTACTGTACCAAACCTTGGGAATGGTCCCCACCTAGTTGCTTACCCCATGGGTACCCCTGACTTAGAACAAGTCATGGCGGTAGCCCTTGGGATAGCCCGTGAAGGAGCCACCCCTCGCCTTCAGCTGCAGTTCAGTCAGGCTGAATACTAAAAATTAATTGTGGCTCCTCAAATTCCACAGCATCTCCTCTCAGCGGCTGGCTCTGCTGATCACTTACCATTGTCCTTTGTGCAGCCTGCCTTGGCCCACCATCAGATGGTGCTGGGGCTCTAGTCCAAGAAATCTTGTCTCTACAAGCAGTGGTTACTCATCACTGGGACCAGTTTGCTGCCTACCAACAGTGGATCCATTCCCTGTTTTCCTTGATATCTGACAATCAGTGTGACTCTGTTACCTCTCAGACCTGCTTGGTCAATTCTATCAAACAAATATGCCAGTCTATCCCCAAATACGTCAGGGAGCATCTACACAAGTTTCACCAGCTAGACAACCCTGGCAAACTCAATTAGATAACACCTTGAACGCTTATCTCTCCAACTTTGAATGGTTTGTGCAGCAGCTCAATGCATTCAGAACGTATTCATTCAAGCAACTACAGCAGATAGCAGACTTTGCTGCTAATGGCCTTAATGAACTCAGTACAGTGTTTGGTCAAGAGAGAGCTACCACTGCCGCTGCTATAGCCAAACTCCAGAGTCAAGTGAACAAATTATCTACGCCTAAGCCAGATGTTCCGCCCTCTCCCCCTTCTGATGACTTGGTGGATAGAGAGCAGAAAATATGGGATGCTATTCAAGAGCTATGTACAACTACTTGCAGTCAAGGCTGTCCTACTGA
The DNA here is from genome assembly GCA_014839935.2 of Entomophthora muscae. Lineage (NCBI taxonomy): Eukaryota > Fungi > Entomophthoromycota > Entomophthoromycetes > Entomophthorales > Entomophthoraceae > Entomophthora > Entomophthora muscae. Next base: position 83,217 of record QTSX02007148.1, on the reverse strand, counting down.
GGCTCCTCAACCTGACCCCCAGGTGCTTTAGTTGACTGCTCAAGTTGTTGAGCTACAGCAAGAACTTGCTGCCTTACGCAAGACAATGCCAACTGTTGCTAGTCCAGTTGGGGTTGTTGACAAAGATGGTTGCTGCCCTGGCTTACCAGGAGCCCCTCAAATCTATTGTGCTAGGGAACTAATTGTCCTAGCTAACAAGTTGGATCAATTGAAGCAGGACCATACTGAACTGGATAGTGACATACAAGAGATGAATGATATGATTGACTCTGTGAACAACAGGTTTGCCCCTTGTCTCTCAGTGGGGCCATCCCTTACTTGTCTACTGGCTGAGCTCTCCACAATAGGGACCACCCAAGGTCAACGCTTAGATAATGCTGCACAACAGACCACTCAAGCTGTCAATACAGGTGCCTGCGCTGTTGAGACCCTGACTACCCTTGAAGAGAGTCTTTTTCAGCTGTGGGCTAGACAGCCCCCCTCTGAATCCAAAGCAGAGTTCTCCCCAAGTATAAACGTGCTCAATAGCAACAATGGTGGTCCAACTCCCAAAGCACACTTCAAGCTTACCTTTAAGCAAGTCTTCACTTGCAAAACCTTGAAGATTGCAGCTTTCCTAACTAACTATGAAACTGCCATGAGACAAGCATCATATGAGGTTAAGAAGGAACATATTTTAACCTGTCTACACCTGACTTTCCAGGAGGTGGTGGTGCCAGAGCTGCCCACCATTGAGACCTGAGAGGATATAAAGCAGCTTCTGATTGAGGAGTTTGGTGGTGACCTTAGCCTGGAAGTAAAGAAGTACGCCTTCATGCATATTGCTTTCAAGCCTAAAGAGATGCTAGCTGAGTTTGCAGACAGATTCTACATGGAAGGACAAAAACTAATAATGAGCAGACAGTTGACAGCCCATGAAGCTTACATGGCTTGCGCTCAAGCCCTCAAAGTTAACCAGCTTCTGTGCCTTCATTTCAAAGCCCATAAGGCTATGCTTTCCTCCATGAAGAGCATAAAGACGCTGTTGCAGAACATGCACTTTACCAATTCTGGAGCAGTTGTTAGGGAAAGTCAAGCTGCTTCTAACTCTGGTTTGTCTTCTTGTGGTCCTTGCATTTTTACCATGAACTTGAAAATTCCTCCTTGACGCCAAGTTTTCCACAACTGTGATCAGAAAGGTCACCATCCTTGAGTCTGCACTAATCCACAGGTTGAAGGAGCTGATCCAAAAGAGCAGGCAGGAAAAGAGTAGTCAACCTAGAGGCAGAGACACTCTTTGTTGACAATTCTTCCCAGTCTCTTTCAATCCCTCCCTTTATATCTGACTCCAAGCCTGCTGATAATGAGGCTCCTCCTATCCTCCTATTGTTCCACAATATCTCTTACAACTCTGACCTGGATGACTCTGATACAGACAACGCTAATGCATAATGGTACTCTGTTATGGCTGTTCCCAAAACCATTACAGTCCCCTACAAATTGTGATCAGAAAAGACTACAACTACCGCTAAGCCTTTGCCTGAAGCCAAAGAGTTGTCTCTTGCCCTTACCTCACTCAAGCTAAGAGGTCCCCCGTGCTAGTGGAGGCAATAGAAGAAGCTGCCAAGGTTGCTGACGCTGTCTTCAAGAATGTATCTGTTTTGCTCCCTCTCCAAACTGTTTATAAGGAGTTCCCAGGATTAAGATTCATGATTGAGAAGTGGGATAAGGAACTAGCAGAGGCTCAAAATATCTTGGCTGTCCTTCCATCCTTTGATTACACTACCACTTGAGTAGAGATATCCATTCAAAAAGTGAAGATCAAGGCTGTTTTAGATACTGGCTTGTCGGTCAACGTTGTCTCCTCCAAAATTGTGAAGAAACTCCAACTTGCCCCTGACCTTAATTATCACCAGTTGTATGACACAGCTGGACTGTATATGACCCGGACCATAGGGGCATACTCTGCTCTACCCATGCAGGTTGGCAAGCTTCTCCTAGCTGCGCCAGCAGCTGTCTTGGAAAACTAAGAGTTACAATCTCTTAGTTGGCACTCAGTTCCTTAGAGAATATAATGGAATAATCAACTTGAAAGATGGATACCTCTCTATCATGGGATTTGAAGTCCCTCTGATCTTTGAAGAGCCAGTTAAAGTTCCCGGGAAGCGCCTGAAGACATGCACTTTGGAATACCCCACTGGGGTTTTCAACCTTAAATATTACACCCACTCTTCAAACATGAAATGTCCACCCAAGGCTTGTCCTGTGTCTGAGGGGATCCCTCTCTTAGCCACATCTGCTGTCACTATCTCCCCTGGCTCCCAGGCCATCCTATACTCCCAGATATCATATGAGCTACCTGAACAAACCTTCTTGGAGTTGTACTCTCCCCCCTCATTAGGGCGCAACAAACCTTATCTCTGTCCTGGAATCCTAGATGTCTCCCATAAGGACCCTGTTCAATTGTTGGTAGCCAATCTGACTGCTCTCCCCATGACTGTGTCTAGGGGGCAGGTTGTCAGATATGGCAAGTTATTGAGCGCTCCTGATGTCCTGTCACTTCATCCCTTTGGCATGTTCCAAGATTTTAACCTACCTGAGGATGAACCCCAAGTCATATCCTTGTTCACTGCACAAGACTTTCCACAGCTGTCCCCGGTTCAACAGAAAGAGGTTCTTGACTTGCTAGAAAAATTTTCTGACATCTTTGCTAAAGACAGTACCAACTATGGGTTAGCCAAAGGCGTTATCCATCAGATTGACACTGGCAACGCCCCCCTTCTGTGATAAACCATATTGCCGCAGCTGCATGGAGGACGCCCAGGTATCTAAAGAGCTCAAACAACTGTTAGACGCTAGGCTGCTGGCTTTCCCAAAGTCCTTGGGCATCCCTGCTACTCATATTAAAGAAGAAAGATGGAGGTCATTGTATTGTGAGGAACTACTGCCAATTGAACTCTTTGACCAAGAAGGACTTGTATCCCTTGCCGTGTATTGATGATGCTCTCTGACGTCTTGGAGGCTCTAAGTTTTTCTCCGCAATGGACCTGGCATCTGGATACTGGCAAGTTGACCTATTGCCCAAGGATTTCCAAAAAGCCGCACTCATTACATCCAAAGAGCTGTTTGAGCCTACTTGCATGCCATAGGGACTCTGCAATGCCCTGGCCACCTTCCAAAGGGCCATGGACTCCATTCTCTGTGACTTGAAGCTATCATGTGTCCTATTATACTTAGATGATATAACAGTTTTCAGTGCTACCTTCACCAATCACCTGGCTCACCTCAAAGAGGTGTTCATAAAGATTTGAGAATCTGGCTTCAAACTAAAACCTTCCAAGTGCGCTTTCTTCAAAGAGTGTCTTGAATTCTTGGGCCATGAAGTAACCCAGACTGGGATTTTCCCAATGACTAAGAAGGTCAAAGCCATTGACAAAATGCTTCCGCCCACCAACCTGTAAGTGTGAGAATTGGGGAGCAGGGTAAAGGAAATAGAACCAAGCTCATGCCCACAATAAAAGTGTGGTTTCAGCAACAACCAAAAGGTTGTTGCCAACAATTCCTGGGTAGTCAAAGGGGGGACAGGAGTCAAATGAACACGGCAAAGCAACAGATAAAACCAAATGACCAAAATTGCTAACAAATTTTGAACTTTTTTATATTAGAGAATTATAAAGCAAGGTCTTTTACAACTCTTGCATTCATTTGAGGGATGGAGTAGGATTGGGGTGGTAGATTAAATGTCACAAACCAATCAACCAATGATATGAGCGGATACAAATGAATTTCTTGAGGCAGGAAGATCTTGACAAATTTTGAACAGACATAGTCAAAAGGAAAACTGAACCAACTAAAGTCAGGAATATGCTTTGGATGCAATTACCACTGCTCCCAGCCGCTCTTGCACATGATATTTAACCAGAGGTGTCTCTTGGGTTGGCTAGGTGGAGGCATCTTCTGAATAATTCTAAAATATTAAATTGATGGCTTTCATTGGGCTTTTTCTGGTAACCTTTTAGATAAATATTCAAACATAATTTGGTAGAAATTCCCAAGCATTTGGCAGGAATTGAAGTGGAGGCCTAAGGGAGAGGCATAACTTTACAGCAAGAGGTACAAGTTTTCCTAGGGATGATGGGCTACTACAGACATTTTATCCCTGACTTGGCTGATACTAGTGAACCTCTAGTTCAGCTGGTATGTAATGTGTTTTTTAAATGGACTGCCAGTCAGCAGCAAGCCTTTGAAACCCTTAAGCAAAAACTCAAAGAGGCGCCAATCCTAGTGTATCAATACTATGATAAGGAGTTCATCTTATACACTGATGCTAGCAATCTTGCTATTGGGGCTATTCTGGCTCAACTAGACAACAAGGGTGTAGACCATCCTGTAGCTTACACTTCCTGCGTGCTAAACAAGCATGAGAAGAACTATAGTGTCACAGAGAAGGAGTGTCTTGTTGTGTTGCATACAGTCAAACAGTTCTGCCACTATGTGTATGGTACCCATTTCACAGTTGTCACTGACCACACTTTTCTTAAATGATTACAACAACTTATGGAGCCATAAGGGCTCTAGCTAGATGGGCCTTACGTCTACAAGGTTATGACTTCACTGTGCTCCATTTCCCTGGGATTCAACATCAGAATGCTGATGGGCTATCCAGAATGCCCATTCTTGCTTTACATCCTGTGGAGGCTGACCAGTTGTACAAACTAATTGGATACCCTTCTTCTTGGGAAAGCAAGACAGAAGAGGTCCAACTGACCTTGTCCAAGCTATCCAAAGGTACCTTCATACGCAAAAATCAGCTCTTCAAGAAAGTACAGGATCAATATCTGCCTTATGTACAACCCAGTCTTTGCCTCTTGTTGGTGTTGCAAGCTCATAAAGAGACTGGGCATGGAGGCATTGCCAAGACTTTTGACTGGCTTTAGAAGAATTACTTCTGTGAAAACCTTTGCCTGCTGATCCCAGATGTCATAGCTAGTTGCCACAACTGCCAGCTGCAGAGGCCTTGAGCTGCTGCCCACAAATTCAAATTAGTTCCCCCTCAAAATGCTTTTCATACTGTCAGCATTGACGCAGTAGGTCCTCTCTCCTGCTCACATTCTGGGCGTTGCTTTATCCTGATTGCTGTTGATCACTTCAGCAAGTGGGTAGAGGCTTGCCCTACAAAGGCATCACAGCTAAGACAACTGAAGCCTTCCTGTTACAAGATGTTTTCTACTTCCATGGCTGTCCTCAAGTGTTGCTCTCAGATAATGGGACTAACCTCAATGCCAAGCTGTTAATCTCTGTTGTCAAAGCTTTGGGATCTCACCAGTCTTTCTATGCCCCCTACAATCCTTCTACCAATGGGGCATTCAAGTGTGCAAATTTGACACTGGTCTTCATCATGAGGAAGCTCACCTACTCTGACGCTGCCAACTGGGACCTACACTTACCTGCTGCTCTCTTTGCATACCGCCTTAGAAAACATTGTGTCACTGGATACTCCCCTTTTGCTATGTTGTATGGGCAAGAGGCTACTACCCCTTTGCTCTTGGTGTCCCCCTGCTTACCTCTGATAAAGCCATAAATCCTGACAACCACATCAAGGATCTAGTCAACCGCAAAATTGATATACAGGCCACTGCCTACACTTCTGCATACAAGACTAAGATTCTTGAGCTCTCTCCCAATAATGCTGGACACTCCCCCCTGCCTGAATTTGATGTTGGTGACCATGTACTTTACTACCAACACAGAGTAGGTGGTTGCGCACATAAGTTGGACTCTCTGGATTGGCCCTTTGAAAAGTGACCTTTTAACAAAGGTCTGAATACACTGTAAAGCTCCTCTCCAGTGGTCGTCCCTTTGCATGAGTGCATGCCAAGTTCCTCCGCAAGTACCACCCCCTAAGGCCAATCTAGGGGATGGCAATGTTGTGAATACTGCTATTCACCATGTGTCAATTTTGCCTTTGGTGGGCCATTTCAAAGACAAGTCTCTTGCTTGCGCTTTTGCTTCTCAAAATGAGTTGATGACTGAATCAGGAAATACAATTGTTTGGTTCCTGACTCTGCGCATCTCACTTGCCCCACTCATGCTTGTGGCAAGTGATCCTACCGTCCTGGTAGTGTTTTGTGATATCAACAACCACTATATATTCCTTTTCCTAATTCATCAATAAAATTAAGTTCTATTCACATTTTTGTCTTTGTGTCTCCAAGTACTTCCTTGCCTCTCTCTAGCCACAACTAGTAGAGATTATTCTTCCAGGGCTGCAAGGTAATTGCATAGCTTTACTGTCATCTAACCAAGAATTAGTACAAATCCAATCCTAAGGTTAGGATTTCCCATTGTGTGTCTAGGCCGCGCCTCAGAACATGACAGCATTGACTTTTTTACGCTGTGAAAACAAACAAATAAATAATTTTTTACTAGTAAATGCAAAGACAAAATTGGGTTAAATCAATTTTTATTAAGCTTAATAATAAATTGTGTTGGCATGGCTACAATTTTGTTGTGTTTTCTGGCTTCACACCCCTGAGCACTTTGAAAACAGGAATTAAGCTAGTGCAACTATCAAAAAACATAGTAGTTTTCAATTTTTGAGTTAACAGCGGCCATGTTGACATAGTGTTGACATGGAACTGTCAACATGGGCGCTGTTGCCCTGCAGCCAATGCCAAATTAAAGGCATTATCTCCTGAATAGGAGAAATTTTAGTTTGACAATCTGACCCCTTGGTTAACATATTCTCAGCCAAAACCTTATACTGAACCTGCTACTGTGCTACCCCCTTGGTGGACTTGTAGATTTTCAATATATTATATAAACATGTTATTCTATTAATAAACATTATCTATTTCCTGTTCTTGTCCTTTCTAATTGGGCTGTTATCTTGCTCAATCAATATACTAAATTATAATTGGTTCAGTTGCAACAGTGATAGCAGAGATAGGCTGAATTAGTGGCCTACCTATAAGAAAACCCCCAAGAAAGGACAAATTTCTGGCTGTATGGCTACACTTCACCAGGAAACCTTCTTAAACATCCCTGATGAGGACATTCCAGAAGGATACATTGTATACCAAGACTAAATCATCCTCACCAGCGTCTATAGCCAACTCTGTCTAGGACAGCACAATGTAGGCGTCACCCTGTCCCAGTCTGATCTGTTACAACACATGTTGAATCTACAGTTGGAACCCTTTGAAGGTGGTGTGGAGGGTGCTAATATCATAAGTTGACTAAACTATACAGAAACATTCCTCCAAATTTTTCAAGTTCTTGAGTCCATGTGGGTTACCACAGCATCAGGACGCCTCACTGGGCCTGCTGCTATGTGGTTCAACACATAGTCCAGTCAAGAACTTGAAGTCACCTGAGCAGTGTTCAGGGACACTTCTAAGTCCAGCTAAAGTGAAATATTTTCACCTGTTGTTGTGGGAACACCCCTGCTAGCAATATAACAAACAGAAAGTGTCCCTGATAATCTAGCTGCCTAGCAACAAGCTCTTGCTGCCGCCCCAGAAGTCATTATCAACATAAATGTAATGCTTCTCACCCTAATTGTCAACAGGTTAAACCCCCATATAGGTAAATAGTTGCCCATGTGTCATTTGTTGTGAATCATTATATTCATGCTCTTTCAATTTTTACTTTAGCAGAGTCAAATTTCAAATGCAAAATCCTTTAATTTTCTTTTGCAACTCAATCTAGGGTTTGTCCCAAATTGGGTGAAGGACTCATTTACGGTGCAATACGCCATCTAGAAAATGCCATCTAGAAAAAAATTTGAAAGAGAGTCAGGATTTACATCAGCAACATTAAAAAATTAAAAATCATCTAGTTATTTTTTACATATTTGTTTCTAATACAGCATCTAGAAAAACAGCATCTAGAAAACACCATCACAAATTAAACTAAAAAGAGTGTTATCCAAATAAGATTTTTTTAATATAAAAACACTTAATAATTACCCTAAAATATACCATCTAGAAATAAGGCATCTAGAAAAAAGGGCATCTAGAATCAAATAATAAATTATAATTTTATGTGATAAATCCAAGCCTTTTCCTTATTAACTGAGAATACAGTATGATATTAATTTATGACCACATATAATAAATCAACTCAAATTAACTCACCTTTGATAGTACTATCTCCCTGTAACACAGCCATTAAAACCCCTTTTAATATACTGATTCTATTATTTATCATAAAAGGATCTGTAATATTTTGGTTTCAACTTTAAAATGTTTCATTAATGATTTTATATATGCAAGGGTAGTGACTCCATTAACTGTAACTTCTATAATCAGTTTAAGGACAGTGTAACTAAGACCACATCCTCACTTGAAGGTTGTCACAATCAATTTTACTGCCTGGTTAAGGTAAAGAAGCCAAGATTTATTATGATTATCAAAAAGCTGAAGATCTGGTATATCCACGGGACTAGATTTACCCTCAGGCCATCAAAAGCAAAGCTGTTGTATCCAAGCATGCAGACCAGCAGGTCAAGTTTTCAAATATTACTAAGGAGGTTTTGACCTATTACACCAGAGATAGCCACCTTACCCATCTTAAAGGCATTGCCAAGACTCTTAGGGCTGAAGCCTGATCAATTTACTCTCTCATTAAATACTTTAATTCCAAATATTTAATTTTTACTTTATTTTTAGTATATAGATGCAAACATAAGAGCAAATTTCAATATTGAAATATCACAGTTTTGGTGTGTGTTGACTTTGGAGCTTTGTTCACTATGGTTGGTAATAGCTGATTCCACATTATTGCAGATTTGAAATCTTTGGATTATTTTGAGTCTAGCCATATGTTTTTCTTATTGTTTTTTAAATGGCTTTAGGCTTTTAATAATTTTTAAGTTATTTGGTGCAGTTTAGCCAGAAATATGACATAGGATTTCTATATGGCGCCTTTATAGATGGTGTTTTAGGACACATTTTCTAGATGGAGTCTTTCTAGATAGTGTTTTCTAGATAGTGTCTTTCTAGATGGTGTATCCATCTTGTTTACCTTTTGCCTGGTGACACAATTGATATTTGATCCACTTATGAGATTGACCTGTGATCTATCTATCTGTCTACTGTTTTGTTATAAACAAAATCCATATAATAATCAATTAGATTCACCCAATAAAATAGATTCTATTCACATTTTTCTCTTTGATTATTTTTGTACTTTAGTGCCGTCTCCATAGTTTTAGCTAGAGGAGATTTATGATAATTACCATTAATAGGACCTTTAATTAAATTCCTTATTCATCCCTGAAGAATAACCTCTGGCTTAGTATGAACCCAATCCTACTATTAGGATTTCACATTGTGTCTCTTAGCTGCACCCAAGAACACAACAGCATTATACATCTGTTGAGAATTGTCACAAGTGTCAAGTATATACTTCTTGAAAGTATAATAAACAATATAAAGGAAAAAATTAAGAAGAGAATGTTACTTTATTTGATATGAATATAGAAGACTGTATAGTATCATGAGAAGCCACATACTGTCCGTTTACGTCATGATAGTCATGGGGCTTATCTGAGTAATGTTACCTATAAGTCATGGGGCTTAACCAAGTGTTGTTCCAATTAGAAATCAAAGGGTTTGATCCCCATAATAGATGGCTGAATGATAATAGTACCACTGACTTATTGATGTCAAAACAGCAGGCTCAACCTGCCAGCAAGGTTCCAAGTAAGCGGGTTTGTGACCTGCAACCCAACTATCCAGTCACTTGGAGCCAGACTAGGAAGTCAACTCAAATTCCCAAATCCAACAACATGAAAATGATGAGCCCTTATGGTGGATACCTTGTTTTGGCGCTTGGCTCATTACCAGGATCAAGCCACCCCCTTCACCATCCCACTGTGTGATCAACGCTATAATGTTCCTGATATCTACAATTTACAATGGCTATATAATCACTATTTCTCAATAAAGATTATTATTTAGTTTCTAAATATTTTTCCCCTTTTAACTCTTCTAAAACAGCACTGTTACAACATTGGTAGCACAGGTAGGTTTCCCATCCTACTTTTTATTCCCCAAAATTCTGCTTGTTGCCTGTACTTGCCGCAGCCAACAAATCCTTAATATAATCATGTCTGCCCTCCCAGCAGACTAGACACCGTACACACCTGGTGCCAAGATACCTGATGGGTTTGTTCTCTACCAAAATATGGCAATACCCCTTCCTGTGTTTAATGCCTTGTCCTCCCAAGGGTTCTTACAGGCTCCTTCTGCCATGCCTTGTGCAACTGATGAAAATATCATGCCAGCCTACATAGCCCAAAGACTTTAAAGCGCCGCCCTGGAATCCTTTGTCAGGGCAACAACAACAACGCTTCTGCATGGATCCAGTCTGCCCAAAGAAAACTGGCCCAAATGGAATGCCCGCAGCAATTCTGGATTGCAGAAATCTCCATCCAACTGACTCACAATTCTGGCACCTGGTGCAACAAGTGGCATGAAGAACACACCAAAAAGGACTGGATACCTTCAAACAAGACTTCTTGGCAAGATTTGTGCTTAAGGACACCGCGCTCATGATCATATGTCAAGTAAAAAACTTAACCCAGATGAGCACTGTGAAGGAGCTCACCTGCGCCTACAAGGAACTCTAACTACGCGCACCCTCTGACATGGCTTTTGACACCCCAGCCACACACCTCATGTACTACAATGCTCTCAAGTTGCATGTAATGAGACAAATGAATCTGGATCAAGTAACCAATCTAAAGAGTCTGTATTACAAAGCAGAGAAAGCAGAAAAACGTCCAACACTCTCTACAAGGCGCAAACTGTAAAACAAGAGAGGCCCAAAGACTCTCCCCTAGCCAGATGCTCCAGTTAACCACCCCCTGGGAACAACAGTAATAACACCAACCATAAACCCACAGGTTCAAATGGACATGGAAACAGGATCAATGGCCATTCAAATTGTACCCACTTCTGTATCACTGCCACACAAGGTAACCAAGACAAGGGAAAAGCCCAGGGAGAGCATTAAGCAAGCCAAACTCTCCCTGAATAACTCCTGACTCACCCAATGATGAATACTGATCCAAGGATGTGGACCAGTGCCCAATGATCCAAGTTCCCTCAGAGGACCTGGTGCTTTACACCATTGCCAGACACCCCAATAAACTGATGTCTTACCCTTTCTGCTTTTGAAGTTACACAGGCTTGGCACTTCTGGAGTTGGGCGCAGATCAAACCCTAGTCAACAGCAACTTTGTGGACAAGTTCAAGTTAACCACTAATCCTTCATGGATTGAAAAAGTGGTTTTAGCTGATGAGCATCACATCACTGTGATAAGGGAAGCCACCCCCTTCTCCTTCATGCGTGAGAACATGCACTTCATCATCCAAGGCCCCATCATTGACTTTCCAAAATTTGACATTGTACTGGGCTTGGATTGGCTGAGAAATAACAACCCCCCATGTAGACTGGGCAACCTTGGTATTGACCATCAAATGTGAAGCGTCAATCACCAGATCTACCCTGACTCAGTGGACCAACTCCTACGCAACTATGTCTTTGTGCGCATTACAGAGACCCTGGACAAAAGAGAGAGCCTCAAGACAATCAACTGGGACTCCTGCCAGTACAATATCATATACTTCAAAGATCACCAGGACACCACTACGTCTCAGGATTGCAAAATTGTAGCCCGCCATCCAGAAATCTTCAAGGAGGCTTTACCTGGGTTGCCTCCAGAAAAACATATCCAACATTCCATTCAACTCAGGGGAGCTGTACCCAAAGCACAGCCCATCTATTGCCTGACCCCAAATGAAAACAACATCCTACGTGCCTACCTCAAGGAGGCCTTGGAGAAAGGACTTATCTTCCCTCACAATCTCCCTTTGGGGCCGCTGTATTCTTTGTGGCCAAGAATTATGGCACCTTGCGCCTAGTCACAGATTACCAAGTCCTAAATGAAGTTAACATCAAGAATTTTTACCTGCTGCTGCTCCTTGACAACCTCTTTAATGCCTTAGGCAGTGCCACAGTCTTCTTCATGATTGACCTAACTGTAGGCTACAATCAGATCTGTATCAAAGAGGAAGATATCCCCAAAACGGCCTTCTGCACTAAGTACGGCTCATACAAGTGTGTGGTGCTCAATTTTGGTATGAAAAACGCCCCATCAACCTTTGTGACCTTCATGAACAAGGTGTTTGACCCTCACATAGGCAAGCATGCCTTAGTCTACCTGGACAACATTATTGTCTATAGTCCCTCAGTAGAACAACACCACAAGGACCTAGAGCCAGTCTTTGCTACCCTGGCACAACAAAAGCTGCTAGCCAAACCCTCCAAATGCCAGTTCTTCCACAAGCAACTACCTTTCCTAGGGCACATAGTCTCAAAGGACAGCATCAAGCCCAACAGTCAGAAGATACAGGCCATCTGCAAAAGACCACCACCCAAAGACAAGTCAGAACTCTGCACGTTCTTAGGAATGGTGGCCTATGTACGCCATTTCATACCTGACTGCAGCGTCTTGATTGCACCCCTGTCTGCCATAACTGGCGCCAAATCCAACTTTCTATGAAACCCCCCCCCCAACATGACCTCTGCTTTAGACACCTCAAAGAGAAGCTCATAACAGCACCTATCCTGCAATACCCCAAACACAATGGGAATTACTAAATGGAAACTGACGCCTCAGATGCATCCATTGGGGGAGTACTACAAATCAAAAATAATGATGGTGACTTCCTGCCTGTAGCTTATGAATCACAAAAACTGACAGACGGCAAGTGTTGATACCCTATTCACAATAAAGAGTTGCTGGCCATTGTACACTGCCTAGTCAAATAGTGTTGTTATCTAGAACAACAGGAAGAATTCATGGCGTTGATCAACCACAAGTTGCTCATATATTTCAAAACACAAGAAAACCTATCCTGCCGTCAGGCCTGCTGGATGGAACTCTTGGAGAGGTTCAATATGCTCATACAATACAAGCCTGGTCCAGAGCTCCTCATGGCAGACACACTCTTGCACCTGTAAGTCTGAGCCACAAGAGAAGAGAATGGGCTCAAACCAGACTGGCCCCTCTTGGTACTTCAGACAAAAGACAAAGAACTCCCCCCTAGCACTACAGACATAACAAAGGAAACAGTCATTAAGAACGCGCACTTATTTGTAGATGGTACGGAACCTTACATTAGAAAATGTCTGACAAACCACTATTCCTTATGTTCCCACACATCAGCAAGTTGACACCATCCTACGCTACCATAGGGACCTAGGACACATAAAAAGTTTCAACCTCTACAAATTCCTTAAACACAAAGCATGGTGGCCAACCCTGTACCAAGACGTTCTGGAAGTCTTGGAACAATGTGAAGTATGCAAGAAATTTGCAAGAAGCAAAACCCCACCTAAGTCAGTACTATCTATTTGCACACAACTACCCTTCAAGTTGTGGGCCTTAGACATTGTAGGCCCTATGCCAGGGAAGCATAATGAAAAGAAGTACATCATCACTGCAATAGACTTTGCCACACAATGGCCAGTGGCACAAGCAGTAAAGACACATACTGGCAACAACGTGCAACAATTCATAGGAAAAGATATCATCAGCAAGTTTGGAAAGCCAGAACTCCTGATAACCAACAGAGGCAAAGAATCAACCTCTGAAGATACCAACATATACCTCATCAAGGATGGGGTCAAGCACACTTTGACAACACCCTATTACCCTCAGGCCAATGTATGTGTGAAACAGCTAAATGGCAGCCTCATGCAAGCCTTGGCCAAGCTCACTGCCAGGAGACCTGAGAACTGGTATAAGCAGCTACCAACTGCACTACTTGTATGCCAGACTTGTATGAACAGATCCACCAGGAAAAGCCCTTTCAAGTTGGTATATGGCACATAGCCCAATATCATCCAAGCATTGTCAGGACCCAAGCTGGAAATTCCAAGCAAGGTCCCCCCTTGCTCAGACCCCCCAGGTCATAGAGGCCCATGGTGATCAAGAAGAGATAGAAAATAAGCATCTACAAAAGACGTTTTTTCCTATTCAAAACAGACATGAGGTTGGTGACAAAGTTTGGGTCATGAAAATTGACAAAAGTAAACTACAACCCAAGAAAGTAGGCCCAGCAATCATCTTAAAGGTAAACAAAAACAACACTTACCTCATGCAAGGACTTGGCAAATGCAATAATATAAGTTTCTACATCATGACCAATTAAGACCCTATAAAGCACAACAGAAACAACTAGAAACCATCTTACCACAACAGAACAATAGTTAGTCCAGTATGGCGCCCAAGCTCCTGACAACCTACCCCCTGGAGAGGCCAACCTTCATCCCGGGGGGTGTCAAAACAGTAGGCTTGACCCGCCAACAAGGTTCCAACTAAGCAGGTTTGTGACCTGCAACTTGACCTTCCAGTGACCTGTAGCCAAACTAGGAAGTCAACTCAAATTCCCAAATCCCACAACATGAACAAATGATGAACCCTTACAGTGGATACCTTGTTTTGGCACTTGACTCATTACCAGGATCAAGCCACCCCCTTCACCATTTCACTGTGTGATCAAAACCATCATTTTCCTGGTATCCACAAGTCACAATGGCTATATAATACCTATCTCTCAGTAAAGAATATTATCTAGTTTCTAAATATTTTTCCCCTTGTAACTCTGCTAAAACAGCACTGTTACAACATTGCTTAGTTGAGGAATCATTTTGAAGGTTACTCAGGGAATTAGTTTCCCAAGAGGGAGTAATCAAAGATGTTGCAACATCTCCCCCTGGGGTACTAGAAGATGGAACCTTGGGAATTTTCTTGAGAGTGTTAGGATTTGTAATTGGTATTGATCCAGTTTAGTGTTGGGTACCAGAAGTTGAGAATTCTGTTGCGCTGTTCTTGCTTTACAGAGGCAGAGACAGTTGTGATGCATGAGTTTGAGTTCTGTCCTAGATCCAATACCCTTGATGAGGTAGTTATTATTTGGCTTGACTTTCAGGAAAATTCCTGGTCATCTCAACCCTAGGTCTAATTTGTGTTGATTGTGGTTGACAACCCAGATTTTGTCCCTGATTTGGAATCTCTCTTATTGGAGGGGGATTGACTCCCTCTAAATTCTTTCCTTTTCCTTGTCTTTCTGGTCTTTTCTGGCACGCTGTATGCCTGGGTTTTTGTTGTCTGGTATTTTCTTGGGCAGAGGTATTTGTGGTCCTGTGGTAGTACTAATGATGGCAGGTTTGTGCCCATAAACAAGCTTGTACATGCTTTTGCATGTATTGTAGTTAACCTGTGTTCTTCACACCATAAGCACTGTTGGTAAAATTGACCCAGGCTTTTGGATTTTTGGCAGATAACTTGCTTATAGCCTCTAAAAGGGAAACACTCAGTATTTCTACTCTTCTGGCTGCTTTTAGGTCATAGAGACTGGCTATGGTGTGTTTTATTCCGTTTTTAGCAAGATAGACATTGGTGACAATAGCTTTAAGTTCAATTCCTCCATCTGTGATTTGGAGTTCAGGTTTCTCAAATTTTGCTATGATTTTTTTACCAATAAAATGTCTTACATCATTTCCTTTGTGTTCTTTTGTAGCTTGTGCTACAGTTCATCTAGTTGCATAGTTGATAGCTGTGATAATTTACTTTTTGCCTTTGTTATTGCCAGACATTGGTCCTACAATATCCAGTGACCACACTTTGAAAGGTTGTGTGACTTATACTGATATCATTGATTTGGGGGTGCCTTGAAGTGGGTGTACTTTTCACAGATTTTGCATTGGTCTAGTACTTCCTTGATGTTGTCCAGAATGTTGGGCCACAATTAGCATGTCTTGAAATATTCATGCAATTACCAGCTACAGGTGTGTCCCAGATCTCTATGGTAACAAAGGATTGTGTCAATCTTTTGTGTTGGCAGGATGTAAGGTACAGTGTTGCCATTTGGTAATATGCAGTGTAGAGAACCATATACTTTTTTGAACAGATGTTTGTTCTTGATGACTTTCTCTTGAATGTTCATTGGTGTACCAGGTGGGAACCCCTCTTGGAGATTCCCCATGATTAACATTGGCCAATATGGGTCTCCATCAGTGCATAGGAGATGCTTGCGGTATAGCCTTGATAGGGCATCTGTGGTAAGCATTTTTTTCCTGGTTTTTATTTTATTATCATGGGATAACTTTGGATAAGACTCATCAAGTCAGCTTGTTGTCTAGATAGATGTGGTTGAGTCTTTAGGAATACCAATGACTTGTAGTTGGTTAGCACTTTGAATATTTGTGCACCTTCCAGATAGCATTGCCACATCATTAGACATTGGACTATAGCTATCAGTTTCTTGTCATAGATTGGGTATATTTGTTCACCATCAGACAGCTTTCTTGATTCATATGCTACATGGAGAAAGTCCTTTTCTACAGTCTGAATTTGGAGTATTCCTATTGCGTAATTGGAGGCATCAGTTTCTAGTTTGTACATGCATTCACAATTTGTATATTGAAAGATGAGGGTGGTAACCATTTTTTCTTTTGACTGTCAAAAATGTTGATCTGTTAAAAGTGTCCATAAAATTTTTTCATCTTGTGTTGTGAATGCCAATATTCACGCTTTATCAATTTTGCCTTTGTTGGGTCATTTTGAGGACAAATCTATTGCTTTTGCTTTTGCCCCTCAAAATGGGTTTAGTTCTGAAGTAGGAAGTTCAACTGTTTGGCTTCCTGATCCCCTGAAACTCACTTGCCCCACTCATACTGGTGGCAAGTAATCCTACTGTCCATATATTATTTTGTGGTGCAACTGAGCAATATATATTTCATTTCCCTATCTTCAATAAAATCTAAGTTCTATTCATATTTTTGTCTTTTTGTCTTCAGGTACTTTGGCGCCTCTCTAGCCACAACTAGTAGAGACTTATTATTCAGGGCCACAAAGTAACTTCTTCACCTTTCCTGCCAACTAACCAAGGCTTATAACAAATCCAATCCTAAGGTTAGGATTTCCCATTGTGTGTCTGTGCTATGCCTCAGAACACAACATCATGCCTGTTATTGCAGATAAGGGAGCAGTCAAGGCGCCCCAGTCAGGGATGAACATCCTAACATAGGCTACCATGCCTAGGAATGTTAAAAGCTCACTCTTATTCCGCAGAGATAGTATGTTGGTTATGGCTTGTATCTTTTCTGGATCTGGTTTAAATCCATCTTTGCTGATAATGTATCCCAAGCATGGGAGTTCTTCTGAGAAGAAATCACATTTTGAGGGTTTGGCTATGATTTGGTTATCTTGGAGGGTGTGGAGGACCAGAAAAACGTCTTTTCAGAGTTATTCTATGGTCAGGCTGTATATTATTATATTATCAAAGTAGATAATAGCCCTTTTTCTAATGTGTTCTTTGAATACTTTGTTCATGAAGGTCGCAAAAGTGCTGGGGGCGTTTATCATACCAAAATTAAGAGCAACATGTTTGAACAAGCCATATTTAGTTCTGAACACGGTTTTGGAGATATCTTCAGGTTTCCTGCAAATTTGATGGTAACCTGCTGTCAAGTCAATTTTTGTGAAGACTTGAGACCCCCAGGGTGTCAAAAAGGTCATCAATCAGAGGCAGGGAATACCTGTTCTTAATTTTGACCTTGTTGAGTTCCCTGTAGTCTGTGACTAGCAGAGTCCTCTATTTTTCTTTGCTATAAAAAAGACAGCTGCACCAAAAGAAGATTTAGAAAGTTGGATGAGCCCTTTCTCAAGAGCTTTATCAAGATAGACATTTAGTGTGTTATCCTCTTGTGGCTTAAGGCAGTAGATATGTTGTGCTTTTGGTACACTTCTTTTTAGATTGATTTTGTGTCTGATACCACAGTTTGGCAACAGCCCTGGTGATAAATCTTGGAAGACAGAAGGAATTCTATGACTAGTTGTGCTCAGATTGGGTCTTGCTCACATGTGGTCTCTGTACTTTTAAGGTGGATAATTTCATGCATGCAAGTGTTCCAAATGATTTTGCTAGGATCTTTTTTCCTCTTCTGTTTCTGTAATTTTCATGAATACACGGTCTCTTATAAGTGTGTCAAGATGGGTTGGATATACATGGTGGTGTACCTTGCCTTTTTGTATGGTGAGGGTGGCTGTTGTGACCTGAGGCGCGTCACAGATACACAACAGAAAATCCCAACCTTAGGATTGGATTTGTACTAAGTCTTGGTTAGAATGACAGGGAAGGCTATGTTATTACCTTGTGGCCCTGATTAGATAATATCTTCTAGACGTGGCTAGAGAGGCGCCAAATTACGTGAAAACACAAAGACAAAAATGTGAGTATAACTTAGCTTTTATTGGTAGAAGTGAAACGGAATATATACTGTTCAGCTTTACCACAAAACAGCACATGTACAGTAGGATCACTTGCCACAAGCATGAGTGGGGCAAGTGAGTTGCGCAGAATCAGGAAACTGAACAATTGAATTTCCCAATTCAGAGCCAGACTCATTTCAAAGGGAAAAGGCAAAAGAGAGAGATTTGTCCTTGAAATAACCCATCAAAGGCAAAATCAAAACACGGTGAATGGTGGCATTCACAACAGTGGCACTATCCCAGTCAATGTGAGGTTTGGTCTTTCTCATCTGTCCAGGCCAAGTATAACATTGTACTTGGGGATCAGTATGATTGGGCCACTAATTGTAGTTTGCATGTCTCCTATTTGAGCACAGAAAGGTTTTGCTTCTCTGGTGACTGGTGTGCTTCTATTATCTTCCATGATAACCCTTTTGACATTACTTTGGATTGTGGATAGTTTCATGAGGTTGGTAATTTTTTTGTCAACAAGGGATTGGTCTACTCCAGTATCAAATAGTTCTGTGCCCTGATATCTGCAAAAGCAGAAAGAATATATGAGATGTTATTTCCAGTTTGGGTGGCAAACAGTATAGGATTGCTGGAGGGTACTTGGATCATGGTAACTGAGTCAACATCCTGGTCCCTTTACAAGTCCTTTAAAGTGGGGGAGGTCAGCTTGCTTAAGAACTCCCCTGAGCTTTTCCCTCCTTGGTGATACTATCAGTTCTCATTTTTTTTGCTTGAGTGGTACAATTTCTGTTTCAAGGATGAGAGTTATTGGCTCAGTTGTTCTGTTTGTTGGGTTGAGGGTCCTTCTTTGCTGTGGGACTCTCCTTTTGTTTGTTTTTTGCATGTAGGTTGTCATATTTTTGAGCAGCTTGTTTTCCTTCCAATAACACATTTTGGAGGTTCTTGCAGTGGGTCATGTTGAACTGACGTCTAATGTGTGGGGAGGCCATTGTAGAAGTACAATTGAAGTCCAACTTCATCAAAGTTAATGGTATCAGGAGCTTGGTCAAAGAGATCTTTATAAGCTATAATGTACTCCTCAATTGTTCCTGTCATTTTGAAAGTTCTGAGTTCTGTCATGATCACCACATCAGAGTCTTTTATGGCAAGATTTTTAGGAAGGTGTCTTTGAACATATACCAGACTTTGCTATGATCAGGATGTTGGTAAAACCATTTGCTTACAAAGCATGAGGCAGCCCCATGATGTGTAGGGAAATTTTGCTGGCCCAGAGTCTGTGAGGGTAGCCTACTTATGTAAACTTGTTTTGTGTGCTTTGAATCCAGAGGTTGGTATTTTCTTGGCATAGTCCTGCAAACGCTCCAATCTCTTTTGAGGCAGGTGCTAAAATACAATATTGGGTATTTTGGTTGTCTGTGGAATTGGAATTGGAGGGGGGTTCAGGATTCCACAAGTGTTGAGGAGGTTGTGCTGTTTGGTAGGGACAAGAACTTTGTCAAAGACAACAAATCCTGTGGGGATGTCCTGTCCTTCTTTGTAGTCTCTCTAGCCCCTGAGGAGTACCATTTACTGGGTTCTTTTCTTGAGAGGAATTTTTCTTTGAGTTGCATAGATGTGGATAATCTGACTGTGCTATCACTGTCATGTATATACTTCTTGGAAGTATAATAAACAAGATAAAGGGGAAAATTAAGAAGAGAATGATAATTTATTTGATATGAAGATAGAAGATTATATAGTATTATGGGGAGCCACACACTGTCCATTTGCAACATGGTAGTCATGGGGCTTGTCCAAGTAGTGTTCATCTTAGTACTCAAAAGGTTTGATCCCTTTAATAGATGGCCAAATGATAGTAGTGCCACTGACTTATTGATAAGTCAGGGAATCATTTGGGAGGTTACTCGGGGAATTAGTTTCCCGAGAGGGAATAATTGTAGATATTGTGACAGTGGTTAATCAATTGGTTTGAGACACCTAGCCTCATAATCTGAACTGGTCTGTCAGGATACCAGGAGTACCGTGGAGCTCCAGCAGGTGAGGGAGGAGTCAAAGCAGGTACTGGCATGGCCCACCAGATGATGAGACCTAACTTTACCAGGTAGGAAAGGGCCTTCCCATCCACAGCCCAAGGTCCAGCCGCTGGCAAGGCAGAGTCAATCAATCCTGTGAGCGCCAGGTAAAGCACTCCCAGGAATTGACTACTCTGGCCAGTGGCATCAGAAGTGGGGGGGTTGAAATGGCTGGTTTGGGTGTTGGGGGTGGTTCCACGGGGACCAAGTAGGCAGCAGGATTGTTGTACTTCCCATTGAAGATCAAAGGGTAGATGGTGATTGCTTTGCTGTCACAGACAATTTGGTAAGGTTCCTTGGGAGCGTTTGGGCAGGTGTACCACTGCAAGTCTTCCAATGTCCAGGGTTCTTGGTCAGGATTGGTGGGATACTCAGTGAAATGCACAGGGCCAAACAGAGCGTTGGGTGGACAGTAGTAGTCAAAGGCTTTGGTTTTATCAACAGGAGTCTGACTATCTATCCCAGTAGATGGGTACTGACGCTTGGGCATATGCAGATGAAAGAGTATTAAAAATATGTATGGAAACAGATTGGTGAACCAAAGGTTCATAACAACTTTATTTGATAAGGATGACAATACAGAACTTTTTCAAGTGCTTCTGATTTATATACTTACTCACATGCAGGTGCCTTTGGGCATTCTTCTTATGCTATCTGTATGGCAAGGCTTGGCATCTCAGGTTCTGCTGTTTGATTGGCTGCTTCATGGTTATTTTTGGGGTTTTCAGGAACAGTTATTTGTCTTTTTGATGGTCCATCTTGGCTTGGCTGGCCATTGGTTCTGGCAGGTTTAGCTTCTGGTGTTTTGGGGGGTTTCCCAATTTGATCACCATTTTTGGACTGTCTTGACAGGCTCTCTTGAGCCCAAAGAACTTGATTAAAAAGGGGTCCCCAATTGGGGACCCCAAATTAATTAATGGAGGGTGGGCTTGATCTGGGTTTACTGGGAAGCTAAAAATAGCCTGCCCAGGCCAGGCCAAACCCACCAAGGCTTGGGCATAGCTTTTGGGGCCCAAAGCGGGCCCCTCAGCTACCACCAGGGTGGGAGTGGTTCCTGTACCTGGATTTGCTTTGAAAAGCAAAAATCCAGGTGCGGGTGAATCTCCCCCGCCCGCTAGCCCTGCCTGAAGGCTAGGAGCGGGTTTGATTACCTCCCTGGGCCTCGAAGTTGTTACTTCTGTAACATGGTCAAATTATTCATTTTGGCCCTATGATTAAATCCCCATTAATAATTGTGACTGTACTACAGTCATGTTGGGCTGTGGTTTCACAAAGATGTTGATTTGTGATAAATTTCATAAGTTAAAATTCAAAACAATAGGATTGGCCTTGGAGAGATTTTCCAGTGTAGTAATGGATTACCCAGGAATCAATTAGACTGTACTGATTGAGGGCCAAAATGAATCATCTGAATAATTTAGATTGTGAGACTAGGTGTCTCAAACCAATTAATTAACCATGAAGGTTAATTGATACCCTTAAATGTGTTTAATGAGGATTTAATCATAGGGCCAAAATGGACTTGACTGTGCCAAGTAAAGACTTGTTGTCTTCAAACAAATTAATCAACTGGGAAGGTTAATTAATATATACTGGGAATATGATTAATGTGGATGTAATTATATTGTTTAATTTCCTTGACTGTGTCAAGAAGTTTGGTTAAGATTAACCAAAATTAAACCCCCAAATTGTGGTTTAAAAGTGCTGTTTTGGAAATTTTATTAGGTTAGAAGCGCTAAGACGCTGCCTAGTGATTTGTAAAGCAATGTGCTGCCGCCTAGAAAGTTCTTGGGAGCTGCAGTGGTGCCTAGTTTGAGTTTCAAAGTGTTTTAATGGGTTTTAATGCAAGAAACCAGTTAATGCAAAAAAACAGCTAAATGCAGACAACAATGTCTAGGCATTTAGGATTGATCAGCTGGTTTCCAGATGGAGCAATGATGTCTTGGATCAGGAATATGTATATTTCATAGGGGTTTGGAGCTGGAAGTCCAGAATGCTTCAAGCCAAAATGATACATTTCTACATAAGGAATAATGTGATTCTGGAATATATTAGAGCACATTCTTATAGATTGAGAGTGTGAAAATCTTTTGGGTAAAGATATGGATTGAATAGTGATGTTATATCATAAACCATGTGATAGGAATCTGGGTGTGATTCTGGAACCAGAGGGTTTTTTAGCCAAATATACCCTGATTGGTATATAATTTAAACATGATAATAATTAATAAATATGGTTATTTGTGATGATAGTTGCTTTCCCCTCAATTATTTTATGTTTTATGATTTTGGCTTTTAACTGAAAGAAGACTATCATGGAATGAAAGAGATAGTCTGCAGCTAAGACAATGGGAAGTGAAAAACATGGAAGTGATCACCAGATGGTAATGAGTTTAACACCAAGATTGCTTATCTGGAATACAAGCTCATTGAAGCTCACATAAAGGACTCCCTGTCAAACCGTAAAAGAGTCAGACCGGGATAATAAAGAAGCAAGCATTCATTTCCTGGATCCTCTACAATAATATTCCTGGGTATCAATTAACCTTTGTGGTTAATCAATTGGTTTGAGACACCTAGTCTCATAATCTGAATTATTCATATGATTCATTTTGGCCCTCAATTAGTACAGCCTAATTGATTCCTGGGTACTCCATTACTACGTTGGAAAATCTCTCCAAGGCCAATCCTATTGTTTTGAATTTCAACCAATGAAAATCATCACAATTCAACCTCTTTGTGAAACCACAGCCCAACATGACTGTAATACAGTCACAGGATATATCTATGATTTTTCTCTGATATGGGATTTTAACTTTAAGCAAGAAAACAATATAGAGAGTAGGGATGATAAAAAGGGCTATACCAGATCCCTTATTTAATAGAATTGGTACAGTAGCTTTCTAAGCTGTGGTGCTAGCAAAATCAACTGAGATTTAAACGAAATAGAAGTCGACCCAAATCTATTGTCAATCAATATAAATTCATAGTTTTTTATTTAATTTAAATCTGATTTAATTTTACTTGGCGCCACGGCTATGAAAACTATTGTACTTTAACTTATTGTTTAGCCAAATTAATTAAATTTGGCTTTTAAAAAGTTATAGTAATTTATTGGGATTAAATGGCATAAATAATAAGCAAATATGATAATAGTAACATTCTTGTTTAAAACATAATATTTTTCGTTTTAGTTCAATAAAAATTAACGTTTTCACGTGTGAGAAAATTCAGCGTGTTTTTATGACTGAAAGTTAGTTGCGGAAAATAATTGACGGGAGAATTTTTTACCCCGTTTAATGTCTATTTGAGTTCAAAGATTAACTTAATTTTGAAAATGATCGGGTGAACTATCAAGTCTTCTCCTGGTGAGCGGGATTTTCTATTGCTTGTGATTAGATATTGCACCTGATTTTAAATTGACCTTTGAATTACAAATGAACTGTTGGATTTGAAATCCATATGCCAATTGATTACTGGCGCCACTCGGCCTGACTGGAATCATTACCATCCGAAAAATGATCTAATCTTGTATCCAAAACCATGACCTTCAAATAAACCAATCATTAATTGATGGCTCCATTTCTAATTAATCCTCCCCGACTGGTGCCAGGACATGCTCGAACAAGCTTAATTTAGAACGTGCCATTTCGCCGCACTCTGAAACTAAACCAACACCAAATATCACCCAGTAAATGTTTGATATCCAACATTTGAAGTCTTGTAGCCAGCAGAAAGTGAACCCATAGCAGGATACCCTTCGGCCCAAAGTCAAAATCAAGTGATTGAATGTGGTGGCTATTTATCGAGAAGATGAATAATAAATTCACAAAGATTGTCAATTTTTCGCAAATCAAGCTCTCAATTAAAGCTCCTGATTTTTATCACGGCAAAAATAGGTTCTAGACTAAAATCCACATTTTCGAATTGAAGCAAGGCGATGAAAATCAAAGTTAACCCCTTTACTATGATGGTGTTGCAGGCTCCAATCAGAATGCTTTTTTCTTACTGCACATAGATCTTATGGGTCTTTGAATATTGGTGTTTCAGCTGAGGCGTCTTGTGTTTACGTTGAGCTGTGGGTCAATGAAATCAACAATTATTTCCAAGAGTAAAGAGGAGGCAGGAAAAGAGGATATAAAAGACCTTGTCTTTATTTGAGATGATAGAAAATGGATATAAAAGCTTCACTTATAAAGAGTGAAATCAGCACTGATAATTAGGTGATGGGAGGCAAATGCAACACAATTACATTTTAAAGATTGGAAATAAATTGATAGACAAGGAAAAGCTAAAAATGATTCAAAACCATCCCAAAAACAGCATATCAAAAAATTCATCTCAATCTACGCTATCTCAAAAGCAATCGTAGATGTAGCATCTCAGTTTACAGCATCACAACTAAGAAAAACACTATCTCAAACAGCACTTAAATTTAGTGCCAAAATATATATAAGATATGAAAAATTAAGAAAAAATGATAGCTAGACTAAAAAGAGCTTAAGTTTTCAAATCTGCAATAAAAGAAAGCAGTTAATTAGTAGCAACAAGGCTAAATAAAACCCAAAAGTTAAAATATACCCAAAAACAGCCATCTTCAACTGAAATAACTATGATATGTACTTTAAAAGATGCATATACTAGCACTAAATATCAAATAAAAGTAAAATAATAATAAAACTGAAATAAAAATAAATAAAAAGTGGAAGAGTTTAATGCAAAAAGCCCAGTTATTGGTTGAAAGTACCACTTAAATAGCTTGCAGATGCTCAAACTTTCTATCATTGGGATAGTATGCAAGAACCACCTTGCAGATTTCAGTATATTTCTTTATCATCTTGGTCTACTTGGGGGGTTGTCCTTGCTCTTCATGCCTGCCCTGAAGAGGCGGGCAGAGATGGCCTGCTGGGGTTTTAAGTGGATGAGAATCTTATTGAACTTGGGCTTCTTAACCTAGACCCTGGTAGCAAATTGACTATGCCACCCTTCAAGGGATGAGTTAGTCTTGATTAACCCTTCTTTGACCTGCTTAAAACAGTTCTAGGTGTTGCAACAAAGATTTCATCCTTGCAGGCTAATGTATCTTACAATACACAGGGGGGCTTGAAGAGATACCCCATGGCGTGTCTAATGGCATGGATCAACCTGATGACAATATTGAATTGCGGGCACTATCTCTTAATTAGGAGCATTTCCAATTTGACACAATGATCCCTGCACAAGTTATTCCACAACCCTAACCTTATATTAAACCTGCCACTGTGCCACCCCCTGTGGACTTGTGGCTTCTTGATATGGATTATTAATTACAATATTCCTCCATAAACTACATCTTATTCTTATTCTCATCCATTCTATTGAACTTTTGTCTTCTTCAATCAAATACTGAACTATAATTGGTTCAGTTGCAAAATAGGCAATTGAGTCACCACCTTTTTATATGATATTGTCAAAACAACAGGTTTGACCCCTAGAAAGGTTCTGACCAAGCAGGTTTGTGCCCCACAATCTAACTTCCCAGTGACCCATAGCCAACTTCAGAAGTCAACTCAAATTCCCATAAATAGCAACATGAGCTAATGATGATTCCATACAGTGAATGGCTAAATTTAGTGCTTGACTTATTATCAGGATTAAGCCACCCCCTAACCATCCAACCAAGTTATCAACACAATAATTTTCCTGATATCCACAATTAACAACAACTATAGAACAGTTATCTCTCAATAAAGAATATTATCTAGTCTCCAATTATTTCCCCCTTGTAACTCTGCTAAAACAGCATATTTACAACAGTATGCTTCTTGGAAGACTCCAAACCACTCAGTTTCAAAATACTCAATAAAGAGTGCAAAGGCTGCTTGATTTAAAGTGATGTAGGGGCAGAAAAGGAGGGCATCATAGAAGGCATTGGTCTCCTCCTTTTGTACTAGAGCAAGGGCAGCAAAGCAATTGAACACATCATTGGCTTTTTTGATGCCTTCAGAGTTGACCAGCCCAGGGAGATCTGTGCACTTTTGCAGGCTATGGCAGAGAGCTTGTCAGAAATGAAAGTAGCATCACTGAGGAGTGCTCTTGAATACTTGAATGAAAGTGTTTCAACCAAGTTTCCAGAATCACCTGCCAACATATCTTACAATACATAGGGGGCGCTCAATGAGTCACCCCTTGATGTGTCTAACAACACAAACCAATCTGATGAAAAAATTCAAACTGAGGGCACTTTCTCCTAATTAGGAGCGCTACCAATTCAACCTGCTGATCCCCACACAAGCTTTTCCTTGGCTTCAAACCTTACATGGAACATGCCACCATGTCACCCCTTTGTGGCCCAGTGGCTTTCCCCATACAGTATATTAGTCACAGTATTCTACAATAAACAACATCTTATTATCATTTCTGTCCTTTCTATTGGACTCTTGTCTTCCCTAATTGAATACTGAACTCTAATTTGTTCAGTTGCAAAAAAAGAATTAGCCTGAGCCTGATCAAAACAATCATAAGATGGGTGTAATATGGCAAGCTCTCAGGCCGCTTCTTGGTTGGGTTTGTGTCCTCTTCCTAGAAGGGGTCTTCTTCTTGAGCCATCTTGTCTCCTTGGGCTCCTCTTCCAATGTTGGGATTATTTAATCCAACTTGTTCTTAATAATTGTAAGAACACAGACATAGGTATTCTGTTTCTTATTTATAATGAAGTAGAAAAATAGGAGAAGGACTGGATTACCAACCTTCCCATAGACATTCCAAAGCTAGACAAACAGGTTTAGGCAGGTGGATAAAGTACCATCTACAAGTCATGTCTTGCACTTGAGAAGGTTCTACAAGTCCTGAGAGGTTAAAAAACAGATTATCATGTCCTTAGAATTAGCATTATAGTCATGTAATATAAAATTCTCCTAATGGCAGGATAGCTTCTACTTTTCAGCTAAGATTACCTGGTCAATTGATGTTGTACTGATGTCTTCAGTGCTCAGAGCATGCATATAATCAATTTGGTATCTTTGTGATTTAATGGTGTCATCAACAGAGGTAAGTTGAGAATCATTTAATTTAGAAGGGCAATGTTGAATACCTCAGTGGATATTTGATCATTGGTTTTGGGGATGGCCTATAAAAGATGCCAGTACATAAACTGGTATAGAGGATCAAAAGGCCTAACCCAGCCATGCTCTACAGTTAAAGCCTTGAGTCACAAGAAGCCATATTTAGTGAGCCTTGCTGGTCAGCCAAAGTTTTCACATTTAAAATTGTGCTGGTGGGTAGGCTTCTTCTTACTATTGAAGGAGAAGCTGTAAACCTTGTATACAAAACTATCATCCCCTTTTAGACATGATTGTATAGATTTCTCAAACTTGGTGAGCACTGCAAAGGTGCAATTGCAGTTGAAGATATTATGGAAATTTGGGATATCTAACAGCTTAATTTGGTCCCCAGTAGGAGCACCAGGCTCAGATTTTTGCTTCTCCTCTGGCTCTTAGATGGGGTCAGAGTGACAGTTAAAGACAAACAACTTCTCCTGGGGATCAGAAGGGGAGTACACAAATAGAGAATGAGGAGGGGTATTACTGTTTTCTCAGGCTCTGGTGAGGGAATGGGTGTCTTGGGGGTGCTTTAACCTTAGCAGGCTTCTTTTTAGGGTTATTAATTCCTTTTGTGGCCTTGGAAGCCTTGAATTCAGCTTTGTTGATAGATATTGGAGGAATATAAGGGAGAATCAGTATAAAAATGGGTAACCTGGGATAAGTTTTAAAGAGATAAATGGGGATGATTTTAATATGAAAAGTATAAAAGATTTTTACATAGGATTGTAAAAATATGAGAATATTACAATATTAAATTTTAGAATTTTTGATAGTAAAAATATTTTTTATGTGACACAGGTATGAAACCCTTTTATTTTTGGGTATAAAATTGCAGTAAAAATGGTAATTTGAGATTCTATAATTGAGATGTCATAGGGAAAAGGCATGAAAAATTCATGCGTTTTTTTATTTTTGACAAGGTGACACTGCAGGAAAGCATTAAATAGAGAAGAGATGATAATTTTATTGAATATTAGTTGATAGCCTTATAAGGCAACTGTAAAATGTAAAAGGCATCAATGCATTTCCAGATGTACAATAGGGATTCTGGAGGGCATTCAGGAAGTAAGGTAAGTTGGGGATGATAGTAATTACACAATAGGCATATTTGGATTGCCATAATTGCCAATCTTGATACTATAATTGTTTTGAAAATTACTCTGTGGTTCAGGAACATCTGGTAGAGGGTTTATTTTCAAAGCAGCAGAATGATGGTCCTAAAGTTGCTGGGCAGTTGATTGAAGCTTGCTGAAGTGATCAGATTTACTCACTATAAGACTGGTGTAGTGATATTTCTTGATAATGTTTTTTTGGGAGTCCTGAATTCCACTAGGTGGTGTTTCCTTTCTGGTCAGTATTATACCACTCTTCCTGGGCCTTGCTGTACTGGGTATAGTTTCTTGTGGTTAACAGCTAGTATACAGACTACAGTGCCTTCAGGGAGTGGGGCTTCCTAGGAAATCACCTTTTGCTTTTATACTCATTTGATGGATATCATCTTTTTTAAGTCTTAATTCTTTGAGGATGGGTTTCTGTGCCTCTGTAGGAGGGTTTTCTTTTGGGATATTAATGTGAGGTTGGTTGTTTTGGGTTAAAATTTCTGGTTTATAACCATAAGTCAGTTCAAAGGGCAAGTAACCTGTGCCTTGGTTGGTTCTTAATATTGAGACTAGAAGAACATGTTTGATCTATTGTGGCCATGTTTATTTTGGCTTACCATCAATGATATTCTCAAGAGTTTGAATTAGGATTTCCTTAAAATGTTCTACATACCATTAGCCTGTTGGTGGTAAGAAGATGTGGAAGA
Organism: Entomophthora muscae; assembly: GCA_014839935.2. NCBI lineage: Eukaryota > Fungi > Entomophthoromycota > Entomophthoromycetes > Entomophthorales > Entomophthoraceae > Entomophthora > Entomophthora muscae. Next base: position 53,973 of record QTSX02007148.1, on the reverse strand, counting down.
GTGTTTGATATTTTCATTATTGAGTTTTTTGTTTACCACATGGTTTTTCAACACATTGGAACCATCTGTTACTAGGCAATCAGGTGCTCTGTGGATGGCCACTATAGCATTGTTGATGAATATGTTTCTTTTTTATGCTTTGTGGTCCTTTTTGGCTCAGAAGATAGGCCAGAAAGAGGCAAAGTCAATTGCTACAATTATGGGTACTTTTCCATCTTTTGCTTCTTTAAGGAGACCAATAATATAAAGACCTCAAACCTTGAATGTTCTGGATTTGGGAATGAGTTGACAGTTAGTTTGGGTGCAGTATTACATGTATGCTTTTTTCATGCTGTACAATTTTTGAGTTCATCAATGATGTCTTGTTTTAGGTTCAGCCACCATGCAACTTCTTTTAAGGCAATTTATAAAGTAGTTTTAAAAGCTATGGTGACAACCAAAAATACCTCAGATTTAAATGAAATGATTTCAGATTTAAGCAAATTCTGACTATCAGTTTAAAATATACACTCTGTTAACAGGGATTTTTGGCATTAGTGGACAAAATGGGTCAACACAGCAACAAAGTGCTCATGCAACAAACAAATATATTCAAAATAAAAACTGAAATACAAGGATTCACAAGCAAAATGGTGTGAGCTGACTGTTGGTGTACATATGTTTACTATGTTAATTAGTGACAAAATACACCCAAGTGCGGTGAATCAAAACTCAAACCAAAACCAAAACACAATAAAAACTCACTATGTAAACAAAACCATTCAAATTTTGTGTGCAATGGATTGTAATCAAGAATGATACCAAGGTATCTAAAATAAGACACAAGATCTGAAACATGAATTTAAAAATATTGTGTTGGGTGCTTAATTTAGCGTGAAATCTGAGAAAATGTGTGGGAATTATTTCAGGTATTCTAAAATAGGCGTTGTAAAACCAAAAACAACTAATTAAGAAATAAAAAATCTATTATCAGGATATTGGGCGAGAAAAACTATAACTAAGTAACCATATTCAGATAAAAAGAAAAAATTAAAAACCAGTGTAGAACTTAATTAAGTTTTATTTAGTATTTTATTAAATTTTAAAATGGAAGGTACACAATAACAGAGTAACAATGCACCTGTTGTGCACCGCAGTTGTGGTTGCCCCACAGGTCAAAGAACACAGTTAGTGCAACTCACCTGCCTATTCAAGAAGGAGATGGGAGAGGAGAGTTCAATAGTGATACTGCACTGACACAGCTGGTTCAAGGAGAACAAGCGTCTAGAGTGCAGAGCATCAATCTTTGGGTCCTCAAGCTGACCTGGAAGTCCACCAAGGTCACCACTATCAAAATGGTTAGAAACAATGAGGTAGAATTTACTTTTTATGTGTTTGACGTTGTGTACCGGCAAGAGTTAGTCCCATCAGTCATTCTGGAGAAGGTTAAGCCTGTATTTGATACTAGCTACAAGCACTACTTCAGTGATGGCAACCAAGAAGGCAACAGCAAGCCTGAGTTCTATAGAACCACAGAGGGGCAGTTAGTGTTAAAGAAAGTTGCTGTGTTCTATACCAAGGTACTCATGTCTTGCAAGCCTGTCACCAATCAAGATCCTGGCTTTTCTGAACCCACAAAGCCTGCTTAAAATTGCATTCCTGATATAAAGTGCATCATCCTTTTCATGCTAACGTAGATATCTGGTGACTACAAGGTGGCCACGGCTCTTGTTGGGGTGGATCCCAAGTACGCCTCCAAGACATTCAACACCATTGAGACTGGCCAAGCTCTTGCTGCAGAGAAATTCTTGTGTGTTTCCACTGTGCTTACCAAGGAGCACAAATGGGCAATCCGCCAGTGGATAACCTGGGATTGCCATCTTGAACTGACAAATATACAGGCCATGGTCAACTCTACTTTTGGGGTTGAGGCTTCAATTTCCTTTTACTACCATCTGGTAAAGGGAATGTGCTTTTCCAAGAAAAAGCTTGGAGTATCTCTGTACAATTGGAATAGCCCAACCAACATTGAGACCTGGAAAAATACGCTGAGGCCTACACTGCACTCAAAAACAAAGGGATGGTATAATTCTACTATATTTACAAATCAGGATTTGCTTTGTCTATGTGCAATGCATATGGATATGTCCCAAAAGACTCCCATGACAGGGTAGCTTGGCGTGCTGCAGTTCGCGCCACAGCCTATTAAATGCTGGCTCTCCTTGTTCCAAAGAGCACCAATCTTTATCAAATGATATTGGGGTCTCACAACAGCCATACCTTCTTGCTATTCCTCCAACTGGTCCAGGAGCACATGAGGCGTACAAGCCTCAGCTTCACCAATGTAATAGTACTGAACAATGTTGGTCTCCACAAGGTGGCTGATATCCTTGAGGAATTTCCAATGATTGAGCCTGGTGAAGAAATTGGCTCCCAGCAATTGGCTACAGTGTCTTTACACCTTTTATTTCTCCCTGCCTATTCCCATTCCTGAATTTGATTGAGGAAGTCTTTGAGTGGCTCAAGAAAGTTGTCAAGCAAGGACACCATCTGGGCCTGATGACTTATTTAATTTGCTGCAGGTTGGGGTCCATATCCTCTCAGCTGAGACTGTGGCTAAATTCTATGGCAACACTGATTTTTCCTCCCTGTGTGCCTTGCCAAGCAGCTAATCAATTAAAAGATTAGCAATTCTGTATATTTAGTTTGTATTTTATTTTTTAACAACTGTTTTATTTAGTTTAATTTGTATCAACATACTTTTTGTATTTATGCTTGATATACTGCCAGGTATAATAGAAATTAACATAGCAAAGAAGAATCAATGGGTGAAACGTTTAATATTTTATTATATATTTATTTTTTTAGATGAATTTTAAAAAATATTTTAGTTTTTAAATTAAGATATATATAAGTAGAATAAAATTTGAATGTGATTTAATGAGATTGATTGGGGATGTGATTGGTGAAATTCTAGTACTTGTTTTTGAAATGAACTGGAAATTTCTATTGCCAAAGCATATGTTGACATGGCTCCTGTACTATATAGCTTGCAGAGGCTTTAGTATGGCAACACTGTGATACAATTGAGCAAGAAAATCTTTTCTGATTGAGCTGATATTTCATATGTGGCGGCACAAATAACTGCATCCTGAATAATGTGCTCAATTGAGCTGTACCCAGACACAATCCCTTTTTCATCTAGTGAATAGCAAATTTCATCCAGCTTTATTATTAGATCAGAAAAGTCACATGCTTCTACTTTAATCCCCATTATTATAAAAAACCTAGGTAAACAATTAAGTGAAGTCTCTACCCTGCAACCAGGGCCAAGAACTCATACAATTTATTCTATATGGTACTTAATTTTTTTAGGGACATGGCAGCAAAGGATTTTTTCCATGACTGGCGGTATTCCAGTCTTTTCAGAGCACCAGGAGGCCCCAAAGTCTCCAAAGACGCCCACAACAGCAGGAAGGATAACAGACAAACTATAGGTAAGGGAGGTTACTTTTTCTTTAAATTTTTTAAGGACATGAGATATTGTGTACTCAGGGGGGAAACAGAACCTGACTTCTATTTGTCATCTCTTTATTTTGAGTAAGTTGTGATACAGCATAGTGTTGATAAAGTCCCAGACAAGGATGATGAATAGCTTGCAGAAGTTGGGGGGAACATACTGGTTGAGGTGAATCTTTGGGGCCACAGCCAAAGCTGTGACCTGCCATTCAGTGTCATCTGTGTTTTTTTGGAGCTTGGAAAGTTGTGTTTTGTTGATAGGGTACATTTTATTTAATTTTTCTAACTTTTCAGATTAGAAAGCTGGCGTCAGAACCAGCTGACAGTCAATATGAGGAACATAGTTGCTGTAAAAGGTCTTGGTCAGATGTGGTTTAAGGAATTGTTGTAGTATGCCTTTGTGCTCACCTTTAAATAAAAATTTATTATAATCTTTTTATTTATTTAACATTTTATTTTCTTATCTTCTTCTATATCCTTACCTGTTTCCCCCTTGGCAGGGGCTACTTCACATGTCTTCTCACTTTCAGGTTGCTGGACGTCTTCTGTTGGTTTCTGTTTTTTTTACTTTTTAGTTGATCAAACATATCTGGATCCTTTGTCCACGCCTCTGCAGTTATAAAACCCTGTGGCTTGAACTGCAGGTCAGCAAGAATATCTTTAAATGTTTAGGAGCCTTGTTGAAAGTTTTTTTGGTAGTATTGGGTATCTTGCTTTTTAATGCCTTCACCATAAGTTTTCAGTTTGTCACCTTCTAGCACCACCTCCTTGGGCTTTTCCATCACCTTTTGATTAAACTCCTCAATCTTGGCCACCACAGTGTCCAACTCTTTGATTAGTGCTTCTAATTCCACCTTGTTTTCCTTGTGCTTATCCCAGCCCCTTTTATACCAATAAAAACATCCCAATAGAAAACATCTATGCTGTTAAATCCAATTAATATGTAATAATTTATTGTTAAATATAATTCTGTAAATTTTATTAGCTTTAAGTCAAAATATTGAATTTATATTAATATTCTGTATATTGTTTGTATATATCAGCCCACTCCAAGTATTCTAAGTATCATGCTTTTTCCCAGTACAACATAATTTGTTCCTCATTTAGTAAAATAATTATAAACTGGAACACAAATTTATTAGAAAATATAATAACTTTCAGGGGTTATATGTAAACAATGTATTTCAGAGTTTATATGTGGTACAAGGGATTATTTTTTATTAATTATATTTATTTCTATTATAAATTTAATGTTTTTGTAACACTACAATCAAATTAATTTAAAAGCCTACAAGTGCCATGAACCAGCCAATCATAATTGATATTAGTATTCCATTGTATTTAATGCTTGGCTCAGACAAGACACACCTCTGTTATTGCGCCCAGTTTAACTTAATAAAATAAGTCTGTTAAAAATAAAACCTTTCTTTGTTTGCCAATCAGCACAACAACTTGTGGTCAATCTAGCACCCAAACACTGGCTTCTCTGTTGCTAGATTGACCACAAGTCAGTGTGCCAATCAGCAAACAACGACAGGTTTTATTTTTAACAGGCTTATTTTACTAAGTTAAACTGGGCGCAATAACAGAGCTGTGTCTTATCTGAGCCAAGCATTAAAGAAAATGGAACACTAATGTCAATTATGATTGGCTGGTCCATGGCACTTGTAGATTTTTAAATTAATTTGATTGTAGTGCTACAAAAACATTAAATTTATAATAGAAATAAATATAATTAATAAATAAAGTAGTTTTCAAACCTGTTAAGACAAACAAAAAATCTCAGTCTAAAAACAAAATAAAAAATCAGGGAGTTTATATTAAATTACAATACATTTGGATCTACTTTGATTTTGCTTTTAGACTAAGATTTTTTGTTTATGTCAACAGGTTTGAAAATTACTGTATTAAAGCAGCTGAATTTATCTTGTGGCATTATTAAAGTCAATCATCACTGTAGTTAAATGTAAAATATATATTACCACAATAAAATACATATAAGTTAAAACAATATATAATGTGTAATTAAAAGATTGTTTGGGGACAAGGTTTATTTGGCAAAATGTGGGGGTAGAGGGGAAAAACTAGTTGACAGGCTGGGTTGTGGGGGGAACTTGATTGGCTAAAGGGGTTGGTTCTTGTCAACTGGGAGGATTGGATGGGGACTAGGGCAGCTGGGGGTCCTAGGGGAGTGTTGTTGCCTTTATTGGCTTAGAGAAATTGATGATACATGACATCATACTCACGCTCAGGGAGAACATTGATTGGCTTGTACACTGGGGACTCACAAGGGGTAGCTTTGGATCCTTTGATGATTGGCTACTGCTGTGGGTGTTCAGGGCCAGTTTGATGAACATGTCAGTAACCTTCTGATAGGGGGAAATCACAGTGTGGTCATGGGCCAAACTAACCACCTGGCTGAAGGTTGTGGGCTTGCGCTCTTGGATAGTGTCACCAATGTTAAAGAACAACACATCACCCAGGTGAAGATTAACATGTCTAGCAGGGATAATTGAAACAACGTGGCTGCCTGCTTGGATCTTCTTAGAGGCCACTTGTGACTGTATGTCAGTCACTTAAAATATTTAGCTAACTAAATATGCTGCTACATATATGAAAATATTATGCTTTTAATATATATTATATGGATCAGTTTATGGGATTCTTTTAATTAAGCTTATTAGATAAACTTGGTATCTATATAAAATAGGTAGTAAATACCAGCTTGCTAGTTAGGCCATACTAACTGACAAGATGAAGGCAAGATTGGTTTGATCAATCTTGGAGACTAGGTGTCTCATAAACAAATTAATTAACTGTGAAGGTTAGTTAATATATACCCTTTAACATAATTAATGAGGATTTAATCATGGGGCCTAAAATGGGGTTGACTGTGTCAAGTAGAGATGTGTTGTTGTTGAAATTGGTTAATTAAATGTGAAGGTTAATTAATATATACCCAGAATATGATTAAGGAGGATTTAATCATATTATTTTTAATGGCCTTGACTATGTCAAGAATTTTGGTTAAGGTAAAAGCAAAGATAAACCCCTAAATTGTGGTTTAATTGCACTGTTTTGGAAATTTTATTGGGTTAGAAGTGCTGAGGCGCCGCCCAGTGCAGGTTTCAGGCGCTGTGACACCATCTGGAAAGTTCCTGGGCGCCGCAGTGGCGCCTGGTTCAGTTTTGAGAGCATTTTGATGGGGTTTAATGCAAAAAAACCTATTGATGCAAAAATGGCTGAATTTAGACAATGGTGTCTGGATATTTAGGAATAATCAGCTGGTTCCCAGTTAGAACAATGATAGCTTGGATAAGGAATACAGAGATTTCACTGGGTTTTGGCACCAGAAGCTTGTAATGCTTAAAGCCAAAATGATACATTTCAACAAAAGGAATAATATGATTAAGGAATGTATTAGGCATATTCTTATAGGTTAAGAGTGTGAAGATCTTGCAAAAAAAGATCTTGATTGTATGACACTGTTGTGTCATAGGCCACATGATAGGAATACAGGTGGGATTCAATAACCAGGGAGGTTTCAGCCAAAAATGCCCTGTATAGTATATAAGTGTAAAATAGCAACATTTTAAATAAAGATATTCAAGTTAAAATCTGAAGCTTTCCCCTCATCTTACTTTTCCATTTAGGTCTTCCAAATTATCATTTAAAAAGGTAAATTTTGGAGTTCTTAGAGTAGAAACTGCTGCTGCTTGTAAAGAGGTCCCCAAAAGATCCATGGAGGATGTCTTGGAGGACCTCAAGGTGGCCAAGAAGTTTCCAAAGGAGTCATTAGTTGAAGTCAAGTCTGCTTTTGAGGAACTTTATTCAGAGTATTTTTTCAAAGAAGGAACACCCACTCAAGGAGATCAAGTCTATGCTTGAGACTTGTGGAACTTGTTGTTAGGGTTTGACAAGATTTTTCAACAAATGAAGAATGTGGAAAATAGAGAAATTGAAGGACTAAAACTCCCAGAAGAAAAGTGTGTGGAAATAATGACAAGATGGCAGGAGAAAAATAAGGTTCTAAACCAGAAAATTGCCTCTCTAGAGACAAAGCTCACCAAATATTTGTTACAAGAGGGGTTCAGCAGTAAGAGTATCAACAAAAACAATTATGGTAAGTCTTATTAGATGGTCCTGGATCCTCTACACCACTTCAGTGCACTCCATTTGATGGCTCAAGAAAATCCTAAATTTGGAATTGGCCAAGCTTCAGATAGCAAGCAGGTCAGAGAGAAATTTGCTGTACCAGTACCCTTTGGTTTAACTGGATGTAATTTGGCATAATACAGTCCCTTTTGGGGAAGCTGCTAGGAATTCACTAATGAAACTATCCTCTTTTCTTTCTTTTTACTCTTAAGGGCATTCTTTTGTCCAAGGAACCATAATCCTGGACTTGTAATGATAATTTATAATAGGATATAAAAATAATATTATTAAAAATACTCAATAGACAGCAGATGATTGTGGCACCAATCATGGGGCTGTGTGGCAAATCAGAGCCACCATCCAACTCATCAGCTGGCTGATTGATTAGAACCAGAACACTAACAGCAAGCCTATATATCTAGAGCTGTGCAGTGCGGCAGGCAATGGATATGCTGCAGAGCCCAAATAGACAACAGACCTCAGTCAGTCAGAGGCAACTGTGGTAAGTTCAACTCCCTGGTGATTGACTCTCTTAAACTTGACTCCCTGGTAGTCAACACTATAGTAAAGTGAGAATTCAGCTTTTGCCCTGATTAACAACTGGAAATTGACACTTTTTTAATTAACAGATCTTGATGTACTGAAACTTTTAATATAAAAACTTAAGCCTTACAGCTATGGTATACTAAAATGACCTCAGAAAGCTCATAAATGCAATAAAAACAGAATCATAATTAATAAAAATAAGGATAATTAAGCAATTATTTCTCATTTTACTATGTAATTTACACTCTTCATTATAAAAATATTTTTTATTACCATAAAAATTAAAATTCCAATGCAACAAAATTAAACAAAAACACAACAATAAAAGCTATGCAAAATATGAAGAACTATTAATATTTATTTCATATAGTTTATATAAGCACAACTGTGAATATCATATGTTTTATTTTGAAATTAACAAAAATTAAGATATTTCAATCACTTTCAACTATAGCTATTCATCTCAAACTTACCATGCATACATAGAACAATCACTGCTATCTAATTAAATTAAAATTTTTAAAAATTAAAGCTAAAAACTAAATGATCAAAGCTCATAAGTAAAAATTAAAGTTAAAAAGTTAAGAGTAAAAATCATATTACTGAGCAAGCAAGCAAGTTTATTCCTCATCATTCTTTCCCTGTTTCATTTTGGCCCCTTCCAGGAGGGCAGTGGCAATAAGCTCAAGCTGCTGCTTAAGCTCAGAGGCCATATACTTGTGCTTGGCCGCACCCTGGATGGCCTTGGTGAAGAGGGTACAGCAGGTGGTTGGCTTGGTGGGGGGGACGCGGTTGGAGAGATCACGCAGCTTGGAGATGGTTTTCTCCTGCTCGTGCTGCAGGAGGGAAAAGAACTTATTGAATTTTGGGTGGAGCCCAAAGTTGGCCTTGAGGTGTTTGTGATACACCTCTAGCGCTGAGGTGGTCTTGAGCTCACCATTCACTGCCGCCTGGTACATATTCCAGCTGGCCTTGGCATGGGCCTTGCCTTGCCTCTGTGTGACAACCTTCCCAATTCACTGGGGCTCAAAGTACTCAGGGAAAGGCTTGAACTCTGGGTGCTTCACCATGTAGGTATACTTTGAGAGCACCTCAAACCCCTGTGCAGTGCGCTTTGGCTTTAAAAAAGCCAAGGCACTAAATTGTACCAGCACAAATCTGCAGGTGTCCAAAGTATCCCTCCAACTCAACCTACTAAGCTCAGCGTGGGCCTGCACATTACAAGCAACTGCTTGGAAGAAGTGGAAGTGGCACCCCTTCACCTCCCTGCTGAACAGCTGCTCAAATGCATTGAACTGAGCAGGCTCAAAGTCCATAATGCAGACGCAAGGCCCAAGAGCTCTTAGCCTTGCCTTTTCCTCCAAATCCAGGGTGGCCTGGTCCTTGTCAGAGGCAGGTGGGTTGGCGCAGGTGTGGGGGGGAGTCTTATTGGATTTTTCATTGTTGGCAGGAGGAAGGAGGACAAGTTCTTGGCAAAGGATGGAGAACACACGGGTATAGATGACCTCGGTGGCCCCAGGAAGAAGAAAGAATGCAAGTGGAATCACCCAGATGTCAATCTGGGCATGGACCATCCAGAGCTGCTTGAACATCTGGGGGCAAGTGGCAAAGGTACCATCAACTAGCCAGTTTGACGCCCTTTTCAACTCCATCAGGTTCTGCTGAGTTGAGTAGCAGATGATACAGTCCTTGGTGGCAGGCCTGTTGTCATGGAGCCGGAAGCGCTCCCCACTTGGAAGCTGCTTAAGCTCATGAGTGAGCGTAAGCTCTAAGAGGACGTCAGAGGCCTTGGGGGGATTGGCAGCAATACGCCTATCACTGATGAATTTGACCAACTGCTCCTGTGTTGGTACCAACTTAAGATTGTTGTGTTTGAGATGTTACAAAGCCTTTATGGCCAGATCAGAAGCGCAGAGGTTAGCAGAGGTGGGAATGACCTGAACAAGGTACCATTTAAGCATCTGAGTGATTAGATGATTGGGGGGCTTGCAAGTGTGCTCCCCCTTCTTTGCTGTTACTTGCTCCCAGCCCTCAGTGTTCAACTGGGCTCCAAAAGTCTTATCTTCACAGACAAAGTGCTTGCTCTTGGTCTGCTGCTTTTGGTTATTGCAATTGAAGATGTAGTTATCAGCAACGTAACCAGGGCTTCCCTTTACGGACATGATGGGGAAGTAACAGGGGAAGCGCTTGGGAACTTTAAAATCTCTGTCCACATTACAGATATTGTGGATGGCCAGTGGATCCCAAGCCACATGACCAGAAGCTTTAAACTTCTTGGAGTAATCCTCTGGCTCATCTTGGGGGTCAGATGAGAAAGGATGGGAAGAGCCATTGGGAAGGGGGAAGGATTCTTTGAGGCCTGCTTGGATGCCTCCTTTTTCTTACCAGAAGAAGAGGTGGGCACCTTTGCAGCCTTTGACTTCTTGGTATGCCGCTCCTTGGTGGGCTCAGAGTTGGCCTCTGAGTGGTAAAAGGTTTGGTTGGTAAGATCACCATCAGATTTATTGGGGGAGGAATTTTGGGGGGAAGGTGAAGGGGATAAGGAAGATGCGGGTGGAGGGGGGAGGAGTAGGAGGAGATGAAGTGGGAGGAGATGGGGTTGGAGACTTTGCCTTTTCAGGATTCTTGGCACGCTTGGGAGTAGAGGCAGTTTCTTTGGAGCCCTTAGAGGCTTGGTGCTTAGGATGATGGCTGTTCTTGTTTGATTTTGTCTAAAGAAAAGTTTAGTTTTGTAAATAAAATAGTATGAACAATATAAACACAAAGGTAAAGCAAATTAAAAGTTAAATTAAAAGTATGCAAATAAAGTTTTATTTATCAAGAAAAAAAACATAAAAAAGTAAATAGAAGCAAAATAGAAACTCAAAGTATAGATATAAAGGTTAAAACATAGAAAATAAGTGAATTCATGATGAAGCATCAAAGATGTTAGGTTCAGCATAACATCTTAGTGTTAAATCAATGTAAAAGTTTAATTGAAAATCAAAAAATATGATAATTATATGGAGAGCAGCAGAAAAAGTAGTAGATTATAATAGCAAAAAAATAAATAATTATTGTGTGGAATTTTTTTATTGAGAGTTGAAAATTCAAAACATAGTATAGTGTCAAGTTTGGCACTGTCAATCAGCCGGAAAAAGCGGAATTCCCACTGTCAAGTATGCTGGAGTCAAGCAGAAACATCAAACTTACTATGTTTTTTACATATAAAACTTGCTTAAATTTAAAATGGGTTTGAAAGTTAACCCAAAAGCAAGGCAGTTTTGTATGCTCAAAAATTAAAAAAATACAATATAAGTTAAAAAAGTAAATGAGTGGAAAGGTGTTTATTAGTGATAATAATGTGCTGTGAGGAGCTGGGAGTTAATTTTTTATCATAGTGTTAGTTAAAACGTTAAGAACCTCTCTGTACTAATCCCAAAGTTAAAGCGTCAAGTGGGTGAGTGTTGAGTGGCGCTCATAGTGTGTCATATATTAATTTAGCCTTAATTCTGAGCCTTTGATTAGTTAAATCCAAAACAAATTGTGTGTCAAGTAGATAGAGTTGAGCAAAGAAAGTGTTGAGTTTCAGTTTTTTATAAATTACATATGAAATCTCTTAATAAATCAGGCTTAATTTATGTGGCACCACTTAATCCAAAAACCTGGGAATGACATAATGTAAAACAAGTGGGGTATTTGATTAATGTCTATACCACTAAATCCAGTATAGTGGTGCTTGGGAGCCTAATCAACAACTATGGACACTAATAATAAAAATATAATAGTGAATAATAAATTTTATATAAGCGCATATGTATTTTATTAATAAAATTAAAATTTGGCTTAAAAAGTGTTGAACTGGTTACTTTTTGTTTTAGAGTGTCAAACACAGGTTTTTTCATTTCTATTAGTAAATCTACTTATAAATTGCCCGTTAAATTGGTATTTTAGCTAACCAATTTATTAAACAGAGTCAAGTTTGAGTAAATTTAACCTTGGTTTTTGGTTTCAAACCCCTAAATTACTAGTGAAAATTAGCTTAAAATTGGTTAAGCCAAAAATACTAATAGATTCACATATGCGGCACTCAACTCCCTGGTACTTGACAAAGTGTCAAGTACCAGGGAGTCAAGTTTAAGGGAGTCAAACTTACCACAGTTGCCAGTCAGAGGTATGGGTCCCATTGAAGGAGGTCAAGCATGATGGGATAGGTATCCTTTATGAGAACAATTGGCATTCAAACTGTCTGCATGTTGACTGTCTACGTGTCAATTGTCAAACTTAATTTATACCCAGGTCAACACATTAGAAAAGTCTAGATAAAGTTTCCTATCATGTAGCCTACTAGAAGTTGGCACTTTTTTAATAAGCAGAAACCTATTTCCTGAACATTTTACTTAGTAAAAATTAAGCTCCAAAATAATTTTTAGGGTAATATGATCATGTAGAATCCAAAAATAAAATAAAAATAGTACAAAGCTATCTAAAAATATACTAAAAATCCACTTAAAAATAATTTACTATGAAATTAACTGTTTTCACTATAAAATAATTATATTTACCATATAAAAAGTTTATAAATTATATTTCAAAAAAAGCTTGATAGAAATAAAATATATTAAATAAAGAAACTAAAGGTAAACACTTATTTTAAGAATAGTTTATATAATAGCAACCCAAAAATAAATATACTTTAGTACTAAAACAACTATTCAAGCTAGATAATCCAGGCTCTGGCATAAAAATCTTTTATAAAAACTATTAATTATTTCTACCATTTTAAATTAAGTTATCTTTTTAAATAATATTATTGGTTTTTTAGATTAAAATTATATAATGAAATATCAGAAAGAGCCAAGAATTTTTATTATAAACTAAGTTGGAGATTTGTTGCAAGAGAGTACAGTGGTAATCTTGCTTATCTGCTCCCCAAGCTCAGATAGCTTGTACTTATTCTTGACAGCTGACTTGATCTGCTCTTTGTAAATGCTATCCTTGTACTGTTTTCTCTTCTTTGGAGCCCTTACTTCTATATCCTAAAGGGAGGAGACAGTCTTCCCCTGTTCAGCCTTAAGGTGCTCAAAAAAGGTGTTGTATCTGGGATTTACACCAAAGGAGGAATTAAGATGTTTATGTCAGTTTTCCAGGCCCAATGTTGTCTTCATTTCATCCTTGAGAACAGCTTGATAGCAATTCCAGCTTGTCTTTGCTGTTGGCTTGCCCCTGCATCTGACCACTTTGCGCCCCACCCACTGTGGCTCATAGTAGTCAAAGAAGGGTTGGAACTCAGCTTCATGGCTCAAGGCATAAGGATCATTACAGAGAAGCTCAAATCCTTGGCCAACATGCTCAGGCTTAATAAATGCAAGAGCAACAATCTTCTGGATAAGAAACTTGTATTTACCAGTTGTATCTTGTTGTGTGAGAGAGCTGAGGAGGATCATGCCCTTAAGGCGTCTATTAATAGCTTGTTGGTAATGAAAGAAACACCCTTGTACCTTGCCATTGAAGGTTTTTTAAAAAGGCATTGTATTGGACTGTCTAATAATACATGATAATTATTTTGGGGCCAAGGGCTCTATTGTGTTCCTTTTCTTCAGCAGCTAGGGTGACTTTATCTTTATCAGCATCATCAGGATTGGCTTTTGTTGACAGACCAAGATTCTTTCCTGTCTCAGTGGGAATAGATTTAAGGACCTCTTGTAAAATCTTGAATGCTCTTAGGTAAATCTCCTCGGAGGCTCCAGGAAGAAAAAAAATATGCAAAGGTGAGGACTTTATCATCAAGTTGAGCATACACTACCCACAGCTGATAGAATAACTTAGGACATGTTGCAAATGTCCCATCATAGAGCCAAGTCTCAGTGGCACACAGTTGTTCTAGATACTTATAGGTGGCATAACATATGATCCTTTATTTTGCAACAGGTCCATCATCATGAAGTAGGAACTGTTCATTGTCTTGGATCATCTGCAACTCAGGAGTAAGGACCAGGTCTTTTAGTTGGGTTGCACTTTTTCCAATTGGGTTTAGCTATTGGCGTCTATCAAAGATATACTTAACAAGTTGTTCACGGTCAGTAAAAAATTTAATATTATCTTTGCTCAAGTGTTTGGTGGCCTTTACTGCCAAGTGAGTTGATTTAATGTCTTTTGATACTGGGATCATTTGGAATAGGTACCATTTGAGCATCTTCTAAATCAAAGTGGTGGAAGGCATGCAGGTATATTCCCCTTTTCCAAGGTAATTTTGTCCCAACCTTGAGTGTTTAGGCGTGCTAGGCAGCTTCTGTCTTAACATGTGTAATGTTTGCTCTTGCTTCCTTGCTTTTGATTATTACAGTTAAACACATAGTCATTACTGACCATGCTTGGGCAACCTTTGACTGAAATCAATGGAAAGAATTTTAGGAATATCTTTGGGATCCTGAAGGAGCACTTAACATTGCAAATATTGTGGGCTTTTAGTGTATCCCATGGCCCAGGAGGGTCGTGTTGAAAATCAGGAAAGTACTCACGTTGCTCATCATCTTCATGTTCACCAGGAGAGGGCTCAGAGGAGAGCTCAAGAGAGGACTTGAAGCTTGTCTTTCTTTTCTTCTTGTTGATGGGATCTTTATCTTCCTTAGACTCATACCAGCTGAGAGGTGAGACCATCATCAGAGTCCTTCTCAGAAACTGAAGGTGTGTGGTTTTTCTCTTTTGTTCATATTTTTTTAAGCTGCTTATTAAGCACTTTTTTTAGAAAAAGAAGCCTTAGTCTTAACAGTGTCCTTGGAAGTTTTTTACTAGGATTTTTCTTATTAGGCTGGGGTTTCTTTGATTTATCCTATAAAGAAAAATGTGTTAGAGAAATAAACTGTGAGTAAAGTATAAAAAATGAAAGTTAAAGCTGAAAATATATCAAGTTGTGGATGATTATTATATAGACTATGCAAAAAACCTTCAATGTTATTAATATATGCAGTATTGAGTCTTTTTGTTCAGAAAATGTTGGACAAAACTACATTTAAATGTTTATTATCAACATTTTAAGTGTTGGCATGTATTAAAATTTTGATTCTAGATAGTTGGCCTAAAATATTGTTTTAACTCTGACAGTCAACTTGAAGACAGTCAGCCTTATTAGGTTAAATCACTATTTAAAAACATATAAATAATAATTCAATTAAGATCAGGTTCAAAATCTAGACTGAAATTATGCTATTTGGTGTTTGGACTATAATAAAGTTATATTCATATAATTTTTAAAAACTAAGTACTACAGTTGTAATACTGTAAATTCAGAGCCTAAAGGTAAAAATGCGGGATTGTCAAATTGTTTTTGTGTGAACTCACCAACTTACTGGAATACTTTTCATCCTTTTATATAAAAAAGTAAGCTTTTCTGGGATGAAAATTACTCCATTAAGTTAGTGAGTTCACGCAAAAACAACTTGACAATCCCGCATTTTTACCTTTAGGTTCTGAATCTACAGTAAGTAGTTTTATTATTATGTGAAGTTTTGGGGCTATAAGCTTACCATTCTGTAAGTTGAAATTGTTAAGCCGTGTCTTTGGCTTATTAGATTAGTGAAGGTGACAACTTTGCCGGAGTCAGCCTTCTTTTATAGTGGAGCTGCTATTAAATCTCTCTTAAATTAAGTCATTGTGTTTGCTTAACTTATTCCCTCTGACCCACTTTTGCTTTTGTGTTGGGTTTCCTTTGTGTCAACTTAAAATGACACTATATAAATCCTAGTTTTAACCTATACAATCTGGCGTAATCCAATATTTAAGGGTTAACTGGAACACATCCAGTGGTTTCAAAGGTATAGTAAATCACTAATATAATATACAACAAAGCTTGAAATTTTTACCCATCATATCTAAAAGAACTATAAAACAAAGGTCCAAATATAAATATAAATAACTTATTATAAATGAAGATATTCTGGATTATATGTATTTTTATTAAGAAATATTATAAACTGTTATTTTATGTTGACATTGTGGAGATTCATTGTTGAAGTTGGGCTTAAATTTAAAGTATGATAATTTGGTATTTTAATAGTGATTTCCTTCTTATTTTGTAATAAAAATTAAGCCTATTTTTAGTTGATATTGACATTAGCTTTGTTTTCTCATTGACTATCAATTCCAACTATGAAATGCAATATAAAAAATTAGTTTATTTAGAACACGGCTAGTAGGCTTTGACCTAAGTGCCAAATTGAAGTTGACTGTCTTCATGCCAACAAAGTGTTGACATGCAGACAGTTTGAATGTCAACTGTTCCCTCCTTTATCTGGGAGTTGGCCTGTTTCTTTGGCTTCTTGGCCAGTTTTTCACTGCCTCTCTTCAAGAGGACACATAATTCACGTCTTATTACTGCTCTGGTAAATTGTAGGTAGGTGGCTATTTTGGCAAAATTAATGCCATTCCGCTTGAGGGTCACAATCTCCTCTATCACCTCATTGGTTATTGATTGTTGCTCAAGGGCACACTTGCCATGCTGGTACCTGGATTAGGCAGGGCAATATTTGATTGGCCTGGATTCTATAAGCAATTGTTGGATAGGGTTGGAGGGGGTCACATCTGCCCAGTCTCCAAAATGTGGCACAGGTTTGGGTTGGGCCTGGTCTTAGGAAGTACCATACTGGCTGTCAGAAAAGCCACCCATGGATGGGCCTGGTGAGATATACAACTCAGCCTCCTCATGACTTAAGTTTAGTTGGGTGTACACAGGGGCCATGGCAGTTGTACTCCCTTGATCAGCATCCTGAGCTTAGAGTTGCTCCTGGAACTGCTCCTCAATGATATCAAAGTTATCTTCACTTGTAAAACTCATTTTAAACAAAAAAGCAATAAAATTCTATTAAAAACAGAAAAGAAAAGCAATTCCAGAATGTTATTTTTATTTAAGTGTGTGGTCTTATTTGAGACATGCTCTCAGAGATAAATGGCCAAATTTAGAAGCCCATAAATTGATAATAATTCTGTAGTTTCCTGAATAGATTTTGGTGGATTCATTCCTGAAATCCACTATTTCTAATTTGAGTCACAAAAATAATCAATATTTTTAAAAAAATGAGTTGTTTCATGTTTGAACGGGCAAATGCCTAAAGTCAAAGTGTGGAGATCAAAATCTCCAAATCTCCAAATCAATGGATTTTTTGATCTCTGCACTTTTTTCAATAAAAAATCTCCCAAAAAAATTAATATTTTTCTTAAATTTGACTTTTTTTAAATGTTTTTACTAGTAGCTAAAATCAAAAAACCAAGTTTGAAGTGCCCAAATTCATGCAATTTAAAACACACCTTAAATTAATTTGGCTTTTGAAATAGAATTTATTAATCCTTTTATATACAGGGGACAAAATCAAAAATGCAAAAAATGAAGTGCAAAAAAATCTTCAATTTAATATTTGACACATCAAATTAAAAAAAATTAAAAATTAATTTTTTTTCTATATGTAAAAAAAGAAATCAAGAGAAAAAAAGCTTTTTTAACATTTGCAAATTTTTTAACTTTTTTGTTTAAATATTAACATAAAATACTATTATAAGCTCTTTTTTTAAAAATGAAATTTTTCTCATAAAAATTTATTTAAAAATTTACATATAGTTTCTTAATGGGTACAGAAATCAAAAAGTAGTCAAATCAAAATCCAAAAAGGTACCAAAAACTAGGACCATCTAATATTAAATTTTTGCAAAACATTAATATTTTATTTGTTGTGTTTTACTAAGTTCCTCAAATCAAAAGTGAGGAAATCAAAAATTGACTTTTTAGATTTAGTCACACTTTTTATAAGTTTATAAAATTTTAAATAATTAATAAGAACTTTTAAAATTCCTCATGAGATTTTTTAAGACCTGATATTTAAATATATAAAAAAGAAATAAAGTTTTTTTTGGTAGGCTTTTATTTTATTGCAAATTTAATAAATTGGTGTGTTTTGGAGGCAATTTCTAAAAATATTAAATTAATGTAATATTGTACTATGTTTCCCTATGTTATTTCAGAGGACAAAATTGAAGTGCCCAAATCAAAGTGCAGAAATTGAAGTGCCTAAATCAAAGTGCAATAAGCTCTTGGTTTTTTTGAAGGTTTCTCTTTTGAATTTTATCCTTTCCCACCTCTCCTTTCCACCTCTCATTCCTCCTTGAAAAGAAGTTTTGTTGGCCCCTTGGCTGCACTGGGGGTGTTGTGAAGTGATTGGTTGTAAACTATCTGTCACTAGAATCATGCATTGATCCATTAAGCTCGGTGAATCATGGAACAATGGTACTATTGCCCTGGATGATAACAAGGTTGAATGATCAACTAAGTTGTATCCTGAGTTCATATTAAATAAGGATCAGCCAATTGTTAGTTTAATAGTGGGCTAAGGATAGAGGAAACAAGGCTGTAACCAGATGATCCTGGTATTCTGTGTCTCATGTTAATCTCTTCTGTTACTATATAACTCCCTTCTTGATTGATTAGATAAAAGATTGAATTTACATACTTTAACTTTATTATACGCATTAGGCTAGATACTTATCTTGACCTAATCTTTAGTAATAAGAAGGATCATATTTTGAGTTAAGTGGAAGCAACTACCAACTCTACATGGAAATACGACATTGGTGCTCACTTATAGCATGCATTGGTCCAATGATAACTGTTGCCCTGCTGGGGACTGTCTTTTTTGCGGGGAGGAGATGGAGATAACCTTCTCCATGCTTTCCTTCACCACCTTCAGGAACACCCTGATGGGTTATTCTTGGAGATTAATTGCCTTGCTGGAACAAGGGATAATCTGCCTAACAAATTCATGGCTTTTGGTCAGTTCATGACCAACGTACAGCATCCCTGCTTAATAGAGAATTAGTCCTCTCTACGCCTCAATGTCCCAGTGCCTCTAGAGGTAGACAGAAATGTGGAGCCTACCTAACAACAGCTGGAGAAAGCTATTAGCGGTATGGACTGAGGTGCGTACCAGAATGGGGAAGCCCACAAGAAGCTTGCCTAACTACCCTTATATGGCACTAAAGCTAAAGAGAAATTCCAAAATTTCACAGGGATAACTCCCAATCAGCTTCAATTACAGATGAAAACAATTGAACAAGCCAAGGAGTATATTCACAGCTTTACACATCCTGCCATCTGTCACAACCGGATCCACCTGGGTGATCAACTATCCCTAATCTTGCACCAGGGAAACTTGATAAACAATCAGCAGGCATTCCTCTGTCATCTGTATGATGAACTTACAAGCTCTATGACCAATATTAGCCACCAATTGAATCACTTGGCAATCCACCAAAACTTCACAGCAAACTGGTCAACACAGCTTGAGGAACATCTGACAAAATATGTGTCCACAATGGTTGGGACTATGCTGGAGCACAAAGGATTGGATAATAATTGGCTAGGCACAGTAACTCATCATGTAAAGGGTGCAGAAGCCACCTTTTGCTACCTATGTAGTGAGGTAGAGTTGCTTGGCCGCTCTGTAAGATTGATAGAAGACAGAGTTGCAGTGGAAGGCAATAAGGAAGTCACCGCCATTATCCAACAGGACATGGAGGAGCTATCTGAACACATCAGCAATATTAACAAATGCCTTCAGCAATCCCTCTCTGACTGTAATCATTTCAACATGTAATTTACCAAGTTAGTAAAATTGATCAATCACAACCATGACTGCACAGAAGATAATCATGAAAACCTGACATCAATAAGCAATAACCATTAGGCTATGCAAGAAAAGAACAACATGATGTTTGAAAACCAAGATTCACAAATGGAGAAGCTCAAAGACAAACTGCATGCAGCTAATTGCACAATAAAAGACCTGGCTCAAGAAGTACAATCACAACATAGCAACATCCTGCACCTACAAGGACAAGTAGAGCAGTTACTTAAAGTTTACTTCAGCCAAACTGTGCTGGAAATAGGTCCACAGAAGACCACAGGAAGAAGTCAAAGTGTCCTTTCCACAGTCAGCCAGGCAATGTCAGAAGACTATTGCTCCTTCCATAGTCATGAGAGCAATGAAGACAATATAGGCCATACAATGAGGAAAGTCTATGTAGACAAACCAATTCTGGATAGCAGTGAAACACCTCTTCCTGGCGCTGCTGCTTCAACCTCCAGGACTAGCAACAATGCTAGAGACGCGGCTTCTGAAGTGCAATTCCGCGCCTCAACTCAGAGAAATACCTCACCTCTGTCTAGAAGAAGTTATAATTTTAGCACTTATGCTGTGATCCCAAATTTCAAACCAACAAACTTGCCAAAGTTTGATAAAAAGACCAATGTCCACATGTTCCTTTGGCTATACAATAACTCTAAGTATGGGGCAGACAAGGCCATGAAGAATGTGGCTATCTTTAATTGTTTGGATTTGGAGACCCAGACAATAATAATGCTGAGACTTCCATAACAAGGCTGGACTTACAAGAACATATTCAGGGCCCTCATTGCAGAGTTTGGCAGCAAAGAAGCTTTATTTTGCCGCAAAATGGAGTTTACTGAAGGGAAGATAAAGAAGGGGGAAAGCCTATTGGATTTCTCAGAGCGCTTCTACTTGGAAGCACAGACACTAGTCTCCATGGGAGAAGCCACTTTTGTTGACGTAAAAGGTGCACTTATTAACTATGTTTGTCCCAATAGAGAGCTTTCCATTGCTCTCAAATCTGGAATCTATAGTGCAAGAACGGTCCCCAAGCTTATGCGTCACTTGGGATCTTTTAAGGAACAGTTCAAAGTCCCTTTCCCCAACTATAAGAAATCAACTTTGTCCTCTTCTACAGATTCCAAAGGCAAGACTTGGGATAAGGACTCCTCTAGGAAACCTACAATAGTAAATACACCCTCAGTCAATAACACAACAAACAATTGCACCTTCTACAAGTGTGGGTAATTAGGACATTTTTCCTAGAACTGCAAGAAACCCAAGGCTAATGTGCGTCACCTGAACCAGGAAGACAACATAGAGGACAAGCAGGATGACAAGGATGAAGAAGATGACAGAGAAAAATACGGTGAGGAGTCAAAAAACTGCTAAGCAGTCAGGTTGAGGAGAAAACCCTGACTGCTAGTAGTTCCTGATCCTCTCCACCTATTGACCCGGACTCTGACGCTCCTGACTGCAATGGCGGCCTGTTGGATCAAGAAGCCTGCCCCAAAAGATACTTTCCAGACAAAGAAGAAATAAACAAAGTCTTGCTCCATAGAGTTTGGTCTATCAACACAGTGACAAGGAAGCAAGCAATCTGTATGGAGAGTATACCTTCCAAGGAAGCCATTGACACCATCTCTATACCCTATGCTGAACAACTTTGCATGCCATACGCGAGGTCATCCACAAGAGTGATAGCGTCAAAAAGTTGTCTCAACTATTGAGGTCAGTACAAGTCTCCACAGATCTGGATACTTTGAAATCTCTGAAGCCCAATCTAACAACTGCACTGGAGTTGTTTCTTGCTCAGTTTAAAGGATTGGACGTTCATAAGGTCACCAAAATTACCTCCCCTCATTACAGAGAACAACACAATTGCACTTACATTGAACTGGCGGTTCATAAGCTCCAAGTAAGGGCAATTCTGGACTCTGGAGCTCCAGGAAACATTATGTCAACCAGGCTAGTCAAAAAAGCTGAAACTTGCGCCTGATAAAGACTATAATGAGGAATTTGGTACTGTGGGGCCAGAAAAAACAAAGGCTTTGGGAGCCTATTCATCCTTACCACTTTGTTTTGGTAAATTGGTGATAACTGCCCCGGCAATAGTATTACACAACAAAAGCTATGATATCTTAATTGGTACCAGCTTCATGGCAACCTACAAAACTATCATCAATCATCAGGATAGCACTTTCATCATTATGGGTCACTTGGTACCAATGTTCTATCATGGTGAAGGACCAAGAGACCTCCCTAAAAAGAAAATCCCTTATATCAATATGGAATATGCTGATAGAGATATGCCAGTAGCATACACCTAGCGTCAACGCAAAATCAAGGTCTTACCTCTGGCCACTAAAGAGTAAAAAGGGATCCCCTTATATTCCTCTAGTGAACTCTCCATTCCAATTGGGTCTCAAGCAATTCATAATACAGGTCTAAGTCTCAGTTTTCCTAAAGGTATGCATGGTGAAGTATTTGGACTTCACAATGGTTTGCAACTGGAACCTTGGATTCTACCTGGTATTGTCATGCCATCATTGGAAGAGATTCTGGTACTCTTGGGGAACCTTTCTGATAAATTGCTGAAGCTGAAGAAACACCAACTGTTAGGCTACATGAAGCTGGAAGAGAACTCTAGTCTTATGGATGCCATCCCATTTGGTGAGTTCAGTGAATTTGCACTACCTTGCAATAAACCAAGTGTTCTGTCGCTTATTCCACGCAAGTCTTTAAATAGACTAGCAGAAGACCAGAAGGACCAAGCTATTCAACTCTTTAAGAAATATAAGGACGTCTTTGCAGAGAAAGATCAAGACCTAGGGAAAGCTCTGGGAGTTGAACATGTTTTAGATACGCAAGGCACTGCCCCTATATGCTCTAGGAAAATAAGGCGCAGTCTGACCAACCAAGCCATTGTCAATGAAGAGCTACAGAAGTTACTTGCATCTGGCCTTTTGGTACCCAGCAAAAGCCCTTGGTCTTCCCCATTTTTAATTGTAAAGAAAAAGATGGGTCAAACCGCGTAGTAATGGACTACTGCAAACTGAACTCTGTTACAAAAAAAGGACTCTTATCCACTGCCTTGCATAGATGACACATTGGACAAACTGGGTGGTGCAAAATACTTCAGCACAATGGATCTTATCAGCAGATACTGGCAGATTGACCTTCCAAAGGCAGACCAGGAAAAGTGTGCCATTATTACGGAGCAAGGCCTTTTTCAACCTACCAGGATGCCACAAGGACTTGCAAATGCTCCCGCAACTTTCCAAAGGGCCATGGACTCTGTGATGGGAGACCTCAAGTTGACTTGTGTTCTGGTTTATCTTGACATTATTAACGTCTTTTCACAAACCTTTAGTCAGCATTTGGACCACTTGGAGGCAGTATTTTAGTGTCTGATTGCTGCCAACCTCAAGTTAAAACCAAGGAAGTGTAATTTCTTTAAGGAACATCTGGAATTCCTTGGTTATATTATCAGTAAGGATGGCTTGCAGCCTGTTCCTGTCAAGGTTGAAGCTATCACACACATGCAAACGCCTTCCAACAAAAGAGACGTTCAGGTGTTTTTAGGGATGATTGGCTATTATAGACGCTTCATACCAAACTTTTCTGGCCTAGGAGGACCATTATTTCACTTGTTGAAAAACAACGTTGAATTCTCTTGGACAGAAGGATGCCAGAAAGCCTTCAAGGACTTGAAGGCCACCTTAGTGACAGAGCCAGTACTTTTCTATCCTAATTTTGAGCGCCCTTTCATTGTGCACATGGATGCCAGCTTGACAGCAATTGGTGCTGTTCTTTCTCAGCTGGATGATGATGATCAAGATCACCCTGTAGGATATTGTTCTTGCACACTCAATAGTCATGAAAGAAATTACACGGTCACTGAGTGAGAATGCCTGGCAGTTGTCTATGCCTGCCAACAATTTAGAGTTTACCTTCACAGAGTACACTTTATGGTGGTAACCAATCACGCCTTGCTTAAATGGTTGAAACCCCCAAAGGATCTGGAAGGACAAATGGCGCAATGGGCTATTAAGCTACAAGCCTATGACTATGAGATAATCCATTGCACGGGAGTCATGCACCAGAACGCAGACTGTCTTTCACGTCTTTCTACTATAGCCTTGGTCTCTTCAGCAGCAGACAAACTTTACAACAAACTGATGCTGAAACCTTCTATGTGGGAGCAAGAGCTGCTCAAGATTCAGAAAATTCTGAAGTCTCTTGCAGTGGACACCTGTGTTAAGATAATCAGCTTTTTAAGTTGTATAAAGGAAAGTGGTTACCATAAATTTGTTCATCTCTACGTACAGACACAATAGTATCAGCACATTGCACTGTAGGTCATGGTGGTATCCATAAAACCCTTAACCTCTTACAGCAGCATTGCTACTGGGAAGGTATGCACTCAGACGTATCAGAAACATTGGCTGCTTGTCATGACTGTACAATCAAGCAACCTAAGGTCTTGCGCTATCAGCACCGGCTAATTTGACCTGGTTTTGCATTCCATACTGTTGCTATAGATGTAGTAGGCCCTCTTCCATTGACCTCTAGCAAGAACAAGTTCATTACTGTAGCAGTAGATCAGCTTACAAAATGGGTAGAAACAAAAGCAATTCCCAACCGGTTTGCGCTGACCACAGCCAAGTTCATTCTAGAGAACATACTCTACAAACATGGCTGCCCCCAGACATTGCTAACAGATAATGGGATCAACTTCACAGGATACATGAAACCCAGACTGAACAAACTTATGGGTATCTGTGGCACCCTGTCAACACCATACCACCTCCAAACAAATGGAATGGTAGAAAGGACAAATGGAAGCCTGGTACAGATCTTAAGGAAGCTTAGTCACCAGCATGAAACAGAATGAAATACATATCTTCCAGCAGCTACCTTTGCGTACAACATAGGATTCCACAGGGCTACAGAAAAAAGTCCTTTACAGCTTCTTTATGATCAACAGCCAAGTCTCCTGCCACACCTTAACAGTTTATTTAAAACTAACAATCCCCTTACCCCCAATGCTTATTTGAAGAGACTAGCACATACGCTAATCAAGTTACAGTCTGAGGCGTACTCTAACAACTTAGCAACAAAGGAGAAAGATATGTATTGTGTGTTAGAAACACAACCTGCCCTTCTGGCATACAAAATAGGAAGCTTGGTATACTTCTACAGCAATTGAGGGTACAGTCACAAAAGTAAACTTGCCTCATTATGGCAAGGTCCGGTCAAGGTAGTCCAGAAAGTGGGAATAGATAGCTATACCCTCAAGGATCTGTAAACTGGTCAACTGATCACTCAAGTCCATGTGCAGTACATGTGCAAGGCTCCAAGTGATTGAGCATAACCCCTGTTATGGATAACAATTCGGAAAAAGAAAAACCTAATGAAAATAATCCATGAATTGTTATCCTTTTTGCATCAAGAAGAGATAAAGCTTATAGTAAGAAGAATTAATAGGGCTAAGCAACTGGTTCTTTATTAAGATACTGCTGCCTCTAGCCCCAGATGCAACTGGATGAGGACTTTTGCAATGGCCGCATAGATGATCCAAACATTGGGTAGTCAACAGAATGCAAAAGGAAGAAACATGGAATCTTTGACAGGAAGGAAATTAACACAGTTAATGCCAATTGAATGAGGAAAAGCAAGTTCAATTAAGATGCACTCCCAGAGAAGGCTTTCTTGCTAGGCATATTCCTCAGGTGTTTTACCTCCTACCAAGTACATGACCCCCAACAGTCATTCAATATATTTGGGCATATGGTGAAGCCTTTGGTAATACACAACTTTGGAGCCACTAAGCACCAAGTTTCCAACCAAAGTCATGGATTTTCTACTAACTGCTCAATTATAGCTTAGGAGCTCTAGTGCAGTACCCATTGCTCTTTGCAAACGGTATTCATGGCTATCTGACCCATGCCATTAGGGCACCGGGCCAACAGCAGACCAAGGATCAGACCATGACAAAAAGACCAGTTCAATAAATTTGAGGGCACAAGAGATCTGATTGTCTATCAAGTAGCTCCCATCAAAGGAGAAATCCTGTAGGCATAATTGGGCATACCCTACAAGTTTCACCCAAGATATACGCCAATGAATATTGTTCCCTGCTTTGAGTCTCTTCAAAGAAATTACATAAGGATTCTCAAGGGCCAGCATAAGAGTAGACCACATAATTACTGGGCCATGGAATTGGAGGATGGGAAACTTCTCCCAATGAAGATGATTGGCTAGTTTGATATAAGACCCTTGACTATCTTCTTGGGTTGTTATGGGGGTAATGCCCACCTCACTTTTGTTCAGAGCTTTGAGCAGATTGGCTAAGGTTGGTGCAGGTTCATCATTCTTATTGGTTGGAGTGGTAAAAGTAGTCTTACTCTTGTTGCCACAACTCCTTTTCTTGGCAATTGTTGAAAGCTGGTTGGGCGTAGACATACCAGAGTCTTGTGATCCTGAATTACTCAAAGAGGCACTAGGTTTGTAAGAGACAGTACTGGAGGTACTACAGAAGGCTGAATCTATCTTGCCGCCTAAAATCTCAGTGAATTCTGTTTCTTCTGAAGCTAGTACGGGTGAGTGTTTGTGAGCGGTTACAACTGGAAATTTGGGTATTCTCTTTTGAGCTTGGTTGATACTCTGTTTGGGAACATTGGTATAGCGTACAACTGGCTTCCTATTCCTTTTTGGGTGGTTTATCATACTGGAGAAAGTTAAAAGACTCTTATAGTAACATCTAGTTTAGTAGGGGGAAATGTCGTAAAGTGATTGGTTATAAACTAGCCGTCACTAGAATCACACATTGATCCATTAAGCTTAGTGAATCATGGAACAATGGTACTATCACCCTGGATGATAACAAGGTCAAATGATCAACTAAGTTGTATCCTGAGTTCATATTAACTAATTATCAGACAATTGTTAGTTTAATAGTGGGCTAAGGATAGAGGAAACAAGGCTGTAACCAGATGATCCTGGTATTCTGTGTCTCATGTTAATCTCTTTTGTTACTATATAACTCCCTTCTTGATTGATTAAATAAAAGATTGAATTTACATACTTTAACTTTATTATACAGATTAGGCTAGATACTTATCTTGACCTAATATTTAGTAATAAGAAGGATCATATTTTGAGTTAAGTGGAAGCAACTACCAACTCTACGCAGAAATACGACAGGGGGCCAAAAAACTTTTAAAAAATTTCTGCGTTGTCAAGAGGGTGGATTATATAAAATCTGATACCAAATAGAAAAAACTTTCTTTTTTCTTCTCTTCTCCTTTTCTCTTCTCTTCTTCTCCTCTCCTATCTTCTCCTTTTCTTTTCTTTTCTCTCTCCTTTCTTATCCTTAATTATCTTCTACTATCCTCTTTGCATTCTAACCCTTGATTATATTCTATTATCCTATCTCCATTATTACCCTCAATTATCTTCTACTATATTTTTTTACTATATGTATTAGAGTAAAATAAGATGTATAAAATGTTTCTTTTTGGCATACAAATTTGCTCTATCTATATCATTTTTAGTGGAAGTACAGTGTTTTTAACATAATAATGTCCAAGTCTTCATTTTATGATATGTAAGTGGCAGATTCTTGTTATCTTTGAATATTGTGACTTATTATAAATAATATATAAGACTATATCTTTTATTAAGTATAAAATTGTATAGTATAGCTTTAATAAGAAATTAATTTAACTTATATTATTTTGATGGTAGATTTCTATAATTTTTATTGTCATAAAATTGCAGCCCACGGTGTTTATCATCTGCCAGATGATATCCTAAGTCTTCTAACATTAGGAAAGTACAGAGAACCTGTGACTTTGGCATAACCTTTGGCCCAGAATATTTTATTGCCATCAGAAGTAGCAAGTCTGACAGGGCCCAAGGCCCAAAGGATTTGGGACGGTTCTTCTTACTTCTGGATATAAGTCCATAACTAGTTATCTCTATATTTTACTATAGATCATTATACTGTATGAAAACAGGTTCATCTTTTGTTCTCCACTAATAAAGCCTAAGAGAGGATCACATTGAAGAAATAAGACTTGGATCAATCATCAAGTTGTTAAGAAATCATCAGTCTTTTATTCTACTGTAAATTCAGAACCTAAACGTAAAAATGTGGGATTGTCAAATCCTTGGTTCAAATTTTGAATCACTTTTGCGGGCAACTCAGCTGAGAGAAAAGTAAAATATTAAATAAAATCAATCATTTATTTACTTTTTTGATTTATTTAAATTGGCAAATTTCAAATCTCTTGAGCAAATAACTCAACCAATAAAAGACAAAACTCAGCAAACAAATGCAGGATACATGAATCAGAAATGTAGGATTCTAATGTAAAATTTGATATTTCCTGTATGTCAAACAAATCATAGACATCATGTAAAAATCAACAAATCTGAAATTGCAAGATTGTCAAATCCAAGAACCAAGTTTTAAATCATAATTGCAAGGAATTTGAAATAAATATAATTTATGGGTGTCTCAAAAAGAATATCAAAGGATCTAGAGTGGATTTGTGCTGATTCTTTTAGGAAGCACAGGAATTCTCAAAAATCACCCTGTTCCATTTTAGTGTGGCTAAAATTTAGATCCTACTATTCACAAAATTAACATACTTAACAATAAAATTGACTAAAATATACACTCCTCTTTTTTGAATTTGATTTTATAATAAAATTTTTGTTATGTCTTCTTCCAACATCAACCAAGTCAACAAGCTGTTCCCTGGCCTTGACAAAATCATGCAGGGCTACACTGGGTCTTCAAACAGTGAAGCCTCCCTCTATGGCCACTCCCAACCTGCAGGCCCCTCCTCAAGCACTACCCAGGAGTTTGTTCTTTCTCCTGCGTCCTCAAGCATGGCCCTGTTTGCTCATCACGCACAGGCAGCTGCCAACCCAAATCCTGTATCAACTCTAACACCCAGAATCAGGCAATTGAGCCATGAGGTCACCCAGAGAGTCCCAAATTCTAAAACAGCCAATCGGATGGCATTGACCAGTTCCCAAGATTTACACATCCCTCCCCCAGCCAATCAGCCTGCAAGATGCAGAAGAAATTAATCACTCTGGAGATTGTTCTTGAAATGATTGAAAAGCTAGG
Source organism: Entomophthora muscae (assembly GCA_014839935.2). Lineage (NCBI taxonomy): Eukaryota > Fungi > Entomophthoromycota > Entomophthoromycetes > Entomophthorales > Entomophthoraceae > Entomophthora > Entomophthora muscae. The sequence continues at coordinate 24,996 of QTSX02007148.1, read as the reverse complement.
GATGCTTATGTCTCTTGGGGAAATTGCGGCCGCAATGGGTTTTTCAAAGTCCACTGTGGCTGCAACCCTGCAAGCCCACGCCAACTGTGGCCCCCCTACCAAGAAGATCCTAACTGGTGCCTATACTTTGGTCAAAGGTGACACAACCCATCCCCTTATGATGACCATTATAGAACGTGACCCGTGGATGCCCCTGGTCCAGGTACGTCTCCAGTTGGGACTCCATGGCATCTTCACCAACAAAAGAACAGTGAATTTGTGGATTCATGGAGTTGTGGTTGCAGCCCAAATCTTATTCAATTAGGTTCTCAGTGGCCTCATTTTGGTGGATACCAACCCCTATGATTCTACCATCATCAATTTTATCAAAAGAAGAGCAATGAGGGCCCATAATGACATAATCTTCCTGTCATACGCTAAGATCTTGGCCAGTATCCAAGACTTTGGAGAAAAAGTGTATCCAGTCTGACGTGTTCAAGCGTAGCCAAATCTTGTATTGTTTTGTCAGGGTTTTATTGGCAGTTTACCCATTGGGCTCAATTATTACTCAGTAGTATTGAACACTGCAGATGGGTATGCCTACCAGACAGAGCTCAAGGCCATGCTGGAGGAGTGGGCCACACAAAGCGCTGTGCACACAGTTGTACTGAGTGCAGAGATGGAGCAGCAGGAATGGGCAACCCAAGAAATCAGGGCTGTGGGGCATACCTCTTGGTCCTACCCCATTGACCATGCCAACATGCATCTTGCAGATGAATGTCTCTACAATTTTGATTCTGCCCTCAGGCGCTTAAAGCCTACCACTTACTACAAACTATGCACCCAAATTGATAAGGGTTATGAGCTTTTTCCTTCCGTGTTTTTCCAGGACTTATTTGATCTCATCATCTTCTATGCAAGTGATAGTGATAAGTCCAGAAAGGACCCCTGCCTCCCCCCACACCAGTCCATCTGTTTTGTCAAGCCAGTATATGTGACAGAAGAAGAATTTGAGCAATTGAAGCAAACCAATCTTGCTGCCCCTTTCCAGTCAACAAACCCTGCCTCCCCAACTCCCCATCAAGCCACCCACCTTCCAACCCTGACTCTCAAGCCACTACTAATCCCCCCACTATCCCTGATGCCGTCCCTTTTACAGGTGCAGATGAAGGCAATGTTCATTCTGCCCATTTCCTCCCCTTCCCATCCTCTGATTAGTAAATAAATCTTTTCTTTGTGACAACTTATTAAAATTAATATCTCTCTTTCAATTCATAATTTGATATTTTCTTTTTACATTATCAACTTTCTATAATTAATACAATGTTGTACATTTTACAAATAGCTTAAAATTATTAGTATACATATTTTTCATCATTATTAATAAATTAAAGACAATAAGCGTAAATATTGCATTAGAATATTGCAATTAGACGTCAACTCTTGATATTTTGATATTATGTGTATAACTCAAAGCATTTTGTTTAATAAACGTCACTTTAAACTAGGCCTTTTTCATTGTAACTTATCTAAATGGACTATGTTTATATTAGAGAGCCATTAACGCTTAGTACAAATATTGATACATAGTGCATTTTAAAGCCTGTATATTTACCTATTGTTAATAATTCTATAAACTTTTTAGTTGGATTTTGCAAGATAATAATAAAATAATGTGTTATTAAATTACTGTTTATTGTCATTAATTGGCTGATTTTCTTTGCTGTGGTGATAGTGCATTTTCTGATATTTACGCACTAGTATACAATTGGTTGGTTTCATATCCAATTGCATAGGCAATAAGAAATCAAGCTGCCACCCTGACCAAATCTGGTCTTGGGGTGGTGGCTTTATTTCTTATTGCCTGTGTGATTGGATGTGAAACCAACCAATTGGATACTAGTGTGTAAATAACAGAAAATGCACTATCACCACAGCAAAGAAAATCAGCCAATTAATGACAATAAACAGTAATTTAATAACACATTATTTTATTATTATCTTGCAAAATCCAACTAAAAAGTTTATAGAATTATTAACAATAGGTAAATATACAGGCTTTAAAATGCACTATGTATCAATATTTGTACTAAGCGTTAATGGCTCTCTAATATAAACACAGTCCATTTCATTAAATTATAATAGAAAAGGCCAATTTTACAATGAATTTTATTAAACAAAATGCATTGAGTTATGCACATAATATCAAAATATCAAGAGTTGAAGCCTAATTGCAATATTTTAATGCAATATTTACGTTTATTGTCTTTAATTTATTAATGATGATGAAAAATATGTATGCGTTGAAGGTAGTACTATAAAAACCAGTTTTTTGATGGAATTCAAACATAATATCAAATATTTACACACTTATTAATGAATTAGAGTCAGCCCTCCAAAAGATTGTTTAGCTTGAATACAACATCAGGGAAATTGTGTTAAATCAACTGGGAAATGATGGAAGAGCCTTGGTCCAGCAAAAGAAAATTGCAAAAAATAGCCTGGGAACAATAGTTAATAAAAAACACAAGGAAAATTTTTAAATCTTCAAAAGGAAATACTCAAGCGGTTAGATTTCAAAAGTGAAAGTTACAACTTGTGGGAATTTGCAAAAATCAATAGAAAGAATACTCAAAAATCAAACTAATTGAAGGAAATGAAATTTCAAAAGAAATCACACAAATGAAGAGGAAACTGAAAAATGGAAACAGACAAAAACAAAACTCAGTCAAGAAGCAGGAGCACTTCAAGAAACACAGAAATTTTATCAAATGAAAACCAAGAAGAAACACAAATTGCAAGAAATATAAGAAAAATTAAGCCTAGGAAAATTAATGAAGAGCAGCCAACACTCATGAAGTTTGCTGAGGTGGCGCCTGTGGCTGAGCAAACCACAGGGGAAACAATTAGTAGAAACTTTTTATGTTTTTATTTTATATTTATTTTAGTTATAACTAGGGATGGGGACAAGGTTGCAGAAGTGGTGGCTTTTATGCTGAGTTGGTTCTACAGGGGGTTACCAGTCACTGGTAGCCCCTGTAAAAAAATAAATAAAAACCAAATAAATAAAATAATTCAACAGAATATGAATAAGTTTTCAAATATTGAAGCTAAAGATAGGGAATATTTCCCATCTGTGGGGTACTTGCTGTGGTTAAGGGAAGCATACAAAATAGGATCAAATATCAACTTCAAAGAGATGAATGAAATTTGCGGGGATGTCAAGCTAAACTTTGATGAATATATCTATGAAAGCATTCAATAATTCCCATTTGCAAACATCAACAAATATGAAAAAAATAAAAACAAACTTTCAAATAGAAACTGAATATCTAAAAGCTGAAATTTTTAATGAAGTATTCAAGGCATTGTCAAATAAAGTTGGGGATGCAGTCCTTGTGACACATTTAAACCTTTATTTATTTTGTTTGCGGAGGCATGGGGGGCTGATACAAGTTGGGCACCCCCCAGAACCCTCTTCAAATTCAATCAAACTTCCTATATCAATAGGTTAGTTCAAGTATTCAAAAAATTGTGCATGTTCTTGGAAAAATATACCTTGCAAAGAATTCACGTTGTGGTATACCTGGGTATCCTCCTTCACTGCATATTAAAAACCAACGTCAAAAAGTTGGAGGATGTACCTATTCACATGGATATTTGCCGTGTAGCCCTCAACCGCTAGAGACACCACAGGGATATAGGACAGTCAAGCACGTCCTGTATGACTCATTTGCATTGGCAACACTATACAGGCACTATGTTCCCCCCCAAAAAAACCTACTAGTCAATTCACTCACCTGCCTGCCTTTTATCAAATGATCAACAACCACTGGGGTACAGGGCGCCACCCCTCTAGCAATTGCATCCAGGGTTGTCCACCACATACAGAAGAGTATGTGGATCCAATTAGATGCTTTAGCCAAAAACTTGATTTTGGGGTATAATTCCCCGGAAAAATCACATTCCCCTTTGAAATTAGCATCCCCTTAATAAATATTTTTCCCTTGCAACTTAAATTTTATTTTTTAAAAAAAAATATTTTAATACTAAATCTTTTCACTGAAATATTTAATATTAAAATTTTAAAAGTAAAATTTTAATATTAAAATTTTTAATATATAATATTTCAATATTGAAAAAATCACAGTTAAATAAAAATAGTTAAATTTTGAATATTTAAACTTTAATAGATAAATTTTAATATTTATAATTATAATTTTACTTTTAATATTTTAATTTTATTTTAAATTTTAGTAGTTAATTCATAATATTAATATATCTAAATATATTACAAGACATTAGTTATAGTTGGAACCACATCAAATAATAAAAATAAGTTAAAAATGTTTTTATTTACTAGCTTGTCAAGTACAGGTTCATTTATTACATATATAAACAACAAGAATTGAATTTATCCGCATCATGCGGCCCTCTCCACTTATATTCTAAACAAGTGATTGTTTAGGACTCAAATTACCTTTCCCTTGTAATATTATTTGATAAACATATTCAATATGCTTGACCTGTGTCCTAAGTACTAATTAGTAAGTAATATATGAAAATCATTGGTTTCTGTGTTGTGTGGCTATAGTGGCACTGAAATAACACGGATCAGATGACCTACAAGGTCCAATTTGTGGCTTAGAAAAGCCAAAGTACCATCAAGGATTAACAATTAATTAAATAAACTAATTTATTTCTATCTTTTTTATTTTATTCATTTGTTAGCGCAACAGTCAATATAATATTCAGTGCATTATAATAAAAATATATTCTTCATACCTAGTATAATTAATTTTACTTACCTTTTCTACATATTCTTAAATGTCTATAATACATTCAAATGTCACGTCATTATATATAAATACTAATTGTTGAGTCCTACTAAAAACAAAATAAATAAAAATAAAAACAAATAAAACCCAGAGCGCACATTTTCCGATTGGCTTGGAGGCCAGGGCTTTGGGGAGGAAGGATTCTGAGTGCTTGTAAAAAGCTGCCACCACATTGGGTGGCATTGCAAATTGACTGACCTCAAGGATGTTGAAGAGATCTTCAGTGTCTTGAGGGAGGCCTTGCTTCACCTTATTCTTGATCCAATCAAACACCTCCTCAATTGGGTTCAGAAACGGAGAATAGGGAAGAAGGAAGAGGAGTCTCATTGGACAATCAGCCAGGCAGTGGCTGGCCAAATGACTATTTTTATCAATTGGCGGGAACTTGGACACAACCAGATCCACTTTATGGAGCCCAACATTATCCAACATAACAATGTTGGTTGTACTGCGGTAATTGATCCGGAGATACTTCTTGACAGTTTGGAGAAAATCAAGAAATGTCCCGCTATTATGGGAACCCTTGATCATCTGATACTGGTCCAACCCGTGAGGACCAAGAAGCACTATCATGGAATAGGTCTGGGAACAGACAGCTTCACAATGGGCTACGCTATCCTTGGACCCCTTCTTGACCCACCCATGCCTAGACCTGAGTGAGGAGGAAAAAAACAATTTGTCAATGTAGAAGAACTGGACATTCTCAGTCTCCTTTAGTGCCAGATATGTCTCAGTATAAATGTGTCAATCCTCAATGGTCTTCTCATTGTTTCTGTTGTACGGCAAAGCTCCCAGTACTTTCCAGGAGAAGCCCAAATCAACCATTTTTTGTAAACAAGGGTTTTGGAAACAGAAAGCCCAAACTCTGTGGCAAGCATTGATTGGACAACAAGTGAGTCCAGGTGGCAATCCTTGGCTACCCACTGTTTTATTGCGTCAATATGCACTGGCTGCAAGAGTTTGGGCTGCTGCTTAGCCTTGGCAGATTTTGAAATTTTCCTGGTGTTGCCATACTTGGTGTTGATGTTGGCAATGTATCTGGCTGTGACACCAAATTGGGACGCAATATCCCAAACCGCCATTCCCCCATTCAAGCAGTTGAGGAGAGCTTCACACTCACTATCTGTCAACTGACGCCAACCCATGGCAGGTACCACAGCATCCTGGATATCAGGCTCAACACAGGGGATGGGGACCTTTGTGTAGAAGGTGAGATCACGCTTGGTTGCGCTGGCGCCATCAATGGCGGCATAAGATACAGGTGCAGATGACTCTTCAATTATAGCTAATGGCACATAGGAGGTGTCAAAGATGCAGGGGCAGGAAGTAGCAACTCTTGGATCAAGAGTGCAAGGCCAGGTGACAACTGGGTAAACAGTGGAGGTGTAAGTAACCTCATTGTTCCCGGTGACCCTGGTGTAGGAGACTTTGGTAGCAGGCCTTGAAAGTGGCTTCTGCCTGGGATTCAAGCTGGTAGTTCTGGCTTGGGATGCAGGAAGTGGTTGGCTGGCGCTGACACCTTGGGAGGCCTGTGTGTTGGCATGACTCCCCTCAAGTTGGGTTCTGGGTCTGTTCTTAGACCCTCTGGGACGCCCTTATGGACAGGCTGCCCTGTGGGCTGGTGCAGGAGCTGGTTGGGAATGCAATTGATGGTCCATAAAAATAAAATAAAGAATATATTTTAGATTAAATATGTATTTATTTGGATCTATTGGTTTAGTTGTGAGTAGTGTTTTCTCTTGATTTAGCCTTGAATAGTAACAGAATTTCTATATCCGTGATTTGAAGTGTATAATATTGTATCCTTTCCAGTTTTGGATGATTTTAAAGCTTAATAACTTTTTATGTCTAAACATGGTTATCAAGATTGAATTTTTCACTTGATTTTAGTTGTGGTGGAGCTTCTTGATTTGGGTTGTTTTTTCCTAGTGTGCTTACTGTACATTAAATTTGGATTCCAGTTTTTGCAATTAATATCTGGGTTTACTAGTGGCATTCAAATGTGATTTGAAATTTGGTTCTTGGATTTGATAATCCCGCAATTTCAAAAAAACATAGTAAACTTAATGAAAATGGTTGATGGATTTGAACAATTCAAATCTGATTCCAGTTAATTCATTTTGTCCATCGGAAATATGCAGTTTGACTTGAGCTTTGCAAAGTGTCTACAAGTTCCAGCATTTTTAAAAATTCAAATAAATATACAATGAATTCAACTTAAAATAAAAAAGGCCATCCCACAAAAGTGATTCAAAATTTGGACCAAGGATTTGACAATCCCGCATTTTTACGTTTAGGTTCTGAATTTAACAGTAATGGACTGGCTTTAAGGCGGCCTGCCTGCCTGTGTTTCATCTGAGTTAGTTTATGGCGCTAAAGAGACTGAAGTAGCATTAGGTCTGCACAGCAGGAGGCCCATCCTTTTTGGGGTAGTTTTAACAGAAGGTTAGCTTGACATCTTCCACAGATTGGTATTCTTTCTGTCTTTCTGGGCCACTTCCAGGGCTAGCTAGCCAGTGTTTGGCTACTAGTTTACAGAGATGATTGTTTCACTAAATCAGAGCTACTCTAATACAATAGGCTCAAAGCCTTTTATCTTAGAGTGGTTGGCCTAACGGCCCAGTCCATGTTGGACTCTTCTAGATGTAATGCAGATGGTGGTTCATATGAGGGCTCTCTTATTCTAGGATTCATTTAAAGTTTTATAATAGTAATTGTTATAGGAAGCATGTTTGAGGTGGTAGTTGAGGTGGATTAATTAATGAGCAGTAATTGCATATACCCTTAATTAATTGTAATGCATGAATATGTTGATGCCAGGATATGATTTGATTGCTGATGGCACAAACCTGTGGCCCACATTATTTTGTTGAAACCCTTCCTAAGAGCAATTAACTGCTGGCCCATGTTATTTTGTTGAAACTTTTAATTAGTCAATATCCAGAAATCCTGACATTTATCATTGAAATAAGATCACTAATAAATCAAAATACCTAAAATCATATGCTTGTATCATGCAGGAAAAATCCTTTATTTTGCTTATACTGAAGTATTATTATAGCTTTACATAAGCTGGAAATTAAATTAACTTTTTTAATTAAACTTATAGTTTATAATGAAGTTTTTATGTAGTCTCATATTTTATATTCAATTGAATACAGTTACATATAAATTCTAGTCTAATTTTGCTTTTGAAACTAAAATAAACTTTCTTTTAAAAACAGCTATTTTAAGAACATTTTTATTATCTAGCATATATTTTTTATTGCAGAAATAAACTTCTTGGGGTCTCTTTAGTCTATAATGAACTCTAAAATAAATATTTTTTATATTATAAACTGTATTTTATTCTGCTTCAAAGTTAACCTCTGGAAAATCAATTTTTGCACTTCGATCTTTGATATTTTCAATTTTTGCACTTTTTGGGGGTCTCATTTTCAATTTTTGTACTTTTGACCTTAGGAACTTTGACCTAAGGAACTTGCCTGTTTGAACTTGTCAATTTTGTGACTGAACCTGATTTGTTCTCTGTTTGTATCATTTTTGCTACACACTCATTATCAAATTTAATGTAGATTAATTTAGGATGTGGCTGGTTTGCATTCATTTTGAATATGGGTTCCATTTGTTTGCTGTCTCATTTCTGGGATTCACTAATTGACTTTAATTTTGTTGTGTGATTGACTATTGCTTTTCCAGACCTAGATAAATGGAAGTTTTATTGAGTAAATTGCCCTTCAACTGGTTTCAATTAGAATTTGATATGTGACCAAGCTTATGCATTCTAAACTGGGTAATATACATTTATCTCAACAGGTTTGAAAACTCCTGTATTTAACTATTATATATGTATAGTATAAATTATAGCTAATACATAATATAGATTAAAAGTGCTTTTTCTGAATAACTTAACTTTGGGGATTTATGCAGCCTTGTTACTACTAACATACCCCTTATTTTATATTGCAGATCTGGAATCCTGAGCTTTTTTAAATCTATCTACAGTTTTTCTCAAAAGTATTTTTATATGTTTTTTGGCTTTGAGCATAAATACTGTTTGAGATAGTGCTTTTCTTAGTTGTGATGCTAAAAATTGAAATATAATATTTACTATTGCTTTTAAGATGATGTGTTGTACCATAAATTCACCTTTAATACACTCCAAAAAACTAGAATCAATGCATTTCTGTGAATGCTAAGCCAATCTTAATAGTTGATAGCTTATTTTAAAGCTACATAACTCCTCTACATTTTGAAGGGATTTAGAAGGTCAAATATTAAATCTTAAAGTTACTTTTTTAGCTTCACTAAACTTAATAGTGATACTCCACTTATTTAGATTTTTTATACTTGAAGTATACTATTTCATTTTAAATTAATATATTTTAAATTAAATTTAAAAAAGCTACTTTAAATAAGAAATTTAATTGAACAGGTCATAAGTAATCTCAGCCTAAAAACACAATAAAATATATTGAATTAATCTATGAAATCCAACTTTATATCTGTCCTTGGATAGGAAATCACCTAGTAACAGTAGGACATGCCATTTCAAAAACAGCACTTCAATTTACGCCATCTCAAATTAAATTTGAGATGGCTTTTTTTGCATTAGTGATTTTGAATCACAAAAAATTAAAATAAACAATAAAATAGTTAAAATTTACATATACTTTCTATAATGCGGCATCTCAAAAGTACACCATCTCAATTCCGTCACTTTGAGTCAGATTAATTAAATCTTATTTTGCTAACTTTATTTACATATGAAATCACTTAGTCTGGGGCATGTTTACGCCATCTTGACTTTACCTCTTTTTGAAGCACGCTATTTATCTTTAACTAAAATAAGCTTATACCCAAACTAAAATAAAGCCTGTTGTATAGTGCCAGAAGATGTTCCTATAGTATTAATCCAAGACACTTATACTAAGAACAACCTAAAAAGACGCCACTATGATAGTCCTTCTAGTGATTATCATTGCTGGGTAAAAAAACCCAGTTTTATTATTGTCACAACATCTTTGATTACTCCCTCTTGGGGAATTAACGCCCTGAGAAGATCTCCCAAATGGCTCACCAAATGGCTCACCAGCCAGCTAGTAAACTGGTGATATCATTATCAGTCAAGCCATCTATGACAGGGATCTCCCAATCCAGATCCTAAATGGAACACAACTTGAGTAAGCCTCATGGCCCAAGAGGAAAATTACTCAGATAAGCCCCATGACCTCCATGATGTACATGGACGGTATGTGGCTTGTCATGATACTATATTACTCTATATTCATATCAAATAAAGTATCATTCTCTTCTTGATTTTCCCCTTTATCTTGTTTATTATACTTCCCAGAAGTATATACTTGACAGTGTTAGCACAGGTAGGTTATCTATACCTACCCAACTCAAAGGAAACATTCCTCCTAAGAAAAAGATCCAAGCAATGGTACTCCCTAATGACTGGAGAGACTACAAAGAAGGACAAGACGTTCCTGCAGGTTTTGTTATCTACAACAACATCCTTGTACCCATCAAACAATACAACACTCTCAAAGCCCAAAGACTGTTACCCACAACTCTGATCACAACAGCACCACAACAGCCTTAAATACCCAATATTGTATTCCAGCACCTGTGTACAGCTGAGATTGGCACCTTTGCAGGACTATGCCAGGAAAATGCCTCCCTTTGGATTAACAGTACACAAAGCAAATTTGAGCAAGTGGAATACCCCCAAAGGCTCTGGGTCAGTGAAATTTCCCTCCACATTACAGGAACCACATCATGTTTTGTAAGCAGATGGATAGCCCAACACCCCAACCAAAAGGAAAACTGGGAGCTATTCAAGAGCACATTCCTTGAAAAGTTCTCCATGAAAGATTCTGACGTAGTAATAATGACAGAACTTTGAACCTTCAAGATGACAGGAACAATCAAGTAATACATTGCTGCATACAAAGACCTATGTGACCACACATCCAACACCATCAACTTTGATGAACCTGGGCCACACTTGGACTTCTATAACGGTCTCCCCACACATATTAGATATCAGTTTGATATGACCTGCTGCAAGAACCTTGAAGAAGTATTTTTGGAAGGCAAACACATGGCCCAAAAATCTGACAATCTACACGCAACCAACAAGTGCAAAGAGATTCCTTCAGCCAAGAAAGACCCTTGACCCAATAAAAAAGGCAACCAAGTCAACAACACCCATCCTCAAACTAGGAATCAAACTGCACAAGCCAACCAGGCAATCACCAAAGATACCAACAAGGAGGGAAAAGCTCAGGGGAGTGCTTAGGCAAGCCACCCTCCCCAACCTACAAGACTCATACAGTGACTAGGATGTGGATTCAATCACCATGATCCAAGTACTCTCCAGCAACCCTCTACTGTTTGCTGCCCAAGCTGGAAATAAACTCCTCACTTATCCTTTCTGTTTTTGCAGATATCAGGGCACCACACTATTTGACACAGGAGCAGACCAGTCCCTAGTCAATAAGAAATTTGCTGACCTCATGAAACTACCAACCACCCAGAGCAAGATCAGGAGAGTTATCATGGCAGACAACAGAAGCACACCAGTCACCCAAGAGGCAAAACCTTTCTGCGCCCAAATTGGAGACGTACAAACCACCCTCAGTGGTCCAATCATACCAATCCCCAAGTATGATGTTATACTTGGCTTGGATTGGATGAGGAAGACCAAACCTTACATTTACTGGGACAGTGCTCCCCTAACCATACAACAAGGAAAAGTACACTACCATTTTTATCCAACTCACCTTGACATGCTTATGAGGGACTATGTGTTTGTAAAAATCATGGAAACAGAGGAGGAAGTCAACCCTAGCAAAATCAATTGGAATACTTGTACATACAAGGGCATACACTTCAAAAATACAGAGACTTGACATAAAAAGAACCCCATCTGAGACCAGCTAGTTAATGAGTTTCACACTGTTTTTCAAGAAACACTGCCGGGACTACCCCCTGACTGTGGCATTCAGCATGAAATCAACCTTAAAGGGTATGTACCTAAAGCACGACCTATCTACCACCTCACATCACAAGAATATGATGCCCTAAAGGCTTATCTTGACAAAGCCTTTAAAAAAGGACTCATACAACTGTCAAAATCACCCTTTGGTACTGCTGTCTTCTTTGTGGCAAAGAAAGATGGAGGGATCTGCCTTTTCACCAACTACAGAGCGCTCAATGAGATCACAATTAAGAACAGGTATCCCCTGCCCCTAATTGATGACCTTTTTGACTCCCTGGGGGTCCCAAATCTTCACAAAGATTTATTTGACAGCAGGTTACCACCAAATTTGCGTGAAACCTGAAGACATTCCAAAAACCGCATTTAGAACTAAATACAGATCCTTTGAATGTGTTGTTCTCAACTTTGGCATGACAAACACTTGCAGTACTTTTTTGACCTTCATGAACAAAGTTTTCAAGGAACACATTGGAAAACAAGCAATCATCTACCTAGACAACATCATCATCTACAGTCCCAGCCTGGAGCAACACTGGAAAGACGTCTACCTGGTCCTCTGCACCCTTGAAGAGAACCAACTGGTTGCAAAACCTTCAAAGTGTGAGTTATTCTCAACAGGACTTCCATTCCTTGGTCACATTATCAGCAAGGACAAGATCAAACCAGAACCAGACACAATACACACCATAACTGAGATACCAGCTTCAAGAAATAAGAGTGAACTCTGCACCTTTCTTGGAATGGTAGTCTATGTAAGAAGGTTCATCCCTGATTGGGGTGCCCTAACAGCCCCCCTGTCTGCCATCACGGGCAAAACAACCAAATTTTTCTGGACACCATTACGTGATCAACACTTCTGCCAACTGAAGGAACACATGGTCACCACCCCTATCCTCCAATATCCAAATTGTGAAGGGATCTATGAACTAGAAACTGATGCCTCTGAATATGCCATAGGAGGAGTACTCTGTATCCTAACATCAGAAAAGGGCTTCCTCCCTGTGGCATATGAGTCAAGGAAACTATCTGACGGTGAACAAAGATACCCCATACACGACAAGGAGTTGGTAGCCATCATACACTGCCTCATGAAGTGACAATGCTATCTGGAAGGATCCCAAACGTTCAAGGTACTCACTGACCATAAGTTGCTGATATTCTTCAAAACACAACAACATTTGTCAAGAAGACAAGCCAAGTGGATGAGTCTCATACAGAGATACCCCATGCAAACTGAATATAAGCCAGGCAAGGAAATGCTTAGTGCAGATGTCCTGTCAAGGCTATACAGCAAACATGTCCTCTGCGTTGATGGTGACTCCAACTGGCCCATGTTAATCATGGGGAATCTCCAGGAAGGTTTCCCACCTGGCACACCAATGGACATCCAAGAGAAAGTCCTCAAGAACAAAAATATGCTCAAAAACGTATATGGTACTCTGCACCAAATACTCCCAAATGGTGACACATACCTTATGTCCCGTCAACTCAAAAGATTGACACCATCCTCCAATATCACAGAGACCTTGGACACACCTGCAGTAGAAACTTACACAAATACTTAAAGACACACTACTGGTTGCCCAACATGCTAGATGGTATCAGAGAAGTACTAGAACAATGCAAAGTCTGTGAGAAGTACGCCCACACCAAAGCACCACCCAAGTCAGTAGTACCTGTATCCATCACACAGCCCTTCAAGGTATGGACATTGGATATTGTGGGACCAATGCCTGGAAAAAATAAGGGCAAAAAGTACATCATCACAGCTATCAACTATGCAACCATATGGCCCATGGCGCAAGCCACTAAAGAACACAAGGGCAATAATGTGAGACAATTCATTGGGAAAGAAATCATAGCCAAGTTTGGTAAACCTAACCTCCTAATCACAGATGAAGGCACCAAACTTAAGGCCATTGACACCAATATCTATCTTACCAAGAATGGGATAAGACACATTATGGCCAGCCCATACCATCCCCAAGTAAATGGACAAGTAGAACAACTAAATGGTGCAATTATAGAAGCCCTCAGTAAGTTATCTGCTAAAAATCCAAAGGCCTGGGTTGACATGCTTCCAACCACACTCATGGTCTGTAGAACAAGAGTCAACTGCAATACGGGCAAAAGCCCGTATGAACTTGTCTATAGACAAAAGCCTGCTCTCGTTAGTACAGCCGCAGGACCACAATTACCTCTGCCCAAAAAGGTGCCAGACAACAATGATCCTAGTGTACAGTACACCAGAAAAGACCAATAGGAGATGGAACACTAAAGGGTTGAAAGGGAAGCCATCTCATTACAACAAGAGAGATTCCAAGTCAGGGACAAAATCTGGGTTGTCAATCATGATCAACACAAGCTGGACCCAGGATTGTGTGAGCCAGGCGTTGTCATGGAAGTCAGACCCAACAACACCTATCTCATCAAAGGAATTGGAGCTCAAACTGAACTGAAACATATGCATCATGACCACCTCCGCCTGTGCAAAGAAAGAACAGCTCAACAAAATTACAGACTCCCTGTTTCCAACGCCAAACTGGATCAATACCAGGCACGCATCCCTAACACTCTTAAGAAAATCCCCAAGGCTTTGCCTTCCAGTACCCCAGGGGGAGATGTCTCAACATCTTTGATTACTCCCTCTTGGGGAATTATTGCCCCAAGTAAATCACCAAATGGCTCACCAAATGGTCCACCAGCCAGTCAATAAACTGGTGGCACCATTATCAGTCAACCCTCTATGATGGGGATCACTCAATCCATGGTCCTAAATGGAACACAACTTGATTAAGCCTTGTGACTCAAGAGAAACATTACTCAGATAATCCCCATAACCCCCATGATGTACATGGACGGTATATGGCTTGTTATGATACTATATATTACTATATATTCATATTCAATAAAGTATAATTCTCTTCTTAAATCTTCCCCTTCTTCTGTTTATTATACTTCCCAGAAGTATAAGCTTGACATTATATGTAATTTATAGCTTATATATACATGGATACATTGATAAGGGACTTCTTAACAAAATATTTTAATAGTGATTTTAATATGGAAGGGGGTGATTACGCCATTTCAATTTATATCACTTCAAATTCCACCAAGTTTCATATCACCCAAGTGATTTGATGCACACAATAGATAGGGGAAAATAAGGGGAAATTACATATGACACCAGGCTACGCTATATTGATTCTCCCACCACAATTCTTGCTTTCCACTTTTCAAAAGTACATTCCATGTCAATTATCATATTAATAAAAAATGTAAGAAATTGACTGAAACTTTGCAATTATATATTTTTTGGTCTTCTCTAAACAACTGGGTACTTTTTAACACCAGTTGTATAAGATAGTTTTTTAAATATTCAAGTTTTAATCTTTGGTCCAGTTGAGGTAGCTCTACCATAAATTTGTTAATTTAATATAAAAATGGTCAAGAACATTATGTTTTTGAGCTACACCACCTCAATTACGTCACTTCAAAAACACCATTTTGACTGCAAGTTTTCAGTCAAAACTCAAAGTTTTGCATATTTGCATTACTAATACATTTTTTATTTTTACATAACAAAAAACATTGAAAATTTGATATTATATATTTTTTGATTTCTTCTACAATTCTATGTAAAAAATTACTACTTTTTATATTAAAAAGCTTCTCATTTTTCTCTTTAAAAACAACCATCAAATTTCTCATATTTTGATACTAATTCACTTTTAGATGCCTCCCAAGCCTACCACTAAAGTTGCGCCCAAGGCCTCAAAGGCCTCAAAGTCTAAGATCCCTCCTTCTAAGGCCAAGACTACCTCAAAGAAGCAGCCTTTCAAGGCCAAAGCTCCCCCCAAGACCCCAACTCCATCACCTGAACCAGAGGGAAGCAGTCCTACCCCTTCCCACTCTCCATTTGTGTGCTCCCCCTCAGACCCCCAAGAGAAGTTATTCAACTTCAATTGACACTCTGATCCTACCTCAGAGCCTGAAGAGGAAGAGGAGCAGCAGCCTGGTGCTCCTGCAGATGAGCAAATTGAGCTCTGGGATCTTAACACCATCCACAATATATGCAATCAAAATGGCCTTTTTGCTATTCCCACAACATATCCAGCCAGCTACCCCATCATGACTAAGAAAGGGGGTGCTGGCTTTGTCTACAAGGGGTACAGCTTCAGCTGTAATGACAAAAAGAAACCCATCTGCCAACATCACTATAAATGTTATAATGTTGGGTGCCCAGCAAGGCTCATCACTTATGGGTTCACTAGATTTAAAGCCCTTATTGTTAACCACAACTGCGCCAAGCCTTTTGACCCACTTTATCAACTTATCTGCTGGCTTCTTCACCAGGTGATCCCAACCACCAAGGATCAAACTGCCACTGAGGTTGTCAATGATGACCTCCTTAATTTAAATGATACCCAAATTGCCACTGTTGGTGGCACCTCAAAATTGCAGAGATATCTCACTGATCAGAGACATGCTCTGAGCACTGAAGGCTTCAGTGCAAGCTCCATTGACCAATTGATTCTTACAGAGGAACAAAAACTATCTTGTCATGAGGAGAGATTTCTTCTTCACAACAACAGCCAACATGCGCCTGAGCACATCATTTGCTTTGCCACCACACAGGATCTGCACAACCTGTTAAAATGCAAGACCTGGCTTGCAGATGGAACTTTCTCCAACTGCCCAAAGCTATTTAACCAGCTTTGGAATATCCTTGGGCAGGTTGTAAATCTGGTATTTCCCCTGGTCTTTTACTTCCTTCCTAACAAGAAGCAGGAAACTTATGTCTGTGCTTTTACAATTTTGAAGGCCAAGTTGGATGAAATTCTCCCAACCATTGAAGAGGAGCCAAAGGAAATTAGAGGGCGCAAGAAGAAGGCCCAGTCACAGGAAGAGGAAGCCACCCCAACCAAAAAGAAGCCAGAAAGCCTTCCCTACCATGAATATCTGGTAGTGGATTTCAAACAGGCTCAGGAAAATGCCTTCATTTGAGTCTTCAAGAGCTCCCCTCAGGGATGCTACTTCCACTTCCAGAAGGCACTCTGCTGCCGCCTCCAAAAGTGCTCTGAACTTCATGAGCTGGTAAACTCTGAAGGCACTAAAGAAGCCAAGGACATTTTTAATTGCTTTGCTGCCCTTGCCCTTGTGAGAAAGGATGAGATAAATGCCTTTTATGACACCCTCCTCTGCCATCCTTATATCCTTGCCAATCAGGCAGCCTTTGCTCCATTCATAGAGTATTATGAAACTCAATGTATTGGAGTGTTTCAAGGAGCACGCCACATCAGAAAGGGCGGTGACTCAATCATCTGAAACTGCTATAAGCAGGTCAAAGAATGGTTAATCAAGACCATCTTTTCCCTTGAAGGGTGGCATAGCCAGTTTGCCACAAGAGTTCAGGTTCATAAGCCCAAATTCAATAAGATAATGATGCACTTAAAAACCCAGCAGTCCATCTCTGCCTGCCTCTTTAAGACTGGTATGAAGACCAAGGATGATCCCCCTAAGCAGACCAAAGCAGTAAAAAAGTATACTGAAATCAGCAAGGTGGTCCTTGCCTACTATCCCAAGGATAGCAAGCTTGAGCATCTCCAAGCTATCTCAGTTGCTCTTTCTACCAATGTTTGAGCCATTTTCCAATAAATACCACTCTATCTTCTCTCTTCTTTCCTTTAATTTTATCATTATTTTATTTTTTTGGTATTTTGTACAATTATATGCTTATTTTAAAGTATAGTTTATAGTTAAAATATATGAAAATAGTTGTTTTTGGGATTATTTTGACTTTTGGGCTTTACGCAGCTATGTTGCTACTAATCAGCCCCTTTTTTATTGCAGATTTGAAATTCGGAGGTTTTTTTAAGCCTAGAAATATTTTTTGAATTTTATTTTTTGAGAATTTTTTGGGTTATTTTTGGAGTTCAAAAATCAAAAAATTTAAAACT
This sequence comes from Entomophthora muscae, assembly GCA_014839935.2. Lineage (NCBI taxonomy): Eukaryota > Fungi > Entomophthoromycota > Entomophthoromycetes > Entomophthorales > Entomophthoraceae > Entomophthora > Entomophthora muscae. The sequence continues at coordinate 7,210 of QTSX02007148.1, read as the reverse complement.
TGTTTTTCTTAGTCGCGATGCCATAAATCAAAATGACGTTTTTACTATAAAATCGAGATAGCGTAAATCAAGATGTCGTGTCCTTCCCTAGTAACATCATAAAGGCGGCAGGAGTAAATCGATGTGAGACATTTAAATTTTAGATACGACAATCAGTTTTCCTTGGGATTTTGTTGTTTGCTTTATTTAAGGAGCTACTTAAACGGGTCGATGTAACTTACATCCAAATTAAACTGAATAGGTTAATGTATCGATTTAAAGTGCCTCGGAAGCCAAAGTTGCTTTTGAATAGAAATCAAGAGCTCTTTACACACCACATCCAAAGTTGTTTCGATAGTTTGAAAACAATGGCTGGGTGCAAAAATCAATTTGTATTTCAATACTATTATGCGTATAGCTCTTAACAGAGATGGGTGTTAAAAGTTTGATATCTTATCTCGATAGAACAGGATTCAAGCCGGATTACAGTATTTTTACTCCCGCCTTGAGTAAAGAGGGCGTGTGTCCTAGACGGTTGATTGTTGATGCCCCAAGTTTTATTCATCATGTCTGTTTTATGTACTCTGACTGGACCTTTTCGGGAGATTACGCAATGTTAAAAGCTTATATCAGAGCTTACATAATTCTTTTAAATCTATCTATCGGGTGGGATGGTCAATTTAGAGACCCTGTCGTAGACTTTCCTGTTAAGGGTGAAATCCCTATAAAAACAATGAGATGAGTCATGGGTTATATGGGTCCTAGACGGTCCCCTCCCAGATTCCAAGGTCTTTACCCGCTGCGCTAGAATTAGGCAGAAGCTAGAATCAGCAAAGATGCTTCTTCCAAAATTAGAAAAGCTTGAATATGGGCAGAGCCGAGGAGATACTAGAGATTCCCAGGCTAAGTTCCTCCCTATCCTCGCCCACAGTCTTTTCTTAGACACCCTTAAAGAAATGAATCAATCAATAATCATGGCTCACGATGAAGCAGACCAGCCTTCAGCCTTCTATGCCAAAAGATTTGACGCTGCCATCATAAGCAATGATTCTGACTTTATTATTTACACTATACCCCGTGGCTTTTTGTTTATGCCTTCGTTTTCTGCTTCTAGATCTACTATAGAAGCTTTAGCCAACTATACCCATTACTTGACAGCAAAGGCCAGCATTGATCATACAAAGCCTCAATTCGAAATCGGCTTGTATTTCAATCCCAAAGTATGTGAGCATTTAAAAATCAATCCAATCCATTTTCCTCTACTAGCTAGTCTTATTGGCAATGATATTACCGGAGAATCTTATAATGAGATAATGAAGCAAGTATCTTTCAAACTCCAAGGATTCCCTTACAGGAGAGGTCTATCATCTCGCAATCTCGTGAACAACCACAAGCTGGTAGAATTTTTCAAAACTCTCAAGGATAAAGATTCAGCTCAGGCCCTCTCAAATGTCCAGCAAAAACTAGGTTTTCCTCCTTCAATTATGGATCGTGTATATTCTTCTTGTTTAAGCTATCAGATCAACGAACTGTATTTCCAAGATACACTCAACAACCCTCATGTTGACGAGCTCATGGCCGGAAAGCTCTTTACTCTTTATAAAAACGGGATTTTAGGCTTCCAAGCAATGGATATTGTTATTCATTCCCGATTTTGGGGCTTACCCTTGATTGAAGACGTTGGGGCAGCAAGTTCTAGTTGGGTGGTTTCTGCTCCTCTCAGAACTCTTTTTTGGGCCCTGATAGGTTTACCTGATTCAAATAAGTCTTTCCAAGACATCATCCCCATGAGCAACTTGGAGTGTAGAGAGTCTTCTTTGTCACGTGCAGACCTTGAACTGACCAAAGAAAAGAGGGCACCATTCCAAGCTTTGTTTCAAGTTATACATAGAAGCTCAGAGGAGGCTCGTGTTAATTACCGAGGACGTTTTTGGCTACTCTTAGCCTTTCTTCAGGCCAACCCACCTGGTATGCCTTCTTTAGAGCTTGCCGACTATGTTCCGCTTTACTCTTGCTCTATCCATCATGTCGCACTTGTCCTTATGTTACGCTATCTAGGCGAGCAGCTTTCTCCTATTGGACTCAGTTCCAGTGTGCTTAAAGGGTTTGTTGCAACTTATGTCTTTCTTTGCAATAGGACTGATAATACCCCGCTTGAAGTATACGCGGGGCTTTCTGTTACAATCAAACCCTCAGCTATGAAGGTTTCTAATCAACTCCAAACACTGATTTTGTCCCTCCAGATGCTTTGGGGTCTTGTGGTAAACGGAGGCCATGAAATGGGGCCTTCCTATAAGTTGATTAATTGGATAGATTCACATCTGTTTTTTCATTTTTCTGATATGTTTTCAAACGGGCTTTCTCCTGACGCCATACTTAACCAGGCAGACTGTGTGCTATTCAATCAAATTTTGCCCTTTGTCTACCGCCAAAGTGAATATTAAAAATCAGAACAAGCATTTAAAAATAGTAGGTTCTGACTTGCCTAACCCCATTTTCTCTTTAAAGTATACCATCAAGGCTAAACCTTTTAGCCATTTTTTAAACGAGCTTTTGTTTAACACGTCAAACCAACTGAATATAATTAAATCTGGGGTGTTGTTTGAAGTTTTCGTAAAAAAACAGATAAATGATTTTCGAAGATCGATAAGCATCTTTTGGTTCAACCACAATAAAGTTATTTGGTGTTTAAAGGTTAAATACCTTCATTAAAAGTTGGTATTTTCTCTAAGATCCTTTATACATTTTTCACGCTTCTTAAGTAATGGGCTACTATTTTTTGTTATGTCTAGGCGCCCAAGGTAATATTTTATGAGTGATTAACATTGTTTCACAGTAGTTTTGTAATCTGTTGAGATAAACAAAAACGGTTCAGTCACAAAACAAATTTCAACATTTTTTGATAGAAATAGAAGCTAATTCCACAGAAAATGTGCACTAATTGACAAAAATGTCAAGATACACAATGAATGATGTAAACAGAGAACAAATGAATAATGCTTCAACAGCAAATATTCCAATCACCAAAAAAAATCATTTCAGTCACAAAACAAAGCTACTATTTTTCTATGATTCTTAAGAACGAAATGAACTCAGTCACTACAGTGAAAAACATGATCCAACAACAAATCCCAATAGCAACTGAAACAGAAAACAAAAATATCAAATATCAAAACAAATGAATAAATCTATAATACTGTTACCAGTTCAGCCTAATTAAGATATACAATCTAGAACAGAAAACGGAAATAAATATTCAGAGTATCGGGTTTTAGATTAAAATTATAAAAGAAATTAGATTTATTAATACATGCAGTTAAAAGTACAAATTTACAAAAAAATAATTAATATAGAAATTTTAAAGCCTAATGGGAAATAAAGGGTAGTGACTAGAAGCTTTTATGCTACTATATTTAGACAAATAAAAATTACAATAAATAAATTATGTAGTTAAAGTGATTTAATTTAATTTATTTTTATACCAAAATGGACACATCACAACAGCAGAGCCAAAGAGCCAAAGGAGTATGCTGTGGATGTGGACACCCTTGCGGGTCAAAGAACAGAGCAGCTGTTGTACAGGAGGCAAAGGTGGGAGTAGCTCTGAGGCAGGGAGTGAAACCAAAGCCATACAGGCACAAGAACAAATCCAGTTCACCCATACTAAAAGAGCAGCTAGTATTAATCCAAGAGTGCCAAAGCTGTCTAGGAAACACACCAAGGTCACCACTACCAGAACAGTAAACACCACCACCATTGAGAGGGTGTCCTTGGTATACAACCCAATGTATCATTGCAATGGTATTCTTGCAGGTCTTATAGAGAGTGTAAAGCCTGGTCTGGATACCACCTATGAGCCTTATGTGAGTGATGGCAAAGGACAAAACAACAATGAAGAGCCACTGTATTATCAAACTGTGAAGGTACAGCAGGTTCTCAAAAAGTTACTGCGTTTTACAGACAGGTACCTATGTCCTGTATCTTGGCAGAAACTGATGAGTTGCTGCCTATCACCAAAACATGAGGTTATTTCAAACTCCACCCATGAAACCCTTATCAAACTTATCAAGGAAACTCAGGACTACAAGAAGGTTGCAGCAACTGTTAGTGTATAGGAAAAATCAGCACAAAGGCTGTATAGTGCATTCCTGAAAACTGGCAAAGTTCTCATTATGGAGATATCCAAGCACAAGTCAACCATCCTGAAAAAAGAGCCCACCTGGGCAATCTAGCAGTGGATTAACTGAAATTGCCATCTTGAAGTGGAAAATTTACAGGTAATGGTTAAATCTGTTTTTGGAATTGAGGCCTCAATTTCATTTTATTATTCTGTGATCAGAGGATTGAGATTCTCATGGAAAAAACTTGGGGTATCTACATACAGCCGGAATAGCCCAATGAACATCAAGGCCTGTCATAAATACACCAAGACGTACACCACACTAAAGGATAATGGCACAGTGAAATTCTACTATATTGATGAATTGTCCTTTGCGTCTTTCATGCACAATGCATACAGCTATGTGCCCAAAGTTGCCAAAGATGAAGTATATTGATGAGTGTCAGTCTGCACTACAGCCTATTCCATGGTGGCTCTACTTTATCCAAAAGGGATTGAGATGTATCATATGATCAAATAATCTCATAATAGCATGATCTTCCTATCATTTCTCCAATTATTACAAGAGCATCTTAGGAGCACTAGCCTGGGCTTCACCAAAATTATTGTACTGGATAATGTTGGGCTTCTTAAGGTGGCAGATTTTCTCAAGAAATTCACAATTATTGATACAGGCATAAAAATTGGCCAACAGGGATTGTCTACATGACCTATATACCTCTTATTTCTTCCTGCATATCCATCATTCCTAAACCCAGTCAAAAATGTATTTAGGTGGCCCAAGCAAGTTGTTAAGCAAGGAACCTCAACTGGGCCTGATACCTTGTTTGATTTGCTTCAAGTTGGGGAACACACCCTTTCAGCTGAGACAATGGAAAAGTTCAATGCCCACTATGATCCATATATCCCTGATAGTATTGCTAAACAGCCAACATTTAAACAGTTGGCTTTGCTATTTTACTATAGTTTTTATATAAGTATGTACTATTTATTTTATCAGCAATTAGACATCAAATTAATTAGAAAATTATCAAATCAAATGAAAATTATAGACATAAGCATTAAGAATTAAACCAGACTTTTATATGAATATAAATTAACAAAATAAAAACACACATAAGATATATTAATACACTTTAAAAAATAAGATTCATCAAAAAATAAAAACATAAACAAATTTAGTAAGGGAATATGGATTTATTAGGAGTGTGAACAATGGATCTCCAGAGCTTTTCTCTGAAGTGCAGTGGAGATGGCAATGGTCAGGGCATATTTGGTGTGAAACCCACTTCTGAACAAATCCTGGAAGCTTGCAAAAGGCAATGATGTGATCTAATTGGCTAAGAAGAGTTTTTCAGTTGGAGAAACCATCCTTTAGATGGCTGCCAGGATCACTGTATCCTGGATAACATGCTCAATTGAGCTGTAACCAGAAGCCAATTTCTTTCCGTCTAGATACTGGAAAGGGTTTTCTAGTTTGGCAACACCCCTAGCACATCCTGAACCTCAGCCTTGATACCCACAAGAATGAAAAACCAAGGTAAATAAATAAATGGAGTCTCTGACCAGGAAACTGGGAGAGAGCTCACAAAAAGTTATTATATAGTGTACTAATTTGTTTTTTGGGATGTTGTCCCAAAGGTCTTTGCCATTTTAGGGGCACCCCTGTTTTGTCTTTCACCAGGATGCCCCAAATATAGTTAAGACGCTTTTTCTACAAAATTGCTGTTGACACCCTGACAGTAAGTTCAAACATTAATTTAAAAATTGTTGATTAGGTATGTAATGTATACTCCTTTGGGTATAAAAACTGGAGCTCCTCATGTCTGTGCTCCATATATGCAAGTCCTTGTATGGAATTGACTCTATGTAGGTTCAGATTGCCAAGATAAAGGGCATCTTGAATTTTGGGACCAGGGAAAAGGCTCCAATTTGATATCAGGATCCACATTGAGTGCCAAAACTCTTCAATTAAAATAACCTTTACTTTGATAGATCTCAACTAGATGCCTTTGGTGAATTATGTACACTTTATTCAATTTTTCAACTAGGGACTCTTGCACAGTCAGGGTAAGATCCAGATAGCGCCTGTCATGCTCTACATAGTTCCCATAGAAAGTCTCCAGGAAATATGTCTTTAATTATAAGGCAACTTTCCCATCTAACCCACCTGAATAAAAAATATCATTATTTTTGTTTTTATTAATTTTTATCTATTCCTGTTTATTTTCTGTCAGTCCCTTTTAATAAAACTACCTCTTTTTGCTTCTTAATCACAGGCTATGCATCTTCAGGAGTTGTTATTAGGAGCTTCATGGGCTTAAGCTGATCAAAAACTTTGATGTCCTTTGTACAAACATCACAATTTTCAAATCCCTGTGTATTTTAATTGAAGGTCTTAAAGTACATCCTTATATATGTTTTGTAGGTGGATGAGCAGTTTTTTGTTGCCTTTAAGAGTTTATTCTTAATTGTTTTATAGCAATCTTGTTTATTTTTTTATTGCCAAGAGCCACCTCTTTGAGCTTATACCTGAATTTTTGATTGAATTCTTTAATTTTAGTCACCCCCCTTGCTAAGCTATCTGATTGATGTCTTCAATTATACCATACAGTAGTTTTAAAAGCTATGGCAACAACCAAAAATACTGCGGATTTAAACAAAATGATTTCAGATTTGAATAAAATCCAACTTGCGCAAGATTCAGGATTCAAATAATTTAAATATTTTTGGTTAATAAATGAACTGTCAAACAAAAAACAAAATTTCACTAGCCCATTATAAAAAATTATATCAAACATCAAGTGGTGTAATTTAAACCACAAACAAAATGAACTGACACAACAAGTGAGATGGATGGATGCTATTCCAGAGTATATTATAATCCAAGCAGGATTCATATGAGGCACCAACAAAAGGACTAAAATGAAACAAAACTTGAGCAATCTAGAAGCAAGATTACATAAGCACAAAAAAAAATGAACTCACACAAGATGTGTAATGTGAGCAGCCTAAAATAGAAATATAACAGTTTTACAGCCAATCAACAGCTATCTAATTTAGGAACACAGGCATTTATCCATTTTTATGGCTCATGATTTGTATGGAATG